>CM034045.1:6826295-7239135 GCA_019804595.1 Bruguiera parviflora | reverse complement strand
CATATTGTACCAACTCAAATTAACAAAGGAGTTGATATTTTGTAAAACCTTGGAAGACCAATGACAAAGATAAGGTTAAAAAAAATAAAAGAAGCTCTCAACAACTTGTTGTACAACATTTACTATTAGGAAGTTGTCAAGTACGAGTTAAGGATAATGGAAGTTTCATCAAAACTTACAAATGTATCATCTGTGAAGGAATATGAAAACCATGGCCTTGAGAAGAAAGTTGGATTTGGGAGATTATAATTGGGCCTTTAAATAGATTATTTCCATGAGTTTTTATTATTATTTAGTGAGTTGAATGAATTTCTTTATTAAACTCAACTTATTAGTTAGAGTTTTTAAGAGTTAGTATATAAAAAAAGCAAAAAGGGTAGTTGAAAAAGGCAAACTCATTTTTCTTAAGCAAATGAGTTATTTTCTCTAGTTCTTTAAGAACTAATTTTGAACTTTTATGTTTACGTATGTTGATTCATTAAACTTATCTCATTCAACGTTGTTGTTGTTAGGAGTGGTGTCTGAATTTTATACTTCTGGTTTTTTGTTATTTATAATCATTGAATCAAAATTTTAAATCTCTTAACTTTTATTTGAAAAATTCTATATTAATATTAGTATTAGGTTTCGTTTACATATAAACAGATTTCGTATTGGATTGACCATGACCAAGTAGATTGAGTTAAAGGAAAATCACATAACATAACTCATGATATACAACAATATTACAACTATCGGCTTAATATATATATATATATATATATATATATATCATCATCTTACTCAAAAAGGTAGAAGAAGTCTCAAGTTTTTTGTTACAATTCTTCAAACATTTGGCTTATGGTCTTGGCATTGCCTTCAAACAATTGAAATCTTCTTACCTTATCGGTGTGGTTGTGCAAGTCTTCGTAACCCCACACTCCAACACGGCAAACCGGATAACCTTGGTCTAATATCAACCGTGTCCCTTTTAACACTACCAAGAATGTGTCGATGTTGTCTGAAGAACCAAGCATCTTCAGGGGTAAGCGGGAGATTATGGTCATCATACACAAGTTATTTTCCAAATATCACCAGCTTTCTTCACACACACGTGTGCCGAACAACCCACCCTAAAACTAGGCCCTGGATTTCGTAGATCCTTACCTTGTGACTTGTAAATTCTAGCACAAATGCAAATAAAGGCTTGATATTTAACGTCATGACATCCGGCTTCGTTCCTCCTCAAATCTCATTTCACAACACTAAAGCCTTTTGTCTTCACAGATTGTTGACACAAATCCAAAATATCATCCAATTGGTTAACACATTCAGACTCTAAAAGTTAGTAACGTTACTGCCAATGGTTATGACAATAGGTTTTTTGCGCTGTCAATCTGCTCCTTCGATCCTAATTCGCATGCTCATTTGTGTCAAAAGGTATTAGAAATCAATTGGGCTGTGTAGGTTCAAAGTGTCTCTGAAGTGTAAAAAATTTGCATTTCTTATTTCCCAAAATGTATTCCATTGTAAACGTCTATTTCAAACAGTCGTCCTCTAATAAAAACGATTTTGGTTGCATTTCTCGATTGGCCTCGCAGCTTTTATTTCACAAGGGGTAAATTATCAGCCGCGTTGAACAGTTCATATGTCATTGACTCCCCAATTTTGTGAGAAGACTATAATTCGATTTTTATCAATCTCACAACTTCTGGCCGCAACCCATCTACCACAGAATAAGTAGTAGTGGCCTCGTCGCTTCTTGTTGGAATTTGAAATTAAGGAACTTGGGATCGAATTGAACAATCCCAGAATTCCACTTCTAATAAAATGTATTCCATTATACGAAAAATTATTATGAGGTTGTTAGCTTCTATTCTTTATGTTCACATTGGTACTCTGGAATTCAAAATCGTTACCACCAGGGCGCATTGAGAAATAGGTTTTATAGGTTGTGTCAAAAGGTTTTGAAAATCAGTCGGACTACGCAGGTTCAGGTGTTCAAGTCTAAAAAACGTGCATCCCTTGTTTCTTAACGACTTTGACGTCTTTTATTGCACCAGGGAAAAATTATAGGTTTCATTCTACAGTTCTTATGTCATTTTCTCACCGATTTTATGACAAAACTAAAATCTGGTTTTTGTCAAACTAACAAATCTGACCATAACCCATCTATTTGCAGAGGAAAAAAGTAGTGGTCTCGCTACACCCTGTTGTCCCTGTGAGCGACTTGTGATCGAATGGAGCAATCAAAGAATTCCACTTCTAATAACATGTATTCTGAAGTTAATGGCTTCTATTCTTCATATGCACATTGGCATTCCGAAACTTGATTTGCGTTAACGCCAACAGTTATGACAAAGGGTTTAATGGGATGTTTTATCCACTTCTTTGATCCTAATACACATACTTCGTTGTGTCAAAAGGTAATGGAAATCAATTGGGCTACCCCTGTAAAGGTGAAAAATATGTATTCCATAAATCACAATTTGCATGTGACTGCCTATATCGCACGGTAACAAGATAGAATTGTATTCTCATTAAGTACCACGTTTGACAAGTTTTCTCAATGAGTTTCTTGGCTCTTATTGCACGAGAGAGAAATTATCGTCGGCTTCTGCAGTTCTTCTGTTGTGGTCTCCACAAATCAACAGTTCTCTGCAGTACTAAAATTCAGTTTTCATCAAAATAAAAAAATTTGGAGCACAAAGCAACTGTTACATAATAAGCAGTAGTGCTCTTGTCGCAATTCACTGTTAGAGAAGAACTTCAGCTCGAATTTAAATGTCAAGGATTTTCACCTTTGATAAAATGGATTCTTCTTTAACAGTAGTTATCCTATAATAACAACTTTGTATGCTTTATTAACGTTCTTTGAATTACAAAACTTGATTTGCATTCCTGACAAGAGTTATGACAAAACTCCGTTGTGTGAAATGGTTTTGGACATAACTTGGTATGCGTTGGTTAAAGTGTTATTCAAATGTACTTTCACGAGTTTATCTATCTTACTCTCGCTAACACACGATTATTTGAGACTGGTGATGTCTCAAAACCAAACCTATTTGACAACACCTGAATTGCTTGGCCCCAAATTCTCCCGGTTATCTTACTATGCATTGATTTGTTTGTTAAGAACTCGGTTATCTTACTACATATAGATATATTTCTATATATTATGCAAGTTAATATATAAATATATACAAAAATAAATAATAATATTTTTCACTTATTCTAAAATATGAAAAAATAAAAAATCAATTTTTTAAAAATATTTAGTCGACCCATGGGTCAACTTAATCAAATCTAAATTTGAAAGTTAGTTGAACTCGAAGTAATTTGACCTAAATTCCCACAACCCAGTTGGCACCTATAAAATTAGTAAAATAATTATGACTAAAATAACTTTCATGAAAAGTTATGGGCCAAGACAACATTACTTTTTATATTTTACAACACAAATAGAAATCGATGTCAATGTAAAATGAAAATTATATATATTAAATCATATAACACAAAAAGGTCAATCAAAATTAATATATAATTATATGCATACAATTTTTAAAAACTGAAAAATTTTAGTTAAACTATAAATATACAATTATTTTACCTGCTTTCATAATATTTATTTTATTTTGAGAATGGGACTAAAATATATTAATTATTATAGGGATTTAAGTTACTAATTTTTTTTTTTCAAGTTTTTTGATCAATAACTACATAAAACTTAATTATTTTATATATCAAACTAATTCTTCGATTGAATCATGAATTTCGTCACTAGCTGAAGACATGAGCATGCAAATGACATAAAAAAAAGCTTTATATAAAAACCTTTTATTTCATATGTTTAATGTAAAAAATCTAATGTAAAATCACATTAATAAGAACAAATATAAAAATAGCATTAAGATAAATTGGATTAATAGTATCGATATTAAAATTGGATTTAAAATTTTATGTTACTCAAAAAATTGTAAAAGCTATATGACTCTAATAGAAAATATAGTTTATAGTACTTAGAAATGAAAATTTTAAGTAGGTCTAGGTATGTTAATTTTTAATATATGCCATCATAATAATATATATAATATGGATAATAATATAATAAACTACAACGAGAATATAGGTTAGTAATTTTTGTGGACCAACAAATTATATTTCCCACCCACAGAGAATCATTCGATGCCAATATTAACTCGCCAATGTCATATCATTCAAGTTTCTATCTGCAAAAGTTATACGTTCATTACTTTTTCGGCTAGTTACGAGCAAGTCTACCTTTCGAATTTTTCTCTGGCATGTGCTGACAAAGTGTGGAAAGAGACAAAACATTTAAAACACAACTCTTGCATTTATATAAACTTCAAAAATCACAATTATGTTATTGTTGCGATTGATATGTCCACTAAAGAGTGAGACTATGTCGTCTCCCAAGTAAAAATTCCCTGGAAGATACTTTCTGCTTTAGTATATAGGCTTTGGATTTTAATTAACCTTCTTCAAGTGTTTTTTAAGTCGGCTGCTATAATCATAGTTGATATTTTGGCTTATTTTTGTAAATTTTATTCCTGATAATAGGACTATGAGATATATGAAAATAAATAAAAAAAAATTATTATATAATTTATAACTTAAGACCTCTCTTAATTGGCACACACATACATAGGAAAATGCCTTTTCAGATACCTGCTGTAGTTATTCATCCCTTTTTCTTTTCTTTTCTTTTTTTTTATTTTTTTGTCTGTTTCTACCTTGGAATTTTATTAAATCGGTGGAGCATGGGATTCCCCGAATCGGGGAAACCATAAAAAAAAAAAAAAAAAAAAAAAACCACTTAATTAGTCGGTCTCTTTTAGGAAGACTCACGGTACAAAGTATCTGGTCGCATTGCAAGTGACCCGTACAATCAACCTCGTCCACTCTGAAGTAGATTGGACGGAACGGAAGCTTCCGTTGCCTACGTCGAGTTGAGTGTTTGGACAGACACTTAAACAATCTTGGACACCTAATGGTTCTGTAATTCGAAAGCATAAAATCCCACGGAAAGCTTGAAGCCCGCACTACGCCTTTAACATGGGAAAATATAGAGAGGTGGGGTTGGGGGGAGGGGGGGGGATGCGGAGGAGGGGAGGTAGAATTGATTTCATCGAAATTAATTTCCATAATAGTTACAACGAATGATGTGAAATGGTCAATCTAGGCAGGAATGATTATCGTCACAGAAACTGTGATACGAATCATAATTCCATCTTCACTTTTCTTTACACTTAGGCAATCTTTCTCCATTCCATAAAACAAGTGACAGTTGCAGTTGTGGTGGAGTTAGTAGTAGTCATTACCTCCCATTTGTCCAACACCATTTTTCTTTTCTAGGGTAAATACCATTGCAACCTTTGTACAAAGAATAGTGATGTCGGGAGTTCGTGGAAGAGGAGTCATAAGCTCCTCCATCTTGCCCCAGAATTCACAAGTTTGACATACGCATTTTTAAAATCTTCAAAGAACAGGTTCTCATTGTCGGCATATTTTTTGATCCACCTGCGCAAGCATGCAAGTTTCCTTAGCAACTAGAAGCGCATAAATAGACCGAGCATATACTAACATTTCTTAGAGTCAAACATTATTTTATTGTTATTATTATTATTTTTTTTTTTTAGTTGGCCTGAGGTTACGGAAGAAAAGTGTGGCGAACAGCACATATTCATGCATATCAATTTCCCATTATAAGACTATGAATTCTTAAAAGGAAGACCAAAATTCCATTCATAAGACAGTACGAAAAGCATGTTGGCTTGAGAAGTTCTTGGAACAAATCGAACCTTGAACATTCCTCATCCTCAACCAGTGCATGATCTGAAGGAAGTCCAATCATGCTTGACATGCCACCTGCATTTGGAAACCAGAAGCAATACTTGAAATCAGGTCAAGTCAAATTTTGCAATAGAAAAAGGATCCAAAACACAGTGAACATCCACAATGAACCTTAAGAACCCATAATTTGGCAAAAACAAAACTACAAACAGGAATTACAAAAAATATTGGACATAAATGCTTTCTTTTCCTAGCAATTGGTGAATATTAAAGTCTTACTGAAGGCTCTGGATGACATGCTCTTGTTATTCCTTTATACATCATTATTCTAGAATAGAATTTACTCAAGCTTGTAGCAAAGCTACGCCAGATGCCAGACAGCTAAATGATTTTGGATCATAACAGGACAATCAAAATTCAGCTAAGAGAAATCATAGATATATGAAGCCCAGGTTAAAACTTTACCTGAAGACATCCATGGCTTTTGCAGAAGGATCTTATAGTAAGAATTGTCAAAAACAACTGGACTTCCAAACCCTTTACTTCCAAGGGTATGAGCTCCAGACAATGCTACAAGTTCTTGAGTCCTGGTAAGAACAGGGTTTTGCTTCCCTCACAATGGTGAAACTTAATTGTGGTGAACATAATTTTTATACTTTTGCTCGTATCTCTGTATATTGACCAAGCCTAAAATACTACCACAACAACTTAGCAGATATCCAGTATACTGATCCCAAATCTTGAACAACAGGTCATATGTCCACCAAAAAAGACATGGAAAACAATATCTGCTTTTGAGGGTTCAAAATTTCACTAAAACAATGTAAACTTACGATAGACCTTTTTTCTGAAAGCATTGCTTCAAGCCAAAAGCATCCAAAGATTCTTGAGGAAGATTGCCTTCAGCATCTGGCCCCCTACAAAGTTGTGGTTAGTAATTTCATGTTGAGAATTATGCACAGATCCTCATCAAATCTGTCTACCCTGCAAAAATCTAAATCAGCCAAGGTTTTTGATTCCCACTTGTACACTGGTATTTGGCAATTCATTCACTGAATACTTTAGGAGGCCTGTGTATAATCGTCACAAATCTCACTTGACATCTAAAATTTTATTCCCTGTAAGATTAAAAGCCAGATCTCTTACGGTGTATCTAGTCTACCCATTGCAAGTGGTACTGTTGGTCCTCCACAGATAGAAACTGCTTCAGCTCCAGCCACAGCAATCATATCTGCCCAGGACACTAACAGTGGAAACATACAGGGTTAGTATGGCACCATGTCATCCATTATTATCAACTTCTCACGAGGATGGTTCAAATAAGAAAAACCTGGTTGTATTCTATCCACTTCTCTCTTTGCTTTCTCAAGAATCTGGACAAGAATGCACCCAGTTTGGAGTTAGCTGGTCAGAGATTGTATAAGATTTGACCAGTCTGGATCTACTGGCCATGGAAACATAGAAATCGTATGAGAAAGCTAACAAAAACTATCAGAAGTAGAGCATGTGTATTCATACACAAGTAATGTCCATGTCTTCTGTCTTCTCATGAGTATGATTGTGTGTGTGTGTGTGTGTGTGTGTGTGTGTGTGTGAGAGAGAGAGAGAGAGAGAGAGAGAGAGGGAGGGAGGGAGAGGGAGAGCATGCCTTGATGGATTTCATTAAACCTGCATTTTCAGGTCTATCAAGTTCATAAATTATAGAGCCATTCATACCCCCTGCAGGAATAATAACAGTGCCTGGTTAGTTCGAGAAGTATGACTGAATGATCAGCAGCATTGATATTATACTACATACAACATTGTCAAAATCGGTACCTGAATTCTCATCCAATTCAAAGGTTCCTGCATCATGGAAAACAAGACGAAGTACACCAGCGGCCTTGCTTTTGGACACTGCCTTCCTAACTTCCCCTTTTATGAGCAGGTATGCGTCTGTATCTGACCTTTAGAGTCAAACGAAGGAGAAACTCAAGAAAATTATAGTAGACAGAGCACAAAATGTAGACAGAGGCCAAAAGCACAAAGGCATGGACATAATTCGACTCACATACATAAGTCATAGACAACTTGACCAAATCCTTCCTTTGGTTTTCAACATTTCGTTAAGGTTTCTTTTAAACAAGTATAATATTTCAAACACATTTTCGAACTACAGAAGTTTCCCCCGCTCCTGTTGCAGAGAGTTCAAGGAAACAAGACAAGGAGTTAAGAAATAATCAGGACAGATGCATTAAATGATCCTGTCCTCGTCATCACTAGCAAAGCCCATAACGTAGCCCAAAATCAAAGTAACTAAACCTAGAAATAATAATGATGACGATAAATCTGGGGAAATATTTAACACTCACGCGGCGGCCTTAAGAGAAAGGTCCTCCACAGAGTCGTGGAAGCGTAATAGAAACGGTAACGTAGGCACCCAAATGAGCACTCTCCTTCTATTGGAGATAAGACCATGTTTCTCGTTCTCGCCTGTAAAAAGGGCAACTAATATCAAAGTGGAAAAGATAAAAAAGAAGAAGAAAAAATTTTATAAAAAAAAAAAACGAACGAACTGGGGTTTACTCGCAGTCTAACAGAAACAATAACCCACCATGGCGGTGGTCGGTGGCGGGACAAGAAGAAGATAGAAGGCGATTGGCTCGAGATTTGGCCGTCGAGACAGAGGACTGCTGCGATTTAGCAGGAAGCCCGGATTCCGAGGGCATGGAGCAGATGGGAGAGATTCTGTGGTTGAAGAGGATTGCTAAAGATAACATCTTTTTGACTTTTGCCAGAGTTCACGGAATTTCCCATTTTTCTCTTTTCCATGTACTTCGCTCGAAGATGGATCCAAGTGGCCAGTTGTTGGGTAGTCGAGTTGACCGTTTCACCTAGATTTTTTTTTTTGTGGTGGATTAAAAAATTAAAAAAAAAAAAAAAAGAGGAAAAAGAAGAAGAAGAAGAAGATAATAATATTATATTTGCTCTTCTCTTAATATTATATTTGGCTAATAAAGATAATTCCCGTACGGATAATAAAGATTCCAAATCTTGCGTTTGCTTGCCAAAAGCCAACAATAGTAAAAAGAAATCCAAGTTTAGCGTGAAATTTTCCTGCCTCTAGCCGCCCTCCTTGTTTCACGATCAACACACTCTTTACTTACAACGCAACAACGATCGAGATACACACTAACGAATGATCAAGCTTTACTAGTGGGTACGCTATTACAAAACTTTGAACCGGCCCTAACTAACAAAATATACAGCAACACTAGTGCATGAAAGATTACGCAGGGACGGACCAAATCTTTGATCCGTCGAAAAGCCAGCCATGCTCCCCAATCACAGAAGGTGTGCTATCTTGGGCCCGAGAGCTGAACTGCAGAAAGGTGGGCGTCGCTGTTACAGTCTGATGGTCCTGAGGAAGTGCCCTCCTCGCTAATTGATTTTAAAAGGCCTGCATAAAGGCGAGAACCAACAGGTGAAGACGTTGGAGGCTTAGGAACAGGGCAAACACCTTCAAGCATTTGCACAACTTTGGCCATAGAAGGCCTCAGATGCATGTCTTCCTGTATGCACCACAGCGCAACCTTAACGGTTGCCGACAACCTGTCGCCGTCTTCGTCCAAGTTAATCCTCAAGTCAAGGAGCTCTTCCAATTTCCCTTCTGCCATCATCTTAAAGGCATAGGAAGGGAAATGGGATTTCTCAGAAGTTTCAGTGGGGTCGTAGTTTTTCCTTCCACCAATGATCTCAAGCAAAAGCATTCCATAACTATAAACATCACTCTTCTCCGATATGGCATAATTTGTGATCCATTCAGGTGCAAGGTAACCCCTTGTACCTCTCAGCGTTGTGAAGACGTGACTTTGCTCTCGAGTCATTAACTTTGCCAACCCAAAATCCGAGACCTTGGCCAGGAAATGATCATCCAGAAGCACATTTTCCGGTTTTATGTCACAGTGAATAATCTTGACGTCACAGTCTTGATGGAGGTAAGCTAGCCCTTTTGCCGTTCCCAATGCAATATTGAATCTTTTCTGCCAATCTAACAGAAATTCTTCATTTCTCTCGAAGATCCACTTATCCAGAGACCCGTTTGCCATGAACTCGTAAGCAAGAAGGCGATGGGTTCCTTCAGCACAGAAACCTTTTAACCTAACCAAATGATGATGATGAATACTGCCGATGATGCTAACTTCAGCTCTAAATTCTTTCTTCCCCTGACCAATTCCTTCCAGCTTTTTCACAGCCACTCGCGTTCCATCAGGAAGAAACCCTTGATAAACTGAACCAAATCCTCCTCGCCCAAGCTTCACCGAGAAGTTGTTAGTGGCAGCTTGAAGCTCTCTATAACTAAAGCGCACGGGCATCCCAGATAGAGTCTCAAAGAAATTGTCATCTTCCGAGGACTCCTGAGGTGATTGTGGTAAATTCTTCTTTTTCTTGTAATATCGAAATGCTGCATAAAGTAGACCACATATTACAATTACCGTAGCAACAACTATTATCATGGCAAACAGAATGGTTTTTTTGCTGCTCCCATTCCCTCCAGCCTTGGTGCTTTTCCCTGCGTCACTCAAGATTTTAATGTAGGTAGTGATTCCAGAGTCTGCGCCATTACTTTGAAAACTTCCTATTTGATCAAACAGGAAGCAGTTCCCAGAAGTGTTTTGGAAGAACAAAACAAGGCATGAGCAGTTATCACGGCAAGAGGACTTGCAACCTTCCAAATCAGTTTTTGAGGAGGCTGGAACAAACCCAAGCGCAAAATAGCTAAGCCCATCCCCGGCATTTACAAGCTCTATAGAACCCTTGTCATCACAAGAAGAGGTTATCCCAGTATTGCAGTTTGTCTGGTGGCTGCTAAGGCCTGTGGGGCACTGACACCTGCCATTGCCAGAACAAACAAAGTATGCGTCACAAGGTTCTGGTGTGCTACAGGGATCCTTTGGTATTTTTGTTGGTGAAGCACCCCCTCCTGACGCTCCACCATCAAGATTGTAGAAAGAGATGAAGCCATCATTTCCTAAAGCTGCAATCCAGGTGTTATTTGGATTGGTATCAGTAGAGAAGATAAATTGCCACTCTAACCGTTTGCTTCTGTCATAGAATCTCCATGAATTTGCATGAACAGAGGCTACAGTGACATCCCCTCCATCTGCGTTGATGGTTTTTCGATTATCATTTTTTATGGACCAATATGGCTGCAGGGTTATAAAACCTGCATAAAGGATCATGTCGCCAGACTTTATTTCAAGAATATATGTCAAGTTGCTGGAGCTTGGATCACTAACAAGTTTCATTCCCTCTGCAAAATCCTGGTTTGATAAAAGTGTATCAGTAGGATAGCTGAAACTCTGCCAAATAACACTACTGTCATTCGCAAGCAAAACCAAATTTCCTGAATCTTGCAATTCCATGGCAGAAGCTGCTTTGCCACCAGTATCAGCTCTCCAAACCACAGCTCCCCTTCTTTGCAAGAAGGCATGACCATCTTTGTCAAAGACGAATTGGTCAGAATTTACAACAGGGGAACCTCTATTTGCAGACCAAATCACTCGCCGACTGCTCATGTGAATGATGACTAGTAGAAATAATGTGACATCTTGAGTAGTAGCTAGAAAGCCAAAAGCAAACTTAGAATTGTTAGACAAAAGGAACAAACCGCTTCTGTCAATCCAGCTCATTTGAGACCCCTGAAACCCGGGATAAATCTTGCCAATACTTTGGATACTAGGCCTGCAGGGTTTGGACAAAAGGAGAAAAAACAAAGAAATGGAGCCCGCAAATCGAATGAGGCCCCAACTTCCCATGGCTCAGCCAGGAGCCAAAGAACTGGACAACGAGAAATTCACCGAGTAAGAACAGGGAGACTGACTAAGAAGAGAAATGGATGTGCTAATGCTTTCCACAGTCTACATGAATAAGCCGATGACGATTGACAGACGGTGCTATCTGGGATAAATCAATAAGCAAGAACCGAAATCTCACGTTAGAACTTAGGAAAACAGATTAGAAGTTAAACACTATATTCGAGAAATTTCAAGATAAATTCTGTATTCAAGAAATTTCAAATTTTAATCTGAAGAAACGGTGTCAAGCTAATTAATGCATCGGATAGAATGCTGAGGGTATGGAAAGACGTGGCTACAAAGCAATCGGAAACACTTCTTACATATCAATTGGACCGCCATAGTTTTGTCAAATCTTTTCACTTTTCCGTGTTCCGCCTTCGAACAGAAAGACCAAATCTTCGGATAGAATGGCGGAAGAAATTGAAAGCTGCAAGACAGGGGACCAAAGAAGGATTCGAAGACCGTTCATACAGAAGCTTCAGAGCCCACCCCTCAAAGAAAATCCAAAAACTACTCTTGAACTCGAAATTGATACAAATATAGAAAGAAAAACAAAAGGGACAAAAAAAAAAAAAAGGCAAGCAGAATCAAGACGAGAGAAGGGTAACGAGACAAGATATGCTAGACGGAGAAGATCTGAAGAAGAAAGAAGAAGAAGAAGAAGAAGAAGAAGTGAATTATCAGGGAGGATTGGCCCGGGTCGTTACGGTGCGGTCCACGAGCACGGGGTCAGAGCAAGTTGCCAAGAAAGAAGGCAGGCCAAAATGTGAAAAGGAGCCCATATTCAAGATGAATTGGATTCTTCGAGAGCAATTAGTACGGACGCCGTAGGAAGAAAAATTATAAAATTTAGAAAGAGATGGCAACAGCACACATGGGAAGGAAGAGGACTTGGGGGGGGGGGTAACATTAACTCTCACCTCATGTCGCCGTCGTCGTGGTTGTTGGGGTTACGGGTGGAGCCTGCGGGAGAGGGGTAGAATCGCAGACATTGGATATCTCTCGCTCCGTCGCTGGCCTCTTCCGTTACCGAACAAAAGCAGTCTCGTTTTATCCGCGGGACCCCGGGAGTGGGGGCCGTATTTTGATCGAAATATTTATAAAATTAAATAGAAATATTTTGATCTTTTTTGATTATCCGTTTGGTTTTTAATGCACGATCGGTGGGCCTTTATTTTAAAAATAAAATAATGATCAGTTATTTCAGGCAATTTCAGAATCGAACCAATTTGGAGATCCGTTCGAACAATCAATCCGCGAAACCACAATCTGGGAGTTTCCACATCCCTACAAGTTGCTGCGCATAGTCCTGTTGGAGCGGAGGAGGTGCAAGTCGACTCGTCGTCTATATTACTCTTCTGCTGCGCGGCAACTTTTTTCTTTTTATTTTTTATTTATTTTTTTTGGTTGGAACTCGTTACAGCTGTGAAGGTCACGTTTGTGTTTTTCCGCAATAATTTCTTTATTATTAAATTGAATGTGGCCGAGAGGGCCTGGTGATGGGGTCTTCAAAAGTTTACGTGACAGTTGGGGGATGATTTAATGCGATGCGGGAGGCAAGTGAGGGGAAGGCGTCAAGCTTCTGGCAACCAAACCACCCAGCCGTCTCAACTTTATTACTGGGCCCAGCGTTGCCCGCCCCCCCGCATCCCCTCCCCACACAAAGAAATCAAAGAATTATATATATTTTAACGCCGTCTGACTTAACGAGCACATGATTTTTAGCAACTTGGCGGGCTGGAGCAAGGGACGCGAGCTACTCGACCTTTCCGTTCCTTCTATTAGCGGCGCTTGTCGATCGATCGGAATTGATTTGGTATATATATTTAAATTAAATTATTAAAGTAATTTCAAAATTATAATCAAATTAATATAAAAAGTTGTTTGGTTGATAATTTAAAATAATAATTAAGTAAAATTAAAAATAAAATTATTATTATTTTATAACATATTTAATTTATTTTAGAATAAAAATCAGATTTTATTCATAACTGTTTGATATAATTAAGAATCAAAATTAAATTTTGTTTTTTTTTAGCTCTTCATTCCTTTAAAAATAAATTTTGAAATATAACAGAAAAATAAATAAAGGATCCATAAGCCAGCCCACCAAAACATCTTTCTATCACATTTCCAACTTTAGAGTACTTCATGTTGCAGTATTCCTTTGCAGTTTGTGACCGTCTATCACCCATCGATTCATTTAAGTGATATCTCTCTCTCTCTCTCTCTCTCTCTCTCTCTCTCTCTCTATATATATATGTATATATATATATACAGGGCAAGGGCAAGAAATTCAGTATCATTGATGTAATCAACGTCAACCAGATAATAACAACCTTCAAAAATATAAAGGCAGAGCAATTACATGTTACTTGTCCATTAAAGAAAGGTTATCTGACTTGTAAACAATTTTTAAAAAATACAATATGCTTAATTTTGAGGAATTCTTAAATCATCGGGTTTAAAAATTACATCTCGAAAGACGCAATCATTATATTCTGAACCTTTTCAACCAAGAAATACATGCATAAATTGAAGGTTTAGATAAACAAACACCAAAAACATTCATTGCCAGGTCACCCTTTCTTGTTTTATATTTAGGTCTTTCCCTAAAACTTAGTATTTCACATTCTAGTCACACCTCTATCTCACTTACCGTCTCACAGGGGTGCAGATGATTATTCATCTCCTTCTCACGTTCCTTGACATTGAGGAATATCCTGAAAAGGCAGTTAGAGAATCGGTCTGATTCTATCTCTGTTCAATACGCTAAGTGAATGCATATCCAACCAAAGCTCGCTTCTTCACGTTACATCCCTTGTTCCTATCAACTTATTTAAGTTTGCTAATCGTAATCTTTTTCTATCTTTTTCCTTCATTTCTAAACATTATTCACCCGTTTGAAAGCAAATAAAAAGCATCATATATGTCAATAAGATAAAATTCGTTTTTAATTGCATTTGCAGGAATTCTCTGGTTCTTGAAGGGGCCATTTCTGTATAATTTTGACTACATGGGGTTTCCTCCGGGGGTTTGCTGCAGAAACTAAATTGTGTTAAAAATATAACTCACTCAAAGGAAGCATTACAGAGTTATCTGGTGCAATATAATAAGGGAGAAGATAATACTTATAAACAGAAAAAAAAAAAAGAACAAAGAGAAAAAAAAAAGAGGAGATAGTGATAAAGCAGAGTGGTTTACGGGTTTTGATAAAGAACAATATTTTGGTTTGATTGAAACATGTTTCGTCGTGGGCTAGTTATAGGAATTGAAAATTGATTAAGGTATAACAGAGGAAAATCACAATTCTCTTAAAGTTATGAATCTCTTTTTTTTTTTTAAGAAAATGAGAATTGTTTTTTTTTTTTTTTTTGTTAAATAAGAGAGTTAAGATAATTAATTATCATTTGTATATTATTTTTTAATAAAATATAAAATTTTTAAAAATAATATCAATCAAATCATTATTAATAATTATAAATTGATTTGGTCAATTTAATAATTTAAAATGTATTTCTAGATAAAAAAAGTCTAAGTTTAGATAGTAAATATATATATATGAATAACATGAAAGTAAATTATTGAAAAGAACTATTTTTATTTAAATATGAATATAAGTGGATTGAAATCTTAGATTTAGTAGGAATGGTTGATTTTTTTTTTTTTTATCAAGTAGTTCACGTTTTTTTGGTGGTTTTTGAATCTTTAGAATTCCGACAAAACCATTAAAAGTGGTTTGCTTAAATTACAAACTGTAGCCAATCTGTTTTTGGTGATTTTCACGATTTTAAATTGATTATGATTGGATTGATCTAGTTGGGCGGCTTTATGTACACCCCTACCTTCAATTAGCCAATCGAAGCTCGTCTTGGCTTTATGGCTGTCCAAAGCATAGTTATTAAACTCCGTCTGATTATCGATCCAGAGATGAAGTTGCATTATTTGAGTTTGACGAGATCAATAATATTTAATATTTTTTATAATATGTATATATATATATATTTATAGCCGTTATAATTCTATAAATTGTAAATGAATGCGAACATTTTTTTAATAATAAAAGTTTGTCGTTCTTGTGAATGTAAGCATGTTTATAATTTGCTTTTTTATATATATATATAATTTCATAGTTTCTGTGGGCTAATACTGCTTCAAATTATCTAAATAATGAAGGTTTGCTAATCTTGGGTAGCTGCTGGCCCTTATGATAAGCCTGTAATGAAGAAGTATTTTAAGGAGTTCGAAGCAGCCGCTTTTATTAGGTCCGCCAAATAAAACGTTTGTTGATGGATGTTAGCACTCGGTTTGAGCTTCTGAGTGAGGAGACTTCATCCTCGTTGCAGTTCATCCGGTGAGAGCCTCCCCTGTGGGTGCGTGAAGGTTAACACGAATGGCAGTGCTTAAGGGAACTCTGGGAAGGCTGGGTTTAGATAGAGGCATATTGCGCAACGAACTTGGTATTCGGCAGGCAGGTGGTTTTATGGATTCGGCGAGTGTCAATACTAATATGGCAGCGAAATTATTAGTGAACCCTCCGGGACTGGAGTTAACTTAGGACTCGGGATATCCCAACGTTATTCTTGAATTTGATTTTCTTGAAACCTTGCATTTGATTTCTAGCTAGAAGAACGAGTCCCATCCTTTGTCTGGGCTGCTGCAGGACATTCGTTCTCTTTGCGCTAGAACCTGAAGTATAGTGCAGTACCCACGTTTATATACCCAAAATCCCTTTTTTCCTATCCGATGTAAGAGACGGGTCTCATATACCCACGTTTATATACCCCAAGATCTCTCTCTTTCTATCTAATGTGGGAGATGAGTCTCATACACCCGTCCATCACACTCTCCCTCACCGAATCTATCGACGTCCTCGTAAAAAATCAGTACACACGAAGCGCTTAGAACACTCTCACCCATCCGTCACACTCTCTCCCACCAAATTTATCGACGTCCTCGTCGAAAATCGGCACCTACTCTTACCTACTTCTTTTACACGAATTACTTAGAACACTCTCACCCACCGAATCTATCGACGTTCTCATCAAAAATCGACACCTACGCTTACCTACTTCTTCTACACAAAGCGCTTAGATAGAGATATTAGAAATTTCGTGTGAAATCGGCACCTACTCTTACCTACTTCTTCCACACAAAGCGCTTAAAAGGAAACATTGGAAACTTCTTCCACATAAAGCGCTTAGAAGGAGACATTGAAAACACAAAACGCTTAAAAGGAAACATTGGAAACTTCTTCCACACAAAGCGCTTAGAAGGAGACATTGGAAATACAAAACACTTAGAAGGAAATATTGGAATAAGAGTTGGAATAAGGGTCGAAATTTGGCTCTGATACTACTTGTCACGAGGTCATTAATCTCTCCCTAAAAAACAACACCCACGTTTATATGCTCCAAAATCCCTCTCTTCTTATCTAATGTGGGAGACGGGTCTCATATATTCGTCCGTCACAATAGGCATGCAGCATGTGTTGAGGGAATGTAACTCTTGCGCTTGACTTCCTCACCAAATTGGGAGTCGCTTGTGGGACTAGAGAAGTGTTTCTGGATCATCGTCCCTTGGGGTCTGATGTTGTTTCTCGAAGGGGATAAAAAACATGGTTTTATTCATTTTAGGAGTTATAAATAAATTTAATAAAAAAATAAGAATTCTAGGTTGACAGGTCCGATAATAGTAACTGAATTATTTTTGATGAATCAAATTGATTCGGGATCCGAATCTCCAATTTGCTGGTCCAACCGACCTAATTAGGCCGGATTTTATAAATATGGTCCAAAGCGCCGAAGCCACTCGAGCGGAGAGAATAATCCTGAAGCGTGGAAATTAATTAGGAGACCGTGAGTTTTCATAGTTTTGTCGTGAAAATTCACTTGTGTTCCGTTAAAAGAGTGACAGTTAACAATTGACAAGTGGGCTCCTTTTGTCTTTGAAATTGGTCTCAACGACCTTTTTTTTGTTAAACGATTCGCATGGACCACTCGGTCGCCTCTCCAGAAACATTTTCTCTCCCATTTTCTCTCTCCTTCTCTCCATCGCCCCTATAGCTTCTTTCCTACTTTCAAAGTTGAGTTTTTTCATTTACTTCTTATTAAACTATAGTTTTGAGAGTTATACGATTTCATTTTTGTTACAATTACATTTTTTTCTTTTATTTTAAGTATTTACTTACAATCTTTTTTTATTTACCTTAATCTTTATTTATTTATTTATTTTTAATCTGTATTTATGTCTTTATTAATCTTTTTAATTCTACCACGAAATTTCTGTTAAACTTTACGTGAGTTGGACTTGGCTCAATAACTCCTCAGTTCCACATGGGTTGGACTTTACTACGAAGTTGAACAAGTAGACCATCTGACTTTCGTGTTGGTATCTCAATTAACAGTCAACATGTCGAGGGAAAACAAGAACTAATGATGTGTGGAAATATTTTGAACTTAAAGTTATTTATGGCAAGTCTAAAGTTTTTTGCAAAACTTGCGAAGCAATTCTTTCCTCTAAAAGTGCAAACGGAACAAACCACCTAAAGAGACATATTAGCAAGCATATTAAAGCAAAACAAGTGGATGCAACTAAACAAACACAGTTGACCAGCGCAACAAGTTTTGTGGGTCTTTCTCACCATTCTCAAGTGCATATATAAGAAGTGAACTTGCTAAATATTATGTTTTCAAAAGATGATCCTTTTTAAAATTGCATGCAAATTGTTGTTCGACCTAGTTTTTAAAAAAGTATCTAGAAATATTGTTAATGCTAGTGCTATGAAAATATATTTTGCATATAAAAATGAATTAATTTCTCTTCTTTCTAGTATTAATTGTAAAATTGCTTCGAAATGATATTTGGCATGGTAAATATAATATGTCATTTATTTGTGTGACCTTTTCATTTTATTGAAGATTCTTGGAATTTAAATAAAAAATTCTTAGTTTTCAACCTATAGCACGTCATACGGGCCATATGGGTGCAAATATTTCTCAAGCTATTATCGATGTCATCGTGCAATATGGTATTCAAGATAAAATATTTTCTATTTCTTTTCTTTTGATAATGCTACCTACCGGTAACATTTCTGCTACTAATCTCTTGAAAAGTCAATTATCCCCTTTTGGATGGTGCTTCGTTTCATGTTAGATGTGGTTGTCATACTTTAAATTTATATCTCCAAGATGGTTTAGTGATTCTTAATTTTCATATTAGCGCTATTAGAAATGTTATCATTTTCATTCGTTCATCTGGTCCAAGAAATGAAGAATTTAATGATCTTAATTTAAAAGCAAAAAAAGATTTGTTTTGGATCTCCAACATAGGTTGAATTGGACTTATAAAATGTAAGAAACTTGTTTCCCTTATAAATGTGCTCTTACAATGTTTGCTGCCAATAAGTTGGGACATTTAACAACTATTTAGTGGCAAAATGTCGAAATTATTAGTAATTTCTTGAAATAATTTTATTTAGCAACTAATGCAATTTTCTGGTGTTTATAGTCCAACTACTAATCTTTTTCTTAATTATACGTTATGAGATTGCTAAACTTTTTTTCAAATCAGCGCAATTGATGGTTTTAAGGACTTTTGTCAGATTATGGAAACAAAATTCAAAAATTATTGGGATGAATTCCTCGTTTATATTGTATGACAACCATGATGGACCCACGTATCAATAGAAGTGGTGCACAAGTGTCGGTTGAATCTTATGATACTTTCGTAGGCGCCGAGCAGGTTGTTTTTTATGTATGCATTGTAGACAGTTTATCACGGTAATGGGAGTTCAACTCCATTCATTCAATCTCGGACCATTATTACCGGTTGCTCTTCCTCATGGGCTGCTTTAATGGATTAAAAAAAGAAAAAAAACAAGGTAAAAAGCCTAATTTGGTCATCTACATTTCAACTTTTACACACAACATTTTTTTTTTGTCAAATTTCGTCCCTCATGTTTTCTCTGCCAATTATTTCAGTCCTTTTCTGTTTATTTACCATTAATTTTGCCACATCGGAGTGTTATGTCGGGTTTTTTAAAAAATTTTGAAAAATCATAAGAAATTCAAAAACAAGGAAAAAGTATAAATTCAAAAAAAAATCTAATTTTTTTTTAAAATCCAAAAACACGAGATAAAATATAAAAAATCCTTTAAAATCTTAAAATATTTTGAAAAATTTTGAAATGTTTAGAAAGTTAAAAATTATAAAAAAATTTTGAAAATTTAAAAACTCATAAATAAAAACCCAAAAACTATAAAAAAATAAAATATTCCATAAATATTTTTTTAAATCTTCAATTTTTAAATTTAGGATTTTCGAATTTTACTTTTATTTTTTTATTTATTGGTTTTTTAAATTTTTTAAATTTTTAATTTTCTAAACACTTCAAATTTTTTTCAAAATATTTTTAGATTTTAATGAATTTTTAGATTTTATTTTGAGCTTTTGAATTTAAAAAAAATAGAATTTTTTAATTTATATATTTTTTTATTTTTTTACAATTTTCGTAAAAGTTTTAGATTTTTTAAATATCGTGTCATAAAAAATGATAACATGAAAAGTTGGCATGGCAAATGTAAATGCAAATTAATGGAAAAGGACTAATAAAACTCTTTGACAGAGACAACGCGAAGAACTAATATTTGAAAAAAAAAAATTTACAAGTAAAAATTAAAAAATAGCAAAATGTAGAGTACTAAATTAATTTTTTTCTCTTTCTTTTTTATGCCAAGAAACACCAAACTTTATCTTCTAGTGATTTCAATGAACTGTAACACTATTTTTTTACCAACCTAGATTTTGATAAGCAAACTCAGGAGTCGATGTGCATGGTAGCAAACTGGGAAAGGCAGATGCGGATTGTGGCATTGACAATAAACAGGCACATGTTGCAATCACGGGGAAGTGTGGGTGAGAGGTTCAAGCATGGGAATCATAGAGAACTATTGGGGGCATGCTAGTAGCACTTAGGGAGCGCAGTGGCTAAGGGAACAAGGGGTGTGATTGCTTGGACACATCAATGCTTCCTCCTACCACACGATGAGATTCCCTAATATACTACAAGGAGTTAGTGCATGTCTCTCACTGTTAGTGAGGCTAACACTATGCCCCATAGGCTCAGCAATGGCAACATGCGGGTACATTAGCACGGGCTCAGGCTAGCACCAAACTAGGATCGGTTGCGGTTAGCTGGCACCTAGAGAGTGATGGGGCAGATCATGGCAAAATTGGCTATCTAGGGGTCACCAGAATAGGAGATAGTGGGTGGTTATCTCCATCAACATGTGGCAGTGGTAGAGGTGGCAATTTTGCAAGGTTCCAGAAGCTCTATCCAAGCCAAATGTGTAGGCAAAAATTCCTTGAAGGAAGGAGAACGTGGACAGTTGCAGAAAATGGAGCAAGAAGCCCTTGATGAGGTGTCATGCTCTCCTTGAATGGAGATGCATGATATAGGGAGTTAGTGGGGAAGTTATCCCAAAGTGGGGAACTCCACTATGCATGATTGGCTTGGTGGCTGAGTCATGTATGACCTTAGGTAGTTGGGGGTGTTAACTACCAACACTATAAATAGGTATAGTGTGACAACCAAGAGAGAACTCAGGGGAGAGAATTAGGAGAGCTTGGATAACCGAGATAACTGTAAACACACAGGGAAGTGTTAAGAGAATACGTGTGTGAGAGGTCTTGGCATCCTTTGTATACTTTAGGGAAAGTAATAAAGGTTGGGAAGTGGTTCCTGTAAACGCTGTTTGTGCCTCGTGTGACAGTTTGGCTGAGACTAAGTGAGACTTAGTGCCATCACAAGGTTTGAATTTTGGGTGAAAATTTTGGCCCTGTGACAACTAGTATTAAAGCAGGTTCAATTCATGGTGGGTGTCCAAGATTGAACAGGTACTCGGTGGTGCCTCTAAGGAGCAGGTCCTCACTGTCTTGGCAAGGTTGGACGAACTGGAGAAATCAATAAGTTTCCTCCAAACTTGTTTTGATAGTCTCGATGGTGCTTGGGCACAATCCTTTGGCAACATGGAGCGGGATGTTGTTGTTCTTAAGAAGGCTATAGGTAGCCAACCCGGCGATGCTGCCTAGTCATCTAGGAGGATGAAGGTTCCTGAACTTAAGGCCTTTGAGGGAGAACGAGATGCCAAAGTAATCAAGAATTTCTTGTGGGACGTGGAGCAATACTTTATGGTAGCGAGGGTACCTGAAAAGGAGAAGATGACCCTTACTAGCATGTACCTGGCCAAGGATGCCAAATTATGGTGGCGGATAAGGCTCGACGACGATGCCAGCTCGAGCAGGTCTCAGATCGAGACATGGGACGTGCTAAAAAGGGAATTGAAGGATTAATTCCTGCCTTGCAATACGTCATGGGTTGCAAGGGAGTTACTGAAGAGATTGAGGCATAGTGGCACGGTTCGTGACTATGTCAAGGAATTCAGCTCCTTGTTGCTGAATATTCAGAATATGTCAGATGAGGACAAGCTGTTCAATTTTGTCTCAGGACTCCAACCTTGGGCACAGATGGAGCTTCGAAGGCAAGGTGTGAAGGACTTGCCCTCTGCAATTATTGTTGCGGATGGTTTGGTAGATTTCTGAGTTAACTTTAGGGATTCTTCGAATGGAAAACTGTCTAAAGAGAAGGGCAGGAAGAAGAAGGAGGACTTTCGGGAATGTAAGCAAGGGGATGACAGTAAGGGGAAAGGCAAAGCTGTTGTTCCAGACTAAGGTAAAAGCAAATTAAACTTGGGTTGTCTCATTTGCAGTGGTCCACACAGGGCAAGGGAGTGCCCACAGAGGGAGAAATTAAGCGCCTTGGTGGCTAAGGAGGGGGACAGCGATGGTGACGACCGTCCTTCTTGAGTCAATCCACTACAGTTGATCAATGTCGTACGAGCGGAACGTGCTCCATCACCTGGCCTGATTTTTGTCAAAATTGGGCTAGGAAGGCAAGAGCTATTAGCCATGGTGGTCTCTGACACAACTCACAGCTTTATTGCAGAGAGGGTGGTGGGCTCACTTGGGCTGAAGGTGAGCAAGAGTGGCAGCCATGTGAAGGCAGTCAACTCCGTGACACATGATGTTTTGGGGAAGGAAAAAGGAGTTGAGGTAACTCTAGGTTACTAGATTGGTAAATTTGATTTTTCCATAATGTTGTTGGACGACTTTGACATGATCCTAGGAATGGATCTATTTGTGCAAGTAGGAATTGCACTAATGCCCCATTTGAGTGGGTTGTTGATCATGGACGAGAGGCAACTATGTTTTGTGGCTGGTGAGAAGGGTCATCTTACTAGTAAGGGTGGGAAAACTTGTATTATGCTGTCTTTCTTGTAGGTGCAGTAAGGAATGGAAGAGGGAGATATGAAGCACTTGGCTGCATTGAGGACTGTGGAACCTTAGAAGAAGGAAATGCTAGCCAAGCCTCCTTCATAGCGGCACGTTACAAATCACAAACTGATTTTATGCAATTGGGTAAAGGAGCAGCTGGTGTTAAACAGTCGTGCAGGTTTAAAGGGAGTGCCATTTGATAGGGCCCAAAATGGCATGAATGGGGCAAGGAAGACTGTGGGAAAGAGTCGAATGCTGCATTACGGGTTGCTTCCAAGGTATGGGTTTTTACCATGGAAGAATTGATGACAGGGGTTATGCTGTTGATAGGTGTCAGCAACCAATCGGGAGGAGTCCTACCCCAAGAGGCAAGGTTAGCCAGAAGTTAGGGCAGTAGGAACGCGAAGATTGGTCTACTCCACTAATGAGGACGTTGGCTTCAACAGGTGGGGGTGGTTTGTTAGCCCCCTAAGTCCCAGGATAGGGAAATGCAAGCATTGGCGAGGTCTTGTACCAATGCTTGGCATGGAGTTGGCATGAGAAGGGTATGTCAAAGGAAATAAGGCAAACTCAAGAGTCGATGTGCATGGCAGCAAGTCAGGAGAGGCAGATGCAGGCTGTGGCATTGACACCAAACAGGCACATGTTGTAATCATAGGGAAGTATGGGCGAGAGGTTCAAGCATGAGAATCACAGAGAGCTGTTGGGGGCACGCTGGCAACACTCGGGGAGTGCAGCGGCTAAGGGAACAAGGGGTGTGATTGCTTGGACACATCAATGTTTCCTCCTACCACATGACGAGATTTCCTAATGTACTATAGGAAGGTAATGCATGTCTCTCACTATTAGCGAGGCTAATGTTATGCCCCACAGACCCGACAATGACAACATGTGGGTGCACTAGCACAGGCTCGGGCTAGCACCAAACCAGGATCTGTTGCGATCAGCCGGCACCTGAAGAGTGATGGGGCGGATTATGATAGAATTGGCTATCCAGGGGCCACCAAAATAAGAGATAGTGGGTGGTTATCTCTATCAACACATGACATTGGTAGAGGTGGCAGTTTTGTAGGGTTCTAGAAGTTCTATCCAAGCCAAATGTATTGGCAGAAACTCCTTGAAGGAAGGAGAACGTGGGCAGTTGCAGAAAATGAAACAAGGAGCCCTATCCAAGCCAAATGTATTGGCAAAACTTTCTAGAAAGAAAGTGATGCGGAAAACCCCAAAAAGACGTGGCTTAGGGACCCAACGCACACAATGAATCAAAGAACAACCAGGAAAGCTAAATTAGAGGTGAATGACACAAACCTTAGACCCAATATTCGAAGGAAGACGAACCTAGGGTATTCAAGATGGATATGGACGCCACACTCCAGAAAAGGAAGGAATTGGGAGTGATAAGTCGATTTGAACACCACAAGAAGAATTTCCTCTTGATAAGTTCTTTAGTTCTTGAAAGAACCAAGGGAGAAAAAACCCTTGCTGTTTATTTCACTCAAAGTTGTATATCTCCACAACTTACAAGGGGTGCCTATTTATAGGCTTAGATAGCAATCCTAAAGAGGCAAAATTCCTATTTAGGAGAAATCCCTATTTTGGAGGAATTTCAGACTAATTCCAGCACATACAATGAACTCCTATTTAGGAGTGAATGCTATCACTTATTTTGACCTATTTAAGTAGTCCAATTATATTAAATAGGCCTGGGCTTCTTTTAAAACTTGAATTCGCACCATTTGAAGCCTGGTTGGCCTGAATGTCCAAAATCAGCCCATTTAGTGCATCTTTGATCTTTCTGGCCCTAGCTCGTGTTATTGGGCCTTCTGGAATTTGCAATGGACCTCTTGCATCAATTGAAGCTCTAGCTTGTGTTGGATTTTTTGTATCTTTTGAAACCTTCCACCCATCATCTCCATGGTTCTCATCATTCCCCCACTCCTCAAAGGGATTCGCCCTCGAATCATCACTTGGAATGAGTTAAAGACTGTGATAAGAAAGAGATTTGTTCCTAGCTCTTATTATAGGGATTTGTATAACAAGCTGTAGAGCCTTACGTAAGGTTCTAAGAGTGTGGAAGAGTACCATAAGGAGATGGAAATTGTTATGGTTAGGGCAAATGTAATAGAGGATAGGGAGGCAACCATGGCTAGGTTCCTCCAAGGGTTGAATAGGAGTATAGCTGATGTGGTAGAGTTGCAACACTATATAGAGCTTAAAGACATGGTACACATTGCCATGAAAGTTTAGAGGCAACTTTAGGGAAGGAGCACTTCTGGTTATAAGTTGAACTTAGGTTCATCTTTTTGGAAGTCGAACTAGGGGAAGAAGGAAGAGAAGATGACTTCTAAGTAAAAAAGCAATTCATATAGACCCAAGACTAGTGGGGGCAGCATGGAAAGGGGTAAATTTAAAGAAAAACTAGAGACATCAAACACTTTAAATTTCTCGGCAGGGGTCATGTGGCTTCACAATGTCTTAACAAGAGAACCATGTACCTTAAGGAGAATGGTGACTATATGTTTGGCAGTGATGCTAGTGATGAAGACCAAATGCCGCCATTAGAGGATGCTAGTGATGTTGATGAAGAGATAAAGTATCTAGAGCATGGTGGAAGGCTTTTAGTAGTAAGGAGAGCCCTAAGTGCGCAAGTTAAGGAGGAGAATGATGTTGAGATTCAGCAGGAAAATATTTTTCATACTTGATGTTTAGTTCAAGATAGACTCTGTTGCTTGATCATCGATGGAGGTAGTTGCACTAATGTAACAAGTACAGAGTTGGTGGAAAAATTGAACTTGCCTACAACCAAACATCCTAGGCCATATAATTTGCAATTGTTGAATGACAGTGGAGTGGTAAAAGTGACTAAATAAGTTGTGGTTCCATTTTCCATTGGTAGATATAAGGATGAATTGTCTTATGATGTTGTACCTATGTAGACTGGGCATTTGTTATTGGGCCGTCCTTGGCAATTTGACAGAAAAGTTTTGCATGATGGTTACAAGAACCGCTATTCATTCACCATGGATGGAAGACCATTTACACTGGCACCATTGACTCCAAAACAGGTGTAAGACTACGTGAGACTTTATGAAAGTGAGCAAAAGAGGAGCAAAAAGAAAGAGCGAGCCGAGAGAAAAGAAAGTGCAGGAGGGAAAAAGAAGATAAATGCATTTGAGAGTGTTGAGTATGAGAGTGGTCAGGTTCACAAGAGTGGAGATGAAAGAAAACAAGTGAGTGTGTTTGCAAAAGGAGTAGATGTTAGGGTTTCCTTCCAAGCTAGGCAACAAATGATCTTAATCCTTTACAAGGATTCTTATTTCTCTAACACTAACCTTGATTCATCTTTGCCTAGTGCTATTTCATCTTTGTTGCAGAATTATAATGATGTGTTCCCTCAAGAGATCCTAGATGGTTTGTCACTAAGGAGAGGGATTGAACATCACATTGATCTTATTCTTGAAAATCTCATTCCCAATAAGCTAGCGTATAAAAGTAATCTTGAAGAGACAAAGAAACTTCAGAGGCAAGTTGATGAGTTGATGAAGAAGGGACATGTAAAGGAAAGCATAAGTCCATGTGCAGTGTCAATGTTGCTTGTGCCAAAAAAAGATGGATCTTGAAGGATGTGTGTCGATTGTAGACCTATCAACAAAATAACAGTTAAGTATCAACATCCTATACCCAGGCATGATGATATGCTAGATGAATTACATGGTGCATGTTACTTCTCTAAAATTGACTTTAAGAGTGGATATCATCAAATTAGGTTGAAGGAAGGAGATGAATGAAAAACTGCATTCAAAACCAAGTATCGTTTGTATGAATGGTTAGTTATGTCGTTTGGTTTGACTAATGCACTTAGTACTTTTATGTGATTAATGAATCATATTTTGAGGCCTTTCTTAGAAAAGTTTGTTATGGCTTATTTTGATGACATATTAGTATACAGTAGGAATTTGGAAGAGCATGTTGAACATTTGCATTGTGTGCTTAATGTTTTGAGGAACGAGAAATTGTATGCCAATATGAAGAAATGCAACTTTTGCAAGGATCATGTCATTTTTTTGAGTGATGTTGTGTTTGCTCATGGTATAGAGGTTGATAAAGAGAAGATTAAGTCAATTCAAGAATGGCCTATACTTAAGAGTATGAGTGATGTGAGGAGTTTCCATGGTTTGGCTAGGTTTTATCGGAGGTTCATTAAGGATTTTAGTACCATAGTTACACCATTGATTGAGGTGGTCAAAAAGAGTGTGGGTTTCAAATGGAGTAAAGAATAACAAGATGCCTTTGATTTACTTAAGTCTAAGTTATGTAATGCACCACTTCTTGTTTTGCCTGATTTTTTTAAGATCTTTGAAATTGAATGTGATGCATCAGGCATTGGGATTGAAGGAGTTATCATGCAAGAGAAACGACCTATTGCATTCTCTAGTGAGAAGTTGAGTGGGGTAACATTGAATTATCCAACTTATGATAAAGAAATGTATGCACTTGTTAGGATTTTAAAAACGTGGCAGCATTATCTTTGGCCTAAGGAGTTTGTAATTCACACTGATCATGAGTCTTTAAAATACTTAAAGGAGTAAGGTAAGTTGAATAGGAGACATGCAAAATGGGTTGAATTTATTGAAACTTTTCCTTATGTAATTCAATACAAATTAAGGAAAATGTTGTTGTTGATGCATTGTTACGTAGGTACACATTGATTAGCACTTTAAGTGTTAAGCTACTGGGGTTTGAGTACATTATTAAATTGTATGCTAATGATGCTGACTTTAGTAACGTGTATGCTGCATGTGAGAAAGTTGCATTTGGTAAGTTCTATAGATATAAGGGGTATTTGTTTCGAGTAAATAAGATTTGTATTCCACAAAGGTCTCTGAGAGCATTACTTGTGAGAGAAGTTCATGGGGGTGGTTTAATGGGACACTTTGGCATTCGAAAGACTTTTGATATTTTAAATGAACATTTTTTCTGGCCACATATGAAAAAGAATGTTGAAAAGGCTTGTGCCAAGTGTATTACCTATAGACAAGCTAAGTCTAGAGTTTTGACCCATGGTAAGTATATGCCCTTGAAAATTCCCTGTGAACCTTGGACCAACATTTCTATGGATTTTATTCTTAGGTTACCTAGGTCTAAGAAGGGCTGAGATTGTATTCTTGTTGTAGTTGACAGGTTCTCAAAGATGGCGCATTTCATTGCTTGCACCAAAACGGATGATGCCACATACATTGCAGACTTATTTTTTAAAGAAATTGTTCACCTCCATAGAGTGCCAAAGAGTATTGTGTCAAACTGCGATGCAAAATTTTTAAGCCATTTTTGGAAAACATTGTGAGGTAAGCTTGGAACAAAGTAACTGTTTTCTACAACTTGCCATCCACAAATTGATGGACAAACTGAGGTAGTAAATTGAACTCCTAGTACATTGTTGCGTGCCGTTATTGGTAAGAACTCTACAACCTGGGAAAAATGTTTGCTTTTTGTGGAGTTTGCTTATAATCGTGTTGTTCATAGTGCTACAGGTTATTTTCCTTTCGAGTTTGTTTATGGTTTTAATCCATTGTCGCCTTTAGATTTAGTACCATTGCCTATACAGGACAGGACTAATTTAGATGGGAAAAAGAAGGCAGAAGTGGTTAGGAAACTTTATAAGAAAGCTAGGCTTAACATTGAGAGAAGAACCAAACAATATGAAACACAAGCCAACAAAGGTCGCAAGTATATCACTTTTAAACCTGGTGATTAGGTTTGGGTACATTTGCGGAAGGATAGATTTTCTAAGCAAAGGAAATCAAAGTTGCAACCAAGGGGAGATGGTCCTTTTCAAGTGGTGGCAAGAGTCAATGATAATGCATATAAACTTGACTTGCCAGGTGAGTATAATGTGAGTACAACATTTAATGTTTCTGACATTTCTCCTTTTCTCTTTGATGATATAGGTGCTAATTTGAGGACAAATCATTTTGAAAAGAGCGGGAATGATGGAAATCATATTGTACCAACTCAAATCGATAAGGGAGTAGATACTTTGCAAAACCTTAGAGGACTAATGACAAGGGCAAGGTCAAAGAAAATAAAGGAAGCTCTCAACAACTTGTTGTGCGACATTTATTATCAGGAAGTTGCCAAGTACGAGTTCAGGAGGATGAAGTCTTCACTAAGGCTTATGAATGTGTCATCTGTGGAGGAATTCGCAAACCATGGCCTTGGGAAGGAAGTTGGATTTAAAAACCCATAATTGGGCCTTTAAGTGGGTTATTTCCATAAGTTTTTATTATTATTTAGTATGTTGGACGAATTTTGCTTATTAAACCCATCTTATTAGTTAGGGTTTTTGGGAGTTAGCATATAAAAAGGACAAAAAGGGTGGCTGTGAGAGGCAAACCCATTTTTATGAGTGTATGAGCTATTTTCTCTGGTTTTTTAAGAACTAATTCTGAACTTTCATACTTAGGTATGTTGGTTTAGTAGACTTATCTTCTTCAACGTTGTTGTTGTTAGGGGTGACATCTGAATCTTATAATTCTAGTTATTGGTTGTTTATAATCATTGGGTCAGAACTCCAAATCCTTTAACTTGTATTAGAACAATCGTATACTAATATGGTGTTGGGTTTCGTATCAATTATTAACAAATTTAATTTTAACAACCAAATATTAAGTTTTTTATTAATATTTATTAATAAAATTTGAGTCATAAAACTCTCAATTATTGATTTTCAAATTATATTTTAAAAGTAATTTTTAATTTTATAACTAAATTAATCCTTTTTCATTCAATTTATTTAAATAATACAAGAAATTTGTATAATTTGGTATATGAGTTTACTCTTCGTAGAATTGATACTTGAACTCACATCTACTTTACTACTTAAACATCTTATATATTTGTAGTGGGTTTTAAGACAATCACAATACAACTCTTACTTTCTAATAACCAGCATAACATCCATTCAACAACAATAAATGTAAAAACAAAAGGAATCCTAAGTCCTTAAAAAGTTTACTTTCCTTTCCTTTTTATTTTGTTTCTTAATTTGCACCCAATTATGGATCCATATCATGCTATAACTCTTTTCTTTATTCTCTCTCTCTCTCTCTCTCTCTCTCTCTTTCCTTTTAATGAGTTACAATAACTTAATATAAGCATGAATTCATATATATATAGATTTTTATTTTTTTTGCATAGGTTGATCATATTTATTAAAAAATATATTTTTCATGTGTTTTATTTAAATAAGAAACATAAAAATAGAGTTAAATAAAAAATAAAAAGAAAACAAATAAAAAAACTTAAATTATGTAATTAGACTTGTAAAAATATGTTATGTAATTCATAGTATAACTTACGAAAAACATAAATAATCAATTAAAATAAAAAAAACCAATTAATACTAATAAAAAGAACTATAAGTACTAACATTGAAGAAAATTTAATTGAGTAAAATTTAGTTAAAAAGACACTAATTATGAAAAAAAAATATACAAGTGAAGTCTAGTTAAGAGAGAGAAAAAAAGAAAATAATGTAAATTAAGTATATTTTTTATTTTCTAATATGAAAATATAAATTAAATATATATTGAAATCTTAATTTTATTAAGATATATATTAAAATATTATTTTTATTAAGATATTTAAAAAGACTATAAATTAAGTTTTAAATAAATGTTAAATATTATAAATTATAAAAGTCTATCAAAAAATTTTCAAAATTAAGTATACATTGTCATGTAAGTATTTTACCAATTTTCTCTCAAATTTTGTAATTATATTGTACATTAGATTCGAATCCTTGCATTATGCAACTGTATGATATCTATTTAAACATTATAATCTAAAATATAATGATTAGTTAAATCTGATTTAACTTCACTCGATAATTTAGATTTTAAAAAATTATTAGTTAATTTGAATTGATTTATAAAAAATTTTCCTTTAAATCTCATTAAAGAAAATTAAAAGGAATTTTTTTCTTTTTAAGAAAATTAAAAAGAAAAATGTTAGAATAATTTTTTTTTCTGCTTTAAGAAAAATTAAAAGTAGTTTTTTTTTTTAAAAATGGGTGAATTTGAAATTTTGTTTTCTTGTTAAAATGAATATGTAAGAGTTTTATTTTTTTGCCTTTTATTTCTTTTTGTCAAAAAATCTTATAATTATGGAGATCAAATTATAACGAAGATAAGATTATATAAATAAATAGAATTTTTATTTGATTACAATTGAATTTATATTAATTTATTTATATAATACTACTTTGATTGTAATTAAGTTTTTATAATTATATTATATTTTAATATTTTTAATTTTTAAATTTATGAAAAATTGTCATATAAATAATATCTAAATTTTCTTTTAGCACTAAAAATATATATTTATATATAAACTAGTATCAGATTTGTATAATATAGAGATTTATGATATTTATTAAGAAATTATTTTTTTATTTTTATTTTATTAAAAAAATAAAAATAAATTTAAATTATGAATAATTTTTATTTAAAAATGAAAAAAAAATTAAGAATAGTTATTTTTCTTTTTAAGAAAAAAAGGAAAAAACCAAAAAAAAAATGAAATTATGAGTATTTTTTCCTTTCAAGAAAAAAATAAAATTTTGAAAATATTTTTTTTTCTTTTTTCTCTCTAAGAAAACAAAAGAAAAAATTTAAGAGTATGGTTTTCTTTTCAAATTTTTTTTATTTTATTATATTTAATTATAAATATTTACATTATGCAAATTTTAAACATACCTGAATAATTGTTAATATAAATTTAACAAATTATAATGTGTGTTAAATTATAATTTATCAAATTATATATATATTAAAATTTTAATTTTATTAAAATGTAATGAATATTATAAATTAAAAGAATCTATTAAAAAATTCTAAAATTAAGTAGATATCATCACATAAATATTTTATTAATTTTCTCTTAATTTTCATAATTATACTATTTTAGTATTAGATCCATACAATATATAGGTTTGCATTTTTCATGTATTTTATTTAAATAAAAAAATAAAAATGGACTAAAATTGTATTTTTTTTTAGAAATAAATATGAGAGTATTTTTTTTCTTTTAAAAAGAATAAAATAATTTAAATTATAATTTTTTTAAAAAAAAGAAAATAAAAATTTGAGAATTCTTTTTTTCTTTTTTTAGGAAGTAAACTCTTTTGTTATGAAATTAAATTTCTAAATTGAACTTGTCAAAATCATAATTAAAAACAAAAAGAGAATAATGCAAAATTATACAATGTTGAAAACATAGTATAGGCAATTAAGAAATACCCTTACTTGTTTGTAAGAGTAAAAATCTACATTGAGTCTGAAATTAATTGAAGAGTTAATTATAAATACAATAATAAAAAAATGTAGAATATTTTATTTCCTAATTGTTAATTAAATTAGTACCTAGTTGCTGATAAAAATAAATGAGGTATCATAATTAGATTTTAAAAAATAAGTTATGCAATTTATGATATAACTTACAAAGACTCTAAAAATTAACTAAAATAATAAAACTAATCAGTACTCATGACAAAAAACTATAAGCAATGATCTTGAAAAAAATTAAATGGGTAAAATTTGGTTAAGAATGTACTAAAATTGAAGAAAAATTACTCAAATAAAATTTAATTAAAAACAACAAAATAATTATAGTACAAGTCAAGTATATTTATAATTTTTCAATATAAAGAAAAAAATTAAACATATGTTGAAAACTTAATTTTATTAAGATAAATGTTAAAATATTAATTTTATTAAAATATTAACAAAAATTATAAATTAATTATTAAATTATTATTAAATATTACAAATTGTAATATTAAACTCATGCATTATGTCAGTTTAATTATATTTTTTAAAAAAATTATTTTTACTCATATCTTACTTTTTGAAAACAAAAAAAAAAAAACAAAAACACTTAAAAGTTAAGTATTCCTTTTAAAAAAAATTAAAATAATTTTTTCCTTCTCTAGATCTAATTTAACTTAAATTTATTTTTATAATTAATTAGATTTTTAAAAATTATTAATTAAATTGAATTAATTTTAAGAGAAATATTTTTTATTTTTTTATGAAAATTAAGAAATTTTATTTTTGTTTTAAGAAACATGATAGTAGTAATTCCTTTTTCTAACAAAAAAAATAAAAAAAGTAAATTTGATATTTTTTTTTGTTCTTTCTTAAAAATGATGATTTAGGTTTTTTTTTCTTTCTTAAAAATGATAATATGAGATTTTTTTTTTACTTTTTATCTTTTATTTTTCTTTATTAAAAGTTTTATAATTATAAAAATTTAATTATAATTAAAATTATATTTTATTTAATATTTTTAAGTTATAAATTTATAAAAAACAATTATATCAATAAAAATTAAGGTTTTCTATATACATACTAAATTTGGGTTGATATTTTATATAAGTTCTAAATATTTGATTAAAAAGATTAAATTTAATTTGAAATAATTTTATTTTCACAATAAATTTATATTTAAAAAGAATAATTAGTTAAATTAAATTAATTTTAAAAAAGAATTCTTTAAATCTTTTTCAAGAAAACTTTAAAAAAAATTCTTTTCATTTAAAGAAAACAAGAAAATTCTTTTAAGTTTATTTTTTAAGAAAAATTAAAAGTAATTTTTTAAGAAAAATATAAATTTGAAAAATTTTTTTGTTAGAAATTTTTATAATTATTAAAAATGAATTATAATTAAAATAAAATTTTACAAACTAATAAAATATTTATTTGGTTAAAATTAATTGTATATTAATTAATTTTTAGATTTTATTTTAATTATAATTAAAATTTTATAAATTTAATATATTTTAATATATTTAATTTTATAAATTTATGATAAATCAATATATAAATAATATTTAAAATTTCTCTTAAATAATATATTCTCCTATATAGATATATATAAATTAGTATCATTTTTTAACCGGCACGCAGTCCATTTCGAGCAGCTCTCTTGTTTACTTCAAACCATTCTTCATTGAACCTTCTCATCTTTTCTGGCTTCTTTTGTATCATATTTAACCGGTCATCTGCCAGCTTCCTCCTTTGATATTTTTCGACCATTCTGCGAACGTCAACTTCGGCTCCTGCCTAGATGGGCCGATCACGTATTGACCTGAAACATGCATCCCCAATTACGGGTTCAAATTCATCCAGACAAAGTAAGACACATGTTCCTCCTAAAATTCCAAGCTTACTAAAAAGAAGTGCCTGCTATGAGCCGGCGTTAACCCAGTGAAGCGAAGTTCCAGATGAGGAGAGAGAATTAAGAGCATTGCACTTGAATTCGCTGGTTTAGTTAACCATACTTTTCTACCCGATCATTCATGAAAATAATACCTATTTCTTTAAATTTGCTCATACTCGACAAAGGCTCTTCATCATAAGGTATATGAATATGACAACGTCAGGATTATACCAAATACCAAATATCATAACAGGGTTGAAGTAAACCAAGTGACAGAACACCACCAATAAGTAACATATACTCTACCAAATGGGCAAGACGGCTTCCTTTTCTGACACCTAAAAAGCACATAAATAAGCATTTCGAGAAACTTACAGCCTGCCTCTTTGTCTCTTTGATTACCATTTAGAAAAGGCCTAACAAGTGTCGTTGCTGCAACATTAAAAAGTGCTATATTAAAACACAACAGGTTTCTTGCAATCAATCCCGATAACTTCAAGTCAAGTTCCATTAACTCATTTTATGAGAACCATGAAAACGGAATGGACAAAAGACTACAACAAGAATTCTAATATTACAAAGCAGTGAGCACAGAGAGACATCTCAATCCAAATTACAGGTCTCCTAAATATCCAGATTCCCCACAATAGCTAAACTCCTGAACTCAGTCTCTTCCCCTCCCTATCCTTCCCTTTTTGTGCACAAACTGCATGAATGACATCTTTTAAGGGTAGAGAAAACACTAAAAGTTCAAAAGAAAAAAAAACCATGAACAAAGAGAACTCATCAATGGATAATTTGCATACAACTCAGTGAGGAGCATAATAATACCCAGTTGGCGGTCCCATCCCATTTACCGGTGGCATTCCATAAGGCATCATTGGCATAGGAGCTGCAACGTAGTAACCTGCCCCAGTAATCTTAGCCAAACTAGTTTGGCCGTGCATCCCATCCTTCGCACATCGCTGCCATATCATCTGCTCCTGCACAAGAAACTCTTGTTTCTTCTCCATATCAGCCATTTGCACATAAGAAGGAGGTGGAATGATCAGAGAAGCAGCAAATGGGTCCTGATTAACCATCTGCACAGTTCCATCTGGAGCTGGGAGAGCCAGTACCGGGGTTGCACTTTTCCCTGGCCCTGGTAGAGCGACACTGCTAGCACTCCCACTGCCCAATTGTGTAGCATTTACTTGTTGCCTCACTGTTCCCTGGTCGTACATGCCATTTAACAATAAAGGATCAAACCCACCACCCAAAGCTGCTCTCTGCTTTGACAAATTGCTAGCTGTCTCAACCAATGCCAATTCCCAATCTGCCTTGCCAGGTTCAGCAGCTGGGGTCTGCCAAGCTGAGGTGACTTGAGGCTCTCCATTAGATGGGAATGCTTCACATGATCCATTTCCATTATTAGCAGGTGGCCCAGCAAACAAAGCCAGAGCCAACTTATTTCCCTGGTCATCTGCAGTGAAAAAATCATCCCTTAAATTCACCAAATCTTCAGTGACCTGCAGCTTTGGCTCTGGCTCTGGCTCTGTCTCTGGAGGGGGAGGAGGGGTATAATTCTCAGGTGGAGGCAGTGCCTTAATTTCATTCATATCAGGAACTGGCTCCTCCTCTTGAACCACGGGAGGGGTCTCCTCTTTCCTGTCTGGACTCTTGGGCCTCTTTGCTCTATCTCCCATAAAATCCTCCAACGTCTCCAACAGCTTCCCCGCAATCCTCTGGACTTCTGGATATTCAGATGATCTAGCCATTCCAGTATCCTTACACCAATTATAAAAGGCAATTAGCTCGTCAATCTGCTTGGCAGCTCTAGCATAAGCATCAAAAGCCTTAACACAATCAGAATACTCCATGTCAAAGAACTTGTCAAGCAAAACAGCCAAAACTTCGCATAGGTCCACATACAGCTGGAAACTCTCTTTGACTACAGGGTAAAGAGCAATCAATATCATCCTGCTGTTCTTGGCCAATCCGGTGGGCCGACAAGACAGGAAGCGATCTAACAGCCTCTGCAAATGGCCCACCTTGCCAAAAATCCTCTCAGGCTTCATTTCTCTCAATGGAGTGACAGCTCTTCTGTCTCCCCGCCCTTCTCTGCCAACACCAGCGTCATTCCTATCTCCAAAAGACCTCGACCGCCTAGTCATTCCGTAATTTCCATGCACACTTTCACCTCCTCGATTATAATCCCCATAATCATTATACTCGTAAGGTCTTGGTGGTGGCGATCCGAAATCACCTCTGCCTGGATATCTCGCAATTTCACCATGAGCGCTGCCACCGCTGCGACCTTTAGAGTCAAACAGCACCAGTTCGAGCCTCTGATCCAAAAACATAGCATAAGTCCTAACGAAAGCGGAATGATCCCATGAACTGGAATGGGCCTCGTCTCGGAAATCAGACATGTTCAAAAGCCTCGTTCCCCTCCTCGTAGCGTACAAGATCTCCTCTTGAAACAACGGATCGCCGTCGTTAAGCAGCCTGTGAATCAGCATCAGCGCCTTGAGCGCCACAATCCAGTCGCGCGTCTTACCCAGTCGCTTAGACACGGCAGACACGCACGCGCGCACGTAGCCACGGGAATAAGAGGTCAAGCTCAAGATCTCCCGTATGTACTTCTCGCTGGCTGGGTCGTCGTCGTGGCTCATCGCCTTCACGATGGCTACCTCCAGCTCCGGTGCCACGTTGCTCGCTATTTTGGCTATTCCGATGCTGGTTTGATCCTTAAAGGTACCGATTGCTTTTCGCATCGTGCTCGGGGCCATCTCCTCCGCCCTCAGCCGGCCCTTCTCTCACCTGACTTTCCACTCCACTGGGTCTAACTCTCTGTCACTGTATTTATTTCAAATAATCCCATTAAATTAGTAAATGACCAAATACGTCTCCAGTTCAAATTTTACTAAATTAATTTCATTATAGAAAATCTGAAGTAACTCAGCTTACCCGCGCCGGGCCTATCATTCATGTATGTATGTATGTATGCATGTATGTATGTATGTGTATATATATATATATATATATATATATATATATATAATATATGCTTCTTTCCGATCAGTTAATAAAACGAAATCGAGACCTGGTAGTATCGCGTCGTCGGAAACCAATCGGAAGGGCCCTCCCGAATACAAGCCACGAGTAGAAGAGTCTTATTCTACGCCTCTTTCTCTAGATTCTCGGGTCTGTAAACGCGGAGAAGTCATGGCCGATATAGAGCAATGATCGACCGGCTCTCTTCCCAAATGAAAAGGACGAGGGGCATGCGTGGAGCAATCGGCGCCGTTAATGCGCTCACACAGATATGCAGACGATGGGGGGACAGCTACATTAGCCCGAGTGTCGGGAGGCTGGCGTGCCTGCCTCCGAAGGAAGCATCTTTCTACGTTTTGTGGGCCATCCCATTCGTGAAAAGAGAGAGCGAGCGAGTCTCCCCATAATTTTCACATCATACGATGCCCCGTGATTTTAACCTTTGCGTAGACATGGCGACTCCCCCCTTTCCCACCAGGATTTTACCTGCCGACGCGGAGGTTGAGATCCTGCTGTTTGGTCCCACCTCACAAGAATAAAATAAATGGGCGGATGTGATGCTGATCATCCAGCCTGGAAAATACTTATGGAGGCGACCGGCAAGCGTCTAGCGGTTACTCCAAACCCATTCTAGAAGGTGTTTGGTTTATTTTTTCAAGCCTCTTAATTGTTAAAGTATTTAATAAATATTCTTTATTATTTACTGATGAGTACCTCGAAAATAATTAATTTAAAAATTATCTCATAAATACTTTCGGAAGTTAATTATTTCTCATTGATCTATATTTACGATATTATATATACAAATTCTTTTTTTCTATTACTCCTACAAACGTTGTGCCTTTTTTCTCCTCCTTTCTTTTTCTTTGTCCCTCGGACCTCTTTCTCTTTTATGTTTTTATTTTTCCCTGCCTCTTTTTCTCCGTAATTGTCTTTTCTTTTTTTATTTCCTCTCGTGTGCCGATGTTAGGATAATTTACATCTTTTAACTATTAAATTTATTTTTTATTTTTTTATTATTTGATTTTATTTTTTTATAATTAAATCATTCAATTTTAATTTTATTTAAATTTAATCACTTTGTCATTATATTATATTAAGTAAAAATTTAATAAGTTATTCTCTAAAAAATATATTTTGATATATTTAATTTTATTAATTAATATACTAATAAAAATTAAATTAAATTTTTTTATTTGAAATATTACGATTGAATTAGAAAGTCCAGAGATACTTATAACTTGCTTAATTTTTTTTTTATTTAACAACATATCTACCTTAAAAATAACTCAATTCAAGATACAATCTAATAACAGCTAGAAGAGTACCACACATTACTCTACATTTGGTGCATCACACGATGAAAAAAATTAAAAGAAATTAATTTTTTGCAATTTTTAAAAGAAGAAGTCATTTTTTGTGTGATGTGCAATATTTTTTTAGTCATTTGACTATATTTTAGATTAACTCATTTTTAAATTAGATAAACTATTAAGTGGCAAAGATAACTTTTGTTGAAATAATCAATGATATTCTCAATTTTTTTTTACTTTGTTGTCTATTATAATGTTTTGATTTGAAAATTTTAATTCCAAATTTATTAATATATTGATTAATAAATTTAATTATATAAAAATATATTTTTTAGAGAATAAATTTTATAAATTTTTATTTAATAAAGTAACATAGTCATTAAATTAAAATTAAAATTGAGCAATAAAAATAAAAATAAATAATAAATTTAGTGACAAAAACATAAATTACCCACCAATAATAAAGAAAATTCAAGATGGTATTCGACCGCTCTTCTCTCTAAAAATATAAATAAAGATGAAATAAAAAATTTAAAATAGACAGAAACATGAAAAATTTAAAATAATTAAATTATAGGAAAATTTTGAGAAATATAATTTTTATAATTTTTTTCTTCAAAGACGATTTATGTCTAGATCATAATAAATCCCAACTTTAATAAAATTTAATTAGTTAGTTAACAAATAATAAATTTTGAATTTGTAGGATATTATTTAAGAGAATTTTATTATGTATAAATATCAATATAATTGTTTTCATTTACTTATGAATGATTATAATTTTATTAGTGCCAATGTATTTATGTCCCAATCAACCATCTTATTTTATTAACGATCCAAAACAATAATCAATAATCTACAATAACAAATAAAAGAAAATGCAAAGTGATCCAAACATGACCTCAGTGAGTGCGAATGTGCTAAATGCCGCCAGCTCTAGCTGACATCTCTGCACTCGCATCAGTAGCTTCTTAACTATTGAACAAGGTAACTATAATAAATAAATAAATATAATATACAGATGATACAAAAAAAAAAAAAGAAGTATATATAAAAATTTTGTTTAATATAAAAGCTACTGCTTTTATGAGCATTACAGTACATTCCGTTGTCTCTAATAATTCCTCCCATTGCGGCAGCAGCCCAGTCGACTCTGTTCCTTGTAAGTCATTTGATCTTTTTAATCAGAAATGGTAGGTGTGCGCGGTGCGGTGGATGCTGTGATCTCTTTTCTTCTCACAAAAATATACTACACTGCATTGTCTATATATATATATATATATAATGAGTTTTTAGAAAATATACCATATTTTTTTCAAGCTGAGAAAATAGAACCGTAACTGCGAAGGTTTACGAAGGGAAAGAAGTGCTTTCTTTTTCGTGGCCACCTGGCACTGGGATAGCGACCCCACACCCGCCGTCTCTATCAATCTACCAAAGACGGAAGGCTCTCGGTACGAGTAACTGTGCAGTTGGTGCCCTACTTGCTCCCAAGACGTCCATTTTTTTATTTCCTAAACATTTTGTCTCACTCGTTTGGCCGGGGTCCTCGGGGATAGGATGTTTATTAGTTGTACCTGTGTCCCACGCGGCGCATTGACTCCGTGTATTTAAAAAATAATTTTTTAAATTTAAAAATTTTTCTTACTACCGAAATATGAAAATATATAAAATGTATTAGATTTGCACGTCACTTGAATCCTACCTCCCTCGTGCAATCTCGCTCCTCATTTGTGTTGGAGGTAAACGTTATAAGGAGAAAAATTGAGTCAGTCAATTTTTTAAATGAGTTATTTTAAATCTTAGATTTATTAAATTTTAAATTAATTAAATTTTATATATCTTAAATTTTAAATTACTTTAAATTAAATATTGTGAGTTTTAAATAGATTTTTGAGTTAATCAAATAACTTATTTTTTTTTATATACTACATAAGTCAGTTACATATTTTTTATTATATTAATTATTACATATTATATATTATATTACTAAAAATTAATTTGATTCAAAATATTGATAATTTAAATTTAAATTTATTTAAAAATATTTAAATGACATATTATATAATAATAAATTATTATTATTAACATAATATTTAATTAATTAAAAAATAAAATAATTAATGTGCATCTCACTAATTTATATTTTATTTTTTTAAATATCATACTACACTAATTATTTTTAATACATCTATTTGATTATATATTTCCTTGTCATGTGAACAAAGTACTTAAAACTTATATTTTAGACTAAAAGAATTTTAAGAGATATGTTAGGATTTTAATAAAATGAAATTTATAATGTTCTTATTAAATAAATTATAATAAAGTTCTTCTAATATTTGTTACATATCTATTAATAGTAATCGTATGTGAGTTGGAACCGAAATATGATTGTAACAATTTAATTCTACATAAAATAATTAAATGAGTATCTTAACACTCTTATTTGCATTAACTTCATATATATATTAATTAATTTATCTTATAATGATTATGGTATAAATAACTTATTCTTTATGAAAGTTGTGGGATATTGATCTTGTTGTAAACTTATACAAATTTTATCAACCAAAAAAATTAAATTAAATAATTTATATTAGATATATTTTTCAAAATATATAATATAATTCATAATACTTTAAATGCTATACAACAATTAAAAAGTTAATTATTATACATATAAAAATAAATTACATTATAATATATTTTTAGTTAAAATAAAATTATTAAAAAATTTTGATTTTTAATTGAAATCAACAAAAAGTTTGAGTTAAAATTGATTTAAATTTATTCAAAATTATTTTATGTTTAAAATTATTCAAATTTTGAGTTAAATAATATTTAAATTATTTTAATTTTAGATGTTTTGGGTTATAAATCATTTACTTTTTTAACTATCCATTATTTAAATTAAGTTAATTTTTATTAATTTTAATTGGAGGTCAAAATTGAGAAAAGTACACCCAGTGGAGATAATTATGACAGTCTAAAATATTGATTCCTTTAAACAAGAATGACAAGATGATTGATAAAATTTCCTTTAATAAGTGAGCTTTCCATTCTATTTATGTTTATCCTGTTATTAGTTCAGAATATATATTTTTGTTTCCTTTCAGTTTAAAGAACTTTTGCTGCTGGAGTGAAGAAACAATCCGCATATAATGTCATTATTTTAGAGATTAAGTGCTGAAAACGGAAGACAAGTGATCGCGTGGCCTAATGGATAAGGCGCTCGCCTCCGGAGCGGGAGACTGTGGGTTCGAGTCCCACCGTGATCGCTGAATCCCTTTTTGATTTCCACGTATATATATGTGTATGTACGTGAAAGGTTATGATATCCTTAACAACTTGCCGAATGCATTTCAGTGTCATTCAGCCATTGGCTACGCAGGTACACAAAATTAACCCCATTCAATGGGTCCATTTGAAAATACATAAAAATATAGACTTAAACTTAATTAAAAAATTAAAATAATTTAAAATTTTAAAATTGAACTCAATTTGATTTGTAATTCCCGTTACTTGATTTTTTTCTCAAGTGTACAAAAAATTTTAAAAAGAGTTATGATATTTATAACAATTTGCCAAATACAATATTCAACCGTTGACTATACAAGTACACAAAACCTACCAATGGGTGTTAAGTTTAGACCCCATCCAATGGTTCCATTTGAATCCATATGAAGTAACTTGAAATTATTGGGGTTTAAAATGATTTAAAAATTTAGGATCAAATTTGACTTAATTTATAATTCTTATTATTTAATTTTTTTTCCTTAAGAGAGAGAGAAAAAAAGAGAAAAATAGAAAGATTATAATATTTAAAGTAATGATTTTATGTAAAAATAATATAATTTTTATTGTTTTAATTATAAATTTATAAACATCAATTTGAGAAAACAAAATAAGTTGATTATTTAATATTTTTTATATATTTGCTTATTATTTTATTTATATGCATACAAATATATATGCATCATATGTGTATATGATGTTATTTTTATATATTATATATAAATATATTATATTTATTTTGTATAATTTTTAATTTATTATATATATTTGATATTTTTTTTATCAATTTTAAAATTTATTTTATATAATTATTGTTTCACACACACAGACACACATACATACACACACACACACACAGACACACATATATGTATAATATACTAGTAAAATTTTTATATAAATTAATATATAAAAAATAACTAGTAAATAATAATTTTTCTTATTTAAATAATTCTCAAATTTGAAATTATTAAATATCTCATATAAGAATTGATACTTTTTGACTTTACTTCAAAGTTACTACAACCAAAGATCTTTTTTGGAGTTATATATTGGACATATCATAATTTATGTAAAAATAATAATATAATTAATTAAAAATTTATTTCCTTAAAATAGTTATAAGAGATTTTTTAAACATTTTTAATGGATATTAATTTAAGAAATCTTATGTAGGGTAGAATTGATGGAAGTCATATTACACTAACTTAAATCAACAAGAGAGTTGATACTTTGCAAAATCTTTGAGGATCAATGACAAGGACAAGGTCAAAGAAAATAAAAGAAACTCTCAACAACTTGTTGTATGACATTTATTATCAAGAAGTTGCTAAGTATGAGTTGAGGATGATGAAGGCTTTATCAAGATTTACGAATGTGTCATCTGTGGAGGTATTTAAGAACCATGGCCTTGAGAAGGAAGTTGGATTTGAGAGCCCATGATTGGTGATGGAAACCATATTGTACCAACTCAAATCGACAAGAGAATAAATACTTTGCAAAACCTTGGAGGACCAATGATAAAGGCAAGGTCAAAGAAAATAAAGGAAGCTCTCAACAACTTGTTGTGCGACATTTACTATCAGGAAGTTGCTAAGTACGAGTTAAGGAGGATGAAGTCTTCACCAGGGCTTGCGAATGTGTCATCTGTGGAGGAATTTGCGAACCATGGCCTTAGGAAGGAAGTTGGATTTGAGAGCCCATGATTGGGCCTTTAAGTGGGTTATTTTCATGGGTTTTTATTATTATTTAGTGGGTTGGACGAAATTCCTTATTAAGCCCAGCTTATTTAGTGGGTTGGACGAAATTCCTTATTAAGCCTAGCTTATTTAGTGGGTTGGACGAAATTCCTTATTAAGCCTAGCTTATTTAGTGGGTTGGATGAAATTCCTTATTAAGCCTAGCTTATTTAGTAGGTTGGATGAATTTCCTTATTAAGCCCAGCTGATTAGTTAGGGTTTCTAGGAGTTAGCATATAAAAAGGGCAAAAAGGGTGGCTGGGAGAGGCAAACCCGTTTTCATGAGTGTATGAGCTATTTTCTCTGGTTCTTTGAGAACTAATTCTGAACTTTCATACTTGCGTGTGTTGGTTCACTAGACTTATCTTCTTCAACGTTGTTGTTGTTAAGAGTAGCGTCTGAGTCTTATAGTTCTGGTTCTTGGTTGTTTATAATCATTAGGTCAGAACTCCAAATCCCTTAACCTGTGTTAGAACGATCCTATACCAACATTGGTGTTGGGTTCCATTTACATATAAACGTAGTTTGTATCATTTGGTATCAAAGCCTTAGCTCTAACTCAGGTTAGTTATATTGTTGTTATCATATCTTTCGTGTATTCTTTATTATTGGTTGAATGATCAAAAAGAGAAAAAAGAAAAACGTAAACAAAAAAAAAAGAAAAAAAATTGTGTATTTCGTGGGTTTCTTTTATGATATTTGTTCCTTCCATAGAAATACCCATTAGTTAATTGAAAAAAAAAAAAACGGGTTCATTGCTTAATTGGTCATTTACTCAATTATATTTGATAATTGATTGTTGTCCAATTGCATTGCTCATATCATTGAATTTCTTGTCATTCTGTTTGCTTTATTGCCCATCTTTTTGGTCATGTCACTTCTCTGAAGAGGTGGGTCTAGGATTGATATATTCAAGTTTTGTTTGTTCTGAATTTAGTTTGCTTGGTACTATTGAAAGAGCTCTTAGAGTTTTGCAATTTATTGTGTGAAACATGAGTTGAGGACTACTGTAGTTGAGTGGAGAGCAAACACGTAAGGGAGTGAGTTTTGTGAGGCATATTCTTTATTTACTAACAATCTTGCATGTACGATGTCTAATGCTAAAGAAGACAGTTTCCCACATGGAGAGGAAGAAGTAGTTGTTCCAAATTTCAAATTGCTTATGAAATCCTTAGAATAAAAGTTTGATATGATTGACCAAGCGCTTTAGGAAGTTCGAGATAGGATGGATCAAATAGAAGGGGAATCAAGTGTTAATCCTAAGAGGCCAGCTGGAAGGGTCATGAAGGAACAATTTGAACATGACCTTGGTAAAGATGGTGATGATTATTATGATGACAGTGATAATGTTAGTAGAAACTTTATAGGTGGTTTTAGAGGAGGACGTGGTAATAAGAATGGTATAGGAGCAAGAGGCAATGGAAATGTTTATGATAGATACAATGGAGGTTGGGATAACAGAAATAGAGGGAAAGAAGGAGTAGACAAAAATCTTAGTAGTATTAAAATGAAAATACCTTCTTTCTAAGGGAAAGTTGACCTTGATGTCTATTTGGATTAGGAACGAAGGGTAGAATTAATATATGAGTGCCACAACTTCTCCGAGGAGAAGAAGGTGAAGTTAGTTGTGGCAGAGTTCATTAGTTATGCTGTAGCATGGTGGGACTAACAAGTTACCACTAGGAGAAGGAATTTTAAGAGAACTATAGAAACTTAGATAGAGTTGAAGACTGTGATGAGAAGGAGATTTGTTTCTAGCTCTTATTATAGGAATTTGTAGAACAAGTTACAGAGCCTTACACAAGGTTCTAAGAGTGTGGAAGAGTATCATAAGGAGATGGAAATTGCTATGGTTAGGGCAAATGTAATGGATGATAGGGAGGCAACCATGGCTAGGTTCCTCCAAGGGTTGAATAGGAGCATAGCTGATGTGGTAGAGTTGCAACACTATGTAGAGCTTGAAGACATGGTACACGTTGCCATGAAAGTTGAGAAGCAACTTAAGGGAAGGAGAACTTAGGTTTATCTTTTTGGAAGCTAAACTGGGGGAAGAAGGAAGAGAAGATGACTTCTAAGCAAAAAAGCAATTCACATAGACCCAAGACTAGTGGGGGTAGCTTGGAAAGGGGTAAATTTGAAGAAAAACTTAAGGGCACCCAAGGAAAAACTAGAGACATCAAATGCTTTAGATGTCTAGGTAAGGGTCATGTGGCTTCACAATGTCTTAACAAGAGAACCATGTACCTTGAGGTGAATGGTGACTATGTGTCTAGCAGTGATGCTAATGATAAAGACCAAATGCCGCCATTAGAGGATGCTAGTGATGTTAATGAAGGAATAGAGTATTCAGAGCATGGTGGAAGGCTTTTAGTAGCAAGGAGAGCCCTTAGTGCGTAGGTTAAGGAGGAGAATGATGCTGAGATTCAGTGGGAAAATATTTTCCATACTCGATGTTTAGTTCAAGATAGACTCTGTTGCTTGATCATCGATGGAGGTAGTTGCACTAATGTAGCAAGTACAGAGTTGGTGGAAAAATTGAACTTGCCTACAACCAAACATCTTAAGCCATATAATTTGCAATGGTTAAATGACAGTGGAGTGGTAAAAGTGACTAAACAAGTTTTGGTTCCATTTTCCATTGGTAGATATAAGGACGAATTGTCTTGTGATGTTGTACCTATGTAGACCAGACATTTGTTATTGGGCCGTCCTTGACAATTTGACAGAAAAGTTTTGCATGATGGTTACAAAAACCGCTATTCATTCACCATGGATTGAAGACCATTTACACTGGCACCATTGACTCCAAAACAGGTGTATGAAGACCAAGTGAGACTTTATAAAAGTGAGCAAAAGAGGAGGAGTGAAAAGAAAGAGAGAGTTGAGAGAAAAGAAAGTGCAGGAGGGAAAAAGAAGATAAAAGCATTTGAAAGTGCTGAGTACGAGAGTGGTCAGGTTCACAATAGTGAAGATGAAAGAAAACAAGTGAGTGTGTTTGCAAAAGGAGCAGATGTTAGGGTTGCCTTCCAAGCTAAGCAACAAATGATCTTAATCCTTTACAAGGATTCTTATTTCTCTAACACTAATTTTGGTTCATCTTTGCCTAGTGCTATTTCATCTTTGTTGTAGGATTATAATGATGTGTTCCCTCAAGAGATCCTAAATGGTTTGCCACCAAGGAGAGGGATTGAACATCACATTGATCTTATTCTTAGAGCTCCTATTCCCAATAAGCTAGCGTATAGAAGTAATCTTAGGGAGACAAAGGAGCTTCAGAGGCAAGTTGATGAGTTGATGAAGAAGGGACATGTAAAGGAGAGCATAAGTCCATGTGTAGTGCCAGTGTTGATTGTGCCAAAGAAAGATGGATCTTGGAGGATGTGTGTTGATTGTAGAGCTATCAACAAAATAACAGTTAAGTATCGACATCCCATACCCAGGCTTGATGATATACTAGATGAATTACATGGTGCGTGTTACTTCTCTAAAATTGACCTTAAGAGTGGATATTATCAAATTAGGATGAGGGAAGGTGATGAATGGAAAATTGCATTCAAAACCAAGCATGGTTTGTATGAATGGTTAGTTATGCCGTTTGGTTTGACTAATGCACCTAGTACTTTTATGAGATTAATGAATCATATTTTGAGGCCTTTCTTAGGAAAGTTTATTGTGGCTTATTTTGGTGACATATTAGTATACAGTTGGAATTTGGAAGTGCATGTTGAACATTTGCATAGTATGCTTGTTATTTTGAGGAACGAGAAATTTTATGCCAATATGAAGAAATGCGACTTTTGCAAGGATCATGTCATTTTTTTGGGTCATGTTGTGTCTGCTCATGGCATAGAGGTTGATAAAGAGAAGATTAAGGCCTTTGAAAAATGTCCTACACCTAAGAGTGCGAGTGATGTGAGGAGTTTCCATGGTTGGGCTAGCTTTTATAGGAGGTTCATTAAGGATTTTAGTACCATAGTTGCACCATTGATTGAGGTGGTCAAAAAGAGTGTGGGTTCCAAATGGAGTAAAGAACAACAAGATGCCTTTAATTTACTTAAGTCTAAGTTGTGTAATGCACCACTTCTTGCTTTGCCTGATTTTTCTAAGATCTTTGAAATTGAATGTGATGTATCGTGCATTGAGATTGGGGGAGTTCTCATGCAAGAGAAACAACCTATTGCTTTCTTTAGTGAGAAGTTGAGTGGGGCAACATTGAATTATCCAACTTATGATAAAGAAATGTATGCACTTGTTAGGACTTTAGAATCGTGACAGTATTATCTTTGGCCTAAGGAGTTTGTAATTCACATTGATCTTGAGTCTTTAAAATACTTAAAGGGGCAAGGTAAGTTGAATAAGAGACATGCAAAATGGGTTGAATTTATCAAAACTTTTCCTTATGTAATTCAATGCAAATCAGGTAAGGAAAATGTTGTTGCTGATGCATTGTCACGTAGGTACACACTGATTAGCACTTTGAGTGTTAAGTTGCTAGGGTTTGAGCACATTATTGAATTGTATACTAATGATGCTGACTTTAGTAATGTATATGCTGCATGTGAAAAAGCTGCTTTTGGTAAGTTCTATAGACATGAGGTGTATTTGTTTCGAGTAAATAAGCTTTGTATTCCACAAGGGTCTCTGAGAGCATTACTTGTAAGAGAAGCTTATGGGGGTGGTTTAATGGGACACTTTGGCATTTAAAAGACTTTTGATGTTTTAAATGAACATTTTTTCTGGCCATATATGAAAAGGGATGTTGAAAGGGCCTGTGCTAAGTGTATTACCTGTAAACAAGATAAGTCTAGAGTTTTGCCCCATGGAAAGTATATGCCCTTAGAAATTCCCTGTGAACCTTAGACCAACATTTCTATGAATTTTATTTTTGGGTTACCTAGGTCTAATAAGGGCCGAGATTGTATTCTTATTGTAGTTGACAAGTTCTTAAAGATGGCGCATTTCATTACTTGCACCAAAACGGATGATGCCACACACATTGTAGACTTATTTTTTAAAGAGATTATTCCCCTACATAAAGTGCCGAAGAGTATTGTGTCAGACCGTGATGCAAAATTTTTAAGCCATTTTTGGAAAACATTGTGGGGTAAGCTTGGAACAAAGTTGTTGTTTTCTACAACTTGCCATCCGCAAATTGATAAACAAACTGAGGTAGTAAATCAAACTCTTGGTACATTATTGCGTGTCGTTATTGGCAATAACTTTAGAACCTTAGAAGAATGTTTGCCTTTTATGGAGTTTGCCTATAATCGTGTTGTTCATAGTGTTACGGGTTATTCTCCTTTTGAGCTTGTTTATGGTTTTAATCCATTGTTTCCTTTGGATTTAGTACCATTGCCTATACAAGATAGGGTTAATTTAGATGGGAAAAAAAAGGTGGAAGTGGTTAAGCAACTTTATGAGAAAGTTAGGCTTAACATTGAGAGAAGAACCAAACAATATGAAACATAATCCAACAAAGGTCGCAAGCATATCACTTTTGAACCTGGTGATTGGGTTTGGGTACATTTGTGGAAGGATAGATTTCCTAAGCAAAGGAAATCAAAGTTGCAACCAAGGGGAGATGGTCCTTTTCAAGTGGTGGCAAGAGTCAATGATAATGCATATAAATTTGACTTGCCATGTAAGTATAATGTGAGTGCAACATTTAATGTTTCTGACCTTTCTCCTTTTCTTTTTGATGATGTAAATGCTGATTTGAGGACAAATCATTTTGAGGAGAGCAAGAATGATGGAAACCATATTGTACCAACTCAAATTGACAAAGGAGTAGATACTTTGCAAAATCTTGGAGGACCAATGACAAGGGCAAGGTCAAAGAAAATAAAGGAAGCTCTCAACAATTTGTTGTGCGACATTTACTATCAAGAAGTTGCCAAGTACGAGTTAAGGAGGATAGAGTCTTCACCAGGGCTTGCAAATGTGTCATCTGTGAAGGAATTTGCGAACCATGGCCTTAGGAAGAAAGTTGGATTTGAGAGCCCATGATTGGGCCTTTAAGTGGGTTATTTTCATGGGTTATTATTATTATTTATTGGGTTGGACGAAATTTCTTATTAAGCCCAGCTTATTTAGTGGGTTGGATGAAATTCCTTATTAAGCCCAGCTTATTTAGTGGGTTGGATGAATTTCCTTATTAAGCCCAGCTTATTAGTTAGGGTTTGTGGGAGTTAGCATATAAAAAGGGCAAAAAGGGTGGCTGGGAGAGGCAAACCCGTTTTTATGAGTGTATGAGCTATTCTCTATTTCTTTGAGAACTAATTTTGAACTTTTATACTTACGTGTGTTGGTTCACTAGACTTATCTTCTTCAACGTTGTTGTTGTTAGGAGTGGCATCTAAATCTTATAGTTCTGGTTCTTGGTTGTTTATAATCATTGGGTCAGAACTCCAAATCCTTTAACTTGTGTTAGAACGATCCTATACCAACATTGGTGTTGGGTTCTGTTTACATATAAACGGAGTTTATATCAATTGGGCCTTCAAATGGGTTATTTCCATGAGGTTTTATTATTATTTAGTGGGTTGGACGAATTTCCTTATTAAGCCCAACCTATTAGCTAGGGTTTTTGAGGGTTAGCAGATAAAAAAGGCAAGAAGGGTGGCTGGAGAAGGCAGACTCATTTTCACGAGTGTATAAGGTATTTTCTTTGGTTCTTTGAGAACTAATTCTAAACTTTCATACTTATCTTCTTCAACGTTGTTATTGTTAGGAGTGACATCTAAATCTTAGAGTTTTAGTTCTTAGTTGTTTATAATCTTTGGGTCAGAATTCCAAATCCCTTAACCTTTGTTAGAATGATCCTATACCAATATTGGTGTTGGGTTCTATCTATATATAAATAGAGTTCGTATCATTTGGTATCAGAGCCTTGGCTCTAACTTAGATTATTTATACATTTGTTATCATCTATTTCATATATTCTCTATTGTTGGTTGATTAATCAAAAAGAGACAAAAAATAAAAAAAATCAAAAACAAAAACAAAAATCATGTACTTTGTGGGTTCCTTTTTTGATATTTGTTTCTTCTATAGAAATACTCATTAGTTAACCAAAAAAAAAAAAGGGTTCATTGCTTAATTGGTTATTTATCCAATTTTATTCGATAATTGATTATTGTCCAACTACACTACTCATATCATTGAATTTCTTGTCATTCTATTTACTTTATTACCCATCTTCTTGGTCATGTCACTTCTTTAAAGAGGTAGGTCTCGGATTGATATATTCAAGTTTTGTTTGTTTTGAATTTAGTTTGCTTGGAGCTATTGGAAAAGCTCTTAAAGTCTTGCAATTTATTGTGTGAAACATGAGAGTTAAGGACTACTATAGTTGAATGGAGAGCAAACACACAAGGGAGTGAGTTTTGTGAGGTATATTCTTTATTTACTAACAGTCTTGCATACACAATGTCCAATGCTAAAGAAGGTAGTTTTTCCACATCAAGAGAGAATGAAGTAGTTGTTCTAGATTTTAAATTACTTATGAAATCCTTAAAGCCGAAGTTTGATCAGATTGACCAAATGTTTTGGGAAGTTTAAGACAGGATGGATAAACTAGAAAGGGAATCAAGTGTCAATCCCAAGAGGCCAATTGGGAAGGTCATGAAGGAGCAATTTGAACATAACTTTAGTGAAGATGGTGATGATTATTATGATGATGGTGATAATGCTAGTAGAAACTTCAGAGGTGGTTTTAGAGGAGGATGTGGTAATAGGAATGGTAGAGGAACAAGAGGCAATGGAAATATTTATGATCAGTACAATGGAAATTGGGATAACAAAAATAGTGTGGAGGAAGGAGTAGACGAAAATCTTAGTAGTATTAAAATGAAAATACCTTTTTTCCAAGGGAAAATTAACCCTGATATTTATTTGGATTGGGAAAGAAAGGTAGAATTATATGAGTCAAAATTTTCACCCAAAATTCGGACCTTGTGATGGCACTAAGTCTCATTTAGTCTCAGTCAAACCGTCACACGAGGCACAAACAGTGTTTACAGGAATCATTTCCTAACCTTTATTACTTTCCCTAAAGTATACAAAGGATGTCAAGGCCTCTCACACACCTGTTCTCTCAACACTTCCTTGTGTGTTTACAGTTATCTTGGTTATCCGAGTTCTCCCCCCGAGTTCTCTTTCTTGGCTGTCACATTATACCTATTTATAGTGATGGTAGTTAACACCCTTAACTACTTAGGGTCATGCATGACTTGGCCACCAAGCCAATTATACATAGTGGGGCTCCCTACTTTGGGATAACTTTCCCACTAACTCACTAGATCATGCATTTTCATTCAAGGAGAGCATGACACCTCATCAAGGGCTTTTTGCTCCATTTTCTGCAACTACCCATGTTCTCCTTCCTTTAAGGAGGTTCTGCCAACACATTTGGCTTAGATAAGACTTCTTGCTCCATTTTCTGCAACCGCCCATGTTCTCCTTCCTTCAAGGAGGTTCTGCCAACCCATTTGGCTTGGATAGGGCTTCTGGAACCTTGCAAAACTGCCACCTTTACCACTGCCATGTGTTGATGGAGATAACCACCCACTATCTCCTATTCTGGTGGCCCTTGGACAGCCAGTTTTGCCATGATCTGCCCATCACTCCTCAGGTACCGGCTAACCGCAACCGATCCTGGTTTGGTGCTAACCCGAGCCCGTGCCAGTGCACCCACATGTTGCCATTGCCGAGACTGTAGGTTATAGTGTTAGCCTCGCTAACAGTGAGAGACATGCACTACCTCCCTGTAGTACATTAAGGAATCTCGTCATATGGTAGGAGGAAACATTAATGTGTTTGAGCAATCACACCCTTTGTTCCCTTAGCCGTTGCGCTCCCCGAGTGTTGCCAGCATGCCTTCCAACGGCTCTCTGTGATTCCCATGCTTGAACCTCTCGCCCACTCTTCCCCATAACTACAACATGTTCCTGTTTAGTGTCAATGCCACAGCCCGCATTTACCTCTCCCGACTTGTTGCCATGCACATTAACTCCTGAGTTTGCCTTGTTTCCTTTGACGTGCCCCTCTCACGCCAACTTTATGCCAAGCATTGGTACAAGGCCTCACCAATGCTTGCATTTCCTTATCCTGGGACTTAGGCCACAACTTCTCTAAGGAGAAAAAGGTGAAGTTAGTTGTGGCAAAGTTCACTAATTATGTTGTAGTATGGTAGAACCAGCAAGGAGATTTATCCTCAACTCTTATTATAGGAATTTGTATAATAAGATGTAGAGCCTTACGCAAGGTTCTAAGAGTGTGGAAGAGTATAATAAAGAGATGGAAATTGTTATAGTTAGGGCAAATGCAATGAAGGATAAGGAGGCAACCATGGTTAGGTTCCTCCAAGGGTTGAGTAGGAGCACAGTTGATGTGGTAGAACTGTAACACTATATAGAGTTTAAAGATATGGTACACATTGTCATGAAAGTTAAGAGGCAACTTAAGGGAAGGAGCACTTTTGGACATAATCTGAACTTAGGTTCATCTTTTTGGAAGTTGAATTAGGGAAGAAAGAAAAGAAGATGACTTCTAAGCCTAAAACCAATTCACATAGACCCAAGACTAGTGGGGGCAGCTTGGAAAGGGGCAAATTTGAAGAAAAACTTGAGGGCACCCAAGGAAAAACTAGAGACATCAAATGCTTTAGATGTTTGGGTAAGGGTCATGCGGCTTTACAATGTCTTAATAAGAGAACCATGTATCTTAAAGAGAATGGTGACTATATGTCTAGTAGTGATGCTAGTGATGAAGACCAAATGCTGCCACTAAAGGATGCTAGTGATGTTGCTGAAGGGATAGAGTATCTAGAGTATGGTGGAAGGCTTTTAGTAGCAAGGAGAGCCTTTAGTGTGCAAGATAAGGAGGAGGATGATGCTGAGATGCAACTCGAAAATATTTTCCATACTTAATGTTTAGTTCAAGATAGACTTTGTTGCTTGATCATCGATGGAAGTAGTTGCACTAATGTAGCAAGTACAAAGTTGGTGGAAAAATTGAACTTGCCTACAACCAAACATCTTAGGCTATATAATTTGCAATGGTTGAATGATAGTGAAGTGGTGAAAGTGACTAAACAAGTTATGGTTCCATTTTCCATTGATAGATATAAGGACGAGTTGTTTTGTGATGTTGTACCTATGTAGACCGGACATTTGTTATTGGGCATTTTTGGCAATTTGATAGAAAAGTTTTGCATGATGGTTACAAGAACCATTATTTTTTCACCATGGATGAAAAACCATTTACACTGGTACCATTGACAAGTGAGATTTTATGAAAGTGAGCAAAATAAGGGGTTTAAAAAGAAAGAGAGAGTCGAGAGAAAAGAAAATAAAGGAGGGAAAAAGAAGGTAAACGCATTTGAGAATGCTAAGTACAAGAGTGGTCAGGTTCACAAGAGTAAAGATGAAAGAAAACAAGTAAGTGTGTTTGCAAAAGGAGCAGATGTTAGGGTTGCCTTCCAAGCTAGGCAACAAATGATCTTAATCCTTTACAAGGATTCTTATTTTTCTAACACTAACCTTGATTCATCTTTGTTTAATGCTATTTTATCTTTGTTGCAGGATTATAATGATGTATTTCCTAAGGAGATCTTAGATGGTTTGCCCCCAAGAAGAGAGATTAAACATCACATTAATCTTATTCCTGGAACTTTCATTTCTAATAAGCTAGCATATATAAGTGATTTTGAGGAGATAAAGGAGCTTCAGAGGCAAGTTGATGAGTTGATGAAGAAGGGACATATAAGGGAGAGCATGAGTTTATGTGTAGTGTTAATGTTGCTTGTGCCAAAGAAAAATGAATCTTGGAGGATGTGTGTCGATTGTAGAGCTATTAACAAAATAATAGTTAAGTATCAATATCTTATACTCAAGTTTGATGATATGCTAGATGAATTACATGGTGCATGCCATTTCTTTAAAATTGACATTAAGAGTGAATATCATTAAATTTGGATGTGGGAAGAAGATGAATGGAAAACTACATTCAAGACCAAGCATGGTTTGTATGAATGGTTAGTTATACCCTTTGGTTTGACTAATGCTCCTTGTACTTTTATGAGATTAATGAATCATATTTTGAGACCTTTCTTAGGAAAGTTTGTTTTGGCTTATTTTGATAACATATGAGTATACAGTAGGAATTTGGAAGAGCATGTTGAACATTTGAATTGTGTGCTTGATGCTTTGAGGAAAGAGAAATTGTATGCCAATTTGAAGAAATGCGACTTTTGCAAGGATTATGTCATTTTTTGGGTTATGTTGTGTCTACTTATGGCATAAAGTTGATAAAGAGAAGATTAAGACAATTCAAGAATGACTTACACCTAAGAGTGCAAGTAATGTGAGGAGTTTCCATGGTTTGACTAGTTTTTATAAGAGGTTCATTAAGAATTTTAGTGTCATAGTTACACCATTGATTGAGGTGGTAAAAAAAAGTGTGAGTTTCAAGTGGAGTAAGGAACAACAAGATGCCTTTAATTTACTTAAGTCTAAGTTGTGTAATGCACCATTTCTTACTTTACTCAATTTTTCTAAGATCTTTGAAATTGAATGTGATGCATTGAGCATTGGGATTGAAGGAGTTTTCATGCAAGAGAAATGACTTATTGCATTCTTTAGTGAGAAGTTAAGTGGGGCAACATTGAATTATCCAACTTATGATAAAGAAATGTATGCATTTGTTAGGACTTTAGAAACATGACAACATTACCTTTGGCCTAAGGAGTTTATAATTTATACTGATCATGAGTCTTTAAAATACTTAAAGGGGCAAGGTAAGTTGAATAGGAGATATGCAAAATAGGTTGAATTTATTGAAACTTTTCCTTATGTAATTCAATATAAATTAGGTAAAGAAAATGTTATTGCTAACGTTGTCTCATAGGTATATATTGATTAGCACTTTGAGTATTAAGTTGTTAGAGTTTGAGTACATTATTGAATTATATGCTAATGATGCTAACTTTAGTAATGTATATACTGCATATAAGAAAGTTACCTTTAGTAAGTTTTATAGACATTAGGGGTATTTGTCTAGAGTAAATAAATTTTGTATTCCTTAAGGGTCTATGAGAGTATTACTTGTGAGAGAAATTTATGAGGGTGGTATAATGAGATATTTATGCATTCAAAAGACTTTTGATGTTTTAAATGAACATTTCTTCTAACCACATATAAAAAGGTATGCTGAAAGAGTTTGTGCCAAGTGTAATACCTGTAAACAAGTTAAGTCTACAATTTTGCCCTATGTTAAGTATATACCCTTAGAAATTCCTTGCGAAACTTGGACCAATATTTTAATAGATTTTATTCTTGGGTTACCTAGGTCCAAGAAGGGTCAAGATTGTATTCTTATTGTAGTTGACAAGTTCTCAAAGATGGTGCATTTCATTACTTGCACCAAAATGGAAGATGTCACACACGTTACAGACTTATTTTTTAGAGAGATTGTTCATCTACATGGAGTGCTGAAGAGTATTGTGTCATACTGTGATGCAAAATTTTTAAGCCATTTTTGGAAAATATTATGGGGCAAGCTTAAAACGAAGTTGTTGTTTTCTACAACTTGTCATCGATAAACCGATGGACAAACTGAGGTAGTAAATTAAACTCTTGGTACATTGTTGCATACTGTTATTGGTAAAATCTCTAGAACCTAGGAAGAATGTTTGTCTTTTGTGGAATTTGCCTATAATCATGTTATTCATAGTGCTACAAGTTATTCTCCTTTCAAGCTTGTTTATGGTTTTAATCCATTATCGACTTTTGATTTAGTACCATTGCCTATACAAGACAGGGTTAATTTAGATGGAAAAAAGAAAACATAAGTGGTTAGGCAACTTCATGAGAAAACTAAGCTTAACATTAAGAGAAGAATTAAACAATATGAAACACAAGTCAACAAAGGTTGTAAGCATATTACTTTTGAACCTGATAATTGAGTTTGGGTACATTTATGGAAGGATAGATTTCCTATGTAAAAGAAATCAAAATTGCAACCAAGAGGAGATGGTCTTTTTCAAGTGGTAGCAAGAGTTAACGATAATGCATATAAACTTAACTTACTAGGTGAGTATAATGTGAGTACAACATTTAATATTTCTGACCTTTCTCCTTTTCTCTTTGATGATATAGGTGCTGATTTAAGGACAAATCATTTTGAGGAGAGTGGGAATGATAGAAGTTATATTATACTAACTCAAATCAATAAGAGAGTTGATACTTTGCAAAACCTTAGACGACCGATGATAAAGGTAAGGCCAAAGAAAATAAAGAAAACTCTCAACAACTTGTTGTGCGATATTTACTATTAGGAAGTTGCCAATTACAAGTTAAAGATGAAGGAGGTTTTACCAGGGCTTGTGAATGTGTAATCTGCGGATGAATTTGAAAACCATGGTCTTGGGAAGGAAGTTAGATTTGGGAGTCCAAGATTGAGCTTTTAAATGAGTTATTTTCATGAGTTTTTATTATTATTTAATGAGTTGGATGGATTTTCTTATTAAACTCATCTTATTAGTTAGGGTTTTTAAGAGTTAGCATATAAAAAGGGCAAAAATGGTGGTTGGAGGAGGTAGACCTATTTTTATAAGTATATGAGTTATTTTTTCTAGTTCTTTAAGAACTAATTCTGAACTTTCATATTCATATATGTTGATTAATTAGACTTATTTTCTTTAATATTATTATTATTAAGAGTGACATCTGAATCTTATAATTATGATTCTTGATTATTTATAATCATTGAGTCAGAATTTCAAATTTCTTAATTTTTGTTAGAAAAATTTTATACTAGTATTAGTGTTTAGTTTCGTTTACATATAAATGGAGTTCGTATCAAGAATGAATATCATAAAAATTATGATTTCATTCGTAGAATCAATTATCATATAATTATTTGAGAACAAATATAATTATATATTATAAAGTAGATAATAATTTTACACTTTATATTTAATTAAAAAAATAATATAATGAAATAATTGAATTATATTTATAAAATATGCACAAAAAGAGTTAATAAAATTATTTTAATAGTCTTAATATTTGAATTATTAGAACATATTATTATATGTTAATCTTAATTTATAAATATAAATTAATTATTTACAAAATTAATAATAAATTAAATGAGTTTAATTTATTTAATTTTTTAAAATTATAATTTATATTTATTATCAATATGTCAAGATTTTTAATGGATCACACATATAAAGGAAATTGGTTAAAAGTGTAAAAAAAAAGTTAATTCAAATTTAATTAAAAAATTTAATAAATTTTTGAAATTAAATATATAATATTTATAATTATGAAAATTAAAATGTAATATATTAAAAATTAATAATAAGACTTATAAAATTAAAGTTTTTTATAAATAAAAATTCAAATTGCCAATGAAGTAGATTTTTGTGAGCTAATACTTTTTTTTTTTGACAATTCTTCTGCATATTTTCTTCTAAAAAAGTTTAAGTTTTGATGATTTTTATTATGAATTTATTAAGAATATTTAAATGGTGATATTTTGTAATTATTCTTTGATTAGATTCAAAAGAAAAGAAAAATTTTGATTTGTTATTAACTATCTCAATTTTTTTAGTCTAATTTATAATTATATTTAATAAATTATAAATCTATTCTGAAAATTAAAAAAAATTTAAATATCTATTTTCACCGCATGTTTATTCGATAAACAATGAAATTTCTAACAGTTCCAGCGAGGCCATGCCTTTCTCCTACTCAGGAATTCCATTTTTAATTTTGATATCGACTTTTCACCCGGTTAATAATTGCACATGCAATAAAGTATGTCAGACTATACCTAAAAGAATCACCGTTCCTCAACAAATTGATGATTGATGAGACAAAGGATAAAATCGGAATCCAAAATTAAGGTCAACAAGTCATCGACTGCCCATTGACTTCTGCCTCAGCTCCTCGACTGCCCATTTCATTTGGGTAAGCCTTTCCCTTTCAATCAAGATTTCTTGCTGCATGTTTTTTCTTTTTTTCCTTTTTTTTTGTTTTTCTGTTTTGCACTTTCAAGTTCCACTTCCATATCATGGACCTGAAAAGACCAGTCAGTTAGGGCTGTCACATAACCCTTTCAAGGATTTTGATATTTCACTGTCTCTTAGACCTGTCACTTCCAACATTCTCACTGGACGGCTTTCTAGTATGACCAAGTATCCTGCCAGGCTCTGGCTCAGAAAAGAGTTCCATCCCATTGTTAGCGAAAAAAGAAGCTTTAAACGCATTTCCATTGTACTTATCCTTAGCTGTAACATGGTTCACTTGTCTCGTATGTGGTTTATGCCTAGGAAAACTTTCAAGCTAATCCAGAGTGGTGTCAATATTAGACATCCCAAACTTCACAAGCTTTTCTATTAGACTTGTCAAATCTTCATCCAAAGGTAGATCCCCCGCACCAATTTCAAAACTTTCATCTCTTCCCAATCTTGCTGTTTCAAGCCCAGATGTCTCAGAAGCAGCGTCACTTCCATAATCGGATGCAATTGATGGACTGCCAGCAGTGAGAGAAGAGGTTGAATGGCGAGATATCTGAACTGAAGAACGTGTGTTCACATCAGTAGGAGTTGCTGTGTCCAATAACTGCTCATTTTCCTCTTCGTACGCTGAAATGTTTAGAAAAACTTCAAGGTCGGTCAGCTTTTTCGGAAAACACATACTAATGCTTTGTCGTATAAAAATGTCAACGAGGAGACAAGCTGCAAGCAGCACTATCATTAAAGGATTGACAGCTAAGACAACGACTTTACCATGTTACAAGATGAATGTAAAAGGAAACTCAAAAAACATACCACCTGCAGGTCCATAGAACCGAAAACAACAATTATGATCACAAATTCCAGACCTTACTTCCTACCTCTTCCAATAATGTCCGGCCTTTCATAAAACTCCCCCGGGTGGAGCTAGTGGCAGATTTTTCATTTGTAAATACCTTTTCAAGCTGCAAAGATAGCAAATCATGATGTGAAAAAGCTGTCTTGTCATTTGATACCTTTCAAAAGCGAGGACATGGGAAATCCAATCCATTATTCCGTCTTGACCTAACAAATAAATTTTCGGGAATTGAAGCATGCATCGTCTTCCAAAGAGACTATCAAACAAGAAAGAAGGAAACTGGCTACTTACGTCAACAAATAACTTATAAAAACTCATTAAATCTTCTTAGGACTCCATGTACACATGTGATTCTTTTTGGCAAGTGTATGCTAGATTTATTAAATAAAAATATCATAATTAAATATTAATTATATATTTTAAAATTAAATATTTTTATATAAATAATATTATTAATAATATATTTAAATTTATTAAATTTGAATTAAAATTTAATTTAATTTAATAATTAATTTTTTTCTTATAATTATTAGAATAATTACACACTTTTAAATAAAACTTTCTTGTGTGTTAAGAAGAGTAATATATATATATATATATATATTTAAATTTAAATTAAATATATTTATTAATATTTAAATTACATTCAAAATTATAATTTTTAATTAATATAATAATACATAAATTTTTTCTTTATTAATAAAATACACACATATATAAAATATAATTTTATAATAATTTATATTAATATTTTATAATTTTTTTTGTTCACTTTAAAATAAAAATGTGTATGTAATATATATTAGAAATACATCAATAAACTTAAATTTTTATTAAATTATACCTCATTAATCATTATTGGTACAATCAAAATTTATTTAGAGAATATGCTCTTTGCATATTAGCACTTATAAACTTACATATTGATCTAATGTTATGAGATTAATTAGTACTTTATAAATATTTTTTATTTCTAAATTTTTTTTAATGATAAAATGTTTTAATTCTTATTAAATATGATACCTCTGTAAGTAATTTTGATTATTAGAGAAAAATATTGTTGTGAAAATGTCATATAAAGTTTCAGTAGTTTGGTAATAGCGCTAACAACTTTAAGTTTTAAAATAAAATTTTATAATTATAATATATAAATTATAATTTTAAATTATATTACAAATTTTATTTTTATAATAGATAAAATAGTTATAGACAATTTTTCATTATTTTACAATATTGTTTCTTCTCTCAACAAGGATAGTAACCAAAAGTAGATTTTTTACTATTAATACATCTAACAAAGTTTGAATCCAAATTCTCATTCACTTCTAAATGATTAGATATTTTCTACTTGATTATATAATTCTTTGTTCTTTTGGTTACCTCATTACTTTTGTTACATCTTTTCAGTGATTCATTAATGATTAATTTGGTACATATCTAACATTTAAGTTGCAAAATTAATATCTAATCTAATATAGATTGACAAATAAATCAAACTACCTATAATAAAGGTATATGAAATTGATTTATTTTTCTTACATTTCACACCATTGTTTGAATATTACATGAAATTGAATTTGTTACATTTTTGTATCAAACAGTCTTAGGTGAACACTTACTTATATTAAAATTCTCTAAATTTTTCTTGATATAGTATTTTTGAAATAATCTTAATAGTTCTTGTGATTTATAATGAAACATTTATATTCTTATTACATAAGATATTTCTCCTATACTTTTATTATAAAATTGCTTCAAAAAAAGATTTTTTAATCTCATGCAATATATGTAAATTATTAATAATAAAGAATATGTTATCAATATACAAGATTAGAAAATAGACTTAATAGTAATGATCTTTTGGTATATACATAAATAATAATGTTCTTTCTTAAATCTAAAAGATTTCATAATATCATTGATTTAATATACCATTATAGAAAATTTGTTTTTGTCAATATATTGATTTCATTAATGTACATACTATTTGATCTTTATTTTTTATGAAAAACTTTTGAGTTGATCCATGTAAATTTCTTTTTTAAGATTTTCATAAAAAAAATGTAGTTTTGACATCAATTTAATATAACTCTAGATTATATTGAGTTATCAATGTTATAATTATTTTTAATAAATAAATTTTTATAGTTTGTAAAAATGAAATTGAATTTTTATTAATTTATTATCAAAATTATAATTATTGCAAATAAATTATATAATCATTCAAAATATTTGATCACTTTTTTTTTATTTGAAATTTTTTTAATATTATCTCTTATGGTTTATTTATATTAATCAATTGTAAGTTAGTTTTTTTAGGGAGTGTTTTTTCATTCAATTGTCCTTTAATTTTTGAAGTAACATTTGATGTCATAGTGGACGAATAAATTGTTATGGGTAAGAAAATATTTACTTTAGTTTTTTTATGTTCATATTTTGACATTCATTACATTTGCTAACTTCACCACTTTCAATGACTCTTGTATTACTAATTTTTATACTAAAAACCTTTAGACTTCTTTAGATAATTAATAAAATAATTACTAATTATTCAAGAATTTAATTTTCGTTTATGTAGATTCTCATTTTTGCTAGATAATACTAAACATCTAGATTTTTTAAATTAGGTTTCCTTCTTATTTATAGTTCAATAAGAGTATTTTGGGATATTTTACTAATAATCCTATTTAATGAATAGTTTGCAATTTTAAGTGCATACATCCATAAAAATTTGGGTAGGGAGAAGTTGCTTATCATATTACTCACTATATCTATTAATGTCTCATTATACCTTTCTAACACATCCTTTGCTAAAATATACTTGACATAATTTACCGTGTCTATATGTTTTGACTTTCTAGGAATCTCACAAATGGACTGGATATTGTTTTAATTAATTATATTTTCTATAATATTCATTAACTTTATCAAAGCTACAACTTTTACCTTTTTGTCCAATTAGTTCAAACCTTCTTTATATATATCTTAAAAGTATCTAATAATTGAGATTTTCATGAAATAAATAGATATAATTATAATATGAAAAATCATCTATAAAATTGATAAAATACTTTTCTCTATTAAGAGTTAGAGTGTTTAAAAGTTTGTAGATATTAATATATATAATTTCAATATGTTGGATACTTCATTTGGCTTCTTTCATACTTTATTTGGTTTACTCACAATTAATGTAATTCATACATAATTTAAGATTAGTAAAATCTATATTTGAAAAATATTCATTATTAACTAATCTTATTAATCTTTTTTTAAATATATGACTCAAATATTTATACTACAAGTAAATAAAATCTTTATTTATTATGCTACACTTAATTCCAATATTATGATACACATTAAGTAAGGATTCTACAAAAAAATTATTAAGTTTCAGTCTATATAAACCATTAGTAAAAAAACATGAACCATAATGATTGTATTCTTATAAAAATTAAAATAATCAAATTATAATAAATTCTTGTATTATTTTGAATATAAGAATAGTAATGTTGGAATTAAGCTACTAATTATTATGAGAAACTTTAGCTAAGTTTGGTTTGAAAAAAAAAATGAGGCATTTCATTTACCTTTCTTTTTGAGCCAAATTATATAATTTGAACAATCTTTTTGATAGTGTTAAACATTCCTTATGAAAATTACACTTATAGCCCTTTTGTTCCCCCTTCCCCCTTTTTTCCCAATTTAATGATTATATGTAGGATCTTTTCTTTCATAAATTGGTTGACCTTTTTAATTTTTCAATCTCATTTCCTTGAATAAAGATATTGTCAATTCATTAACATTTCACTTTTCCATTATAATTTCAATAGGTTAGGTATTTCTTGTGGCTCTATTCATATTTTATTTGGTTTACTTATACTTAATGCAATTCATATATGCTTTAAGATTAGTGAAATCTAAATTCTAAATAATCTCGCCATTAACTAATCTCACTAATTTTTCATTAAATATGACCTAAATATTTATACCAAAAGTAAGTAAAAATTTCATTTATTGTATTACCTTTAATTTTATTATTATAATGAATTAGGTAAGGATTCTATAAAAGTATTATCAAGTTTCAATTTTATATAAATCATTAATAAGAAAACATAAACCATAATGATTGTATTCTTATACAAACTAAAATAATTGAATTATAATAAATCCTTGTATCATCTTAGATATATGAATAATAGCATTGTAGTTAAGCCACCAATTATTATGAGAAAACTTTAGTTAAGTTTGATTTGAAACATAATAAAGCATTTCATTTACTTTTCTTTTCAAACCAAATTGTACACTTTGAACAATCTTTCTAATAGTATTCAACATTCTTTATAGAAGTGATACTTATTACCTTTGTATTCCCTTCTTTTTAGTTTGAGGAGCAAATGCAGGATTTTTCTTCATTAAAATTGGTTGACTTTTATTTTCATTTATTTTTTAGTTTTCTTACTTATAAGAATAATGAAGTGACCTTTTTAATTTTTTAATTTCATTTCTTCTTGAATGAACATACTAGCCAACTCATTAATATTCCATTTTTTCTATATAATGTTGTAATGAATCTAAAATGGCCTATACTTAGAAGGTAGTGAGTTAAAAATAAACTGCACCAAAAAATAGTTATCTATTATTAATCCTAAGGTCTCTAATGGCATTACAAAATTAGTTATTTTAATATTGTGTTCTTGCATAGTTTGTGGCTCAGTAAACTTTATGGTCACAAGTTCTTTTATAAGAGTATTAATGAGTGATTTATCTGTAAAACAAAACCATCTTTCCATGAGCTATAAATATTCTTTTACACCTTTTATTTGCGAAATAGTTTTCTTAATGTTGTTGGCAACAATCATTTTTATAAAAATAAGACTCAACTTATTATTTCATTCCTTATGCTGTAACTTTTGTACCTTATTGCTTAGATTTATAATAACAGTAAACTTATTTGGTAATAAGACAAGTCAAAATTCATAATACCTAAGTAAAAATTGACTTGTTCATTCATTTTAAGAAATTCCATTTAATGACCAAAATAATAGATGAAACATACAAGTATATCAAACCGATTGTGTGATTGTAAATGCTTATAATTAATCATAAGTTAAATAAAACAATTAGAGTATATTGTAGTTTTCCTTTAAAAAATCTTACAATACACTATTATAAGTAATACTATATATAGTAAATTTAATAAGTAACTTAATATTTTTAATTAAATATATTTGATATTTTTAGATAAATAAATATATTTAACAAAAAAATATTTATACATCTTAATTATATTACTAATTATAAAATAATAATTTACCTTAAGGAAAATCTTGAAATTTTAATAAATAATAATGTCAATTTATCTAATTATTTTTTATTTATAGGTATTTCATTAAAATGAAGGTAAATTACTATTTATGCACAATGTTAAACATACTAATTTGATTATTTCTGTGATTAACATATATAACAATAATGCATATATCTCAGTTCAAACATTCTCATTTTGGTCACTTTGGTAACAATCAAATTATAATCATAATATATGTATGAGTTAAACATATTAATTTGGCCATTTTAGTGACTTAGAAATTATAATAATTAGATATACATACTAAAACAACCCATTAGATATTATCAATAAAGACTTTAACTATTAGGCTTATTGGTTGTTAGGAGTAGAATTGTGAATAACACTAATACACTTGACTTATACATGTTTGTACTATATAAACATTAATGTCCTTCACTAGTATATAAAAAATTGAATCAATTCTTTGTTGTGTCTTCTTTGAGGACACGTCACATAAGACAATAAGTCAAACTAAGTTATTATAAATTAGAAATTATTGTAAGGTTTTATATTAATAAATTAATTTAGCTTAATGGTTATCCAATAGATACAATTTTCCTTTTGTGTTTTTTGGTGTCCTTCACAATTTCTTAGGCCTATTTTTAGTGTCCAACACTACTTTCTATAAAAGGAATTGCAATTCCTTATTAATGACAACACTTTAATGGCTAAATCTTTTTTTTTCTTTAAATTTATAATATAACCATCATTTGTTAACCCTTAAATAAGGAATTGATAATTCCTTATGACAACAAAGGAATAATGAATTGATTATTCCACATAATAGCAACTATCTATGCCTTAAGCAAGGATTTTACAATTCCTTAAGTTCCACAACCACTTTTTCTTTAATTTATGCAAGTTTCCTTTTTATTGATTACATTCCATTGTTAACATGGAATTAGCAATTCCTATTGCCATTTTATGTGATATGCAACATAAGGTTTATAATCATTCTTTTTTCTAATCAATTGTAACTCAGGTATGTATCTTATTTATCATACATAGAAAATATTACACAAAATTTGATACCATTTATTAGATTTATTAAATAAGAATATCATTGTTAAATATTAATTGTAAATCTTAAAATTGAATATTTTAATATAAATAATATATCTCAATTTGTGAAAGTTAAAGCTATAAGTTTAATAATTGGTCTTTCTTTCTTGGCTTTTATTGTAATCACATGTCTTTATAAAGAGTTATCATATGTGTTAAGAAGAAAAAGGATTGATTATATATATACATAGTTTTAAAGTTTAAATTAAATATATCTATCAATACTTAAATCACGTTTAAAATTATAGTTCTTAATTAGTGTAATAATATATAGAGTTTTTTCTCATTGATTAGGTTACATTATGATTGACTTCTTAATAAGAATATTCTTTGAAAATATTATAACATTATTAATTAGAAAATTCTAACTTTGAAACATGATGTAGAAAACCCCAAAAAGATGTGGCTTAGGGACCTAACTTATATAAGGAATTAAAGAACGATAAGGAAAGCTAAATTTGACTTTAATAACATAAACCTTAAACCCAACATTCAAAGGAACACGAATCTAGGATATTTAAAAAGGATATAAAAATCATACTCTTAAAAAGAAAGGAATTGGGAGTAATAAGTCAAGTTAAATGCGACAAGAAAAAGTATCTTTTGATAAGTTTTTTAATTCTCAAAAGAACCGAGGAAGAAAACCCTTGCTTTTTATTTCATTCAAAACTGTTTGATGTTTCAGAGTATACAAAGAGGTGCCTATTTATAGGCTAAGATAGACACAAATTTCTATATAGGACAAATCCTTATTTAGGAGGAATTCTTATTTAGGGACAAATTCTTACATAAATAATAAACTTTTAATTAGGAGTGAATGCCATTACTTAACTTTGATCCATTAGGAATTCCAATCATATTAATAAGGTTTGGACTCTTTTTTAAACTTGAATTTGCACCATTTAAAACTTAGTTGACCTAAATATTCTTAATTAGCCCATTTCGTGCTTTTTTCATCTTTTTGGCTTTAGCTCATAGTATTGGGTCTTCTGGAATGTGCAATGGACTTTTTGCATCCTTTGGAGCCTTCTACCTATCATCTTTAAGGTTTTTATCATTGCCCCTCTACTTGAAAAGATTCATCTTTGAATCATCACTTATATTAAAAGGGGAAAGATCAGAAATATTAAATGTTGCATTTATATTATACTCATTGGGAAGGTCTAACTTATAGATATTGTCATTAGTTTGTGCTATAACTTGAAAAAGACCATTTCTTCTAGGTTGTAACTTTGAATGCCTATGATTTAGGAACTATTTCTTATGCATATGCACCCAAACCTAATCACCAGGTTCAAACACCACATTCTTTTGTCCCTTATTGACATGAGATGTAAATTGCTTAGTTCATTTTTCAATATGTTGCTACACCTCCTTATGTAATTTTTTCACCATGTTAGCCCTGCTTTCACCATCTAAGCTAGTATACTCATCGACAAGTATAGGTACCAAATTTAAAGGAGTCAATAGATTAAAACCATATACAATTTCAAATGAAGAGTAATTAATAGTAGAATGAACACTTTTATTATATGCAAACTCAATATGTGGTAAACAATCCTCCTATGTTTTCAAATTTGTTCAAATAATAGCATGTAAAAGAGTAAAAAGAGTTTTATTAATTACCTCAGTCTACCCATCAGTTTATGGATGACAATTAGTTGAAAACAATAGCTTAGTACTTAACTTACCCCATAAAGTCTTGTAGAAGTAGCTTAAGAACTTTGTATCTTGGTTTGAACAATGCTCTGTGGCATGCCATGCAAATGTATTACTTCTCTAAAGAATAAGTCAGCCACATTGCCTGCATCATTAGTTTTATGGCATGGGATAAAGTGTGTTATCTTTGAAAATCTATCAATGATAACAAATATAAAATCTCTACCCCTTTTTGATTGTGGCAATCCTAATGCAAAGTCTATAGATAAATCAACTTAGCGATGACTGGGTATGGGTAAGGGGGTATAGAAGCCTTAAAGTAAAACTCTAGATTTAGCTTGTTTGTATGTTATGCATTTCTCACATACCTTCTCAACATCTTGTTTTATGCATGGCTAAAAGAAATGTCTATTTAGGACATCTAGGGTTTTCTTAACTCCAAAATGACTTATTAAACAATCCTCATAAGCTTCTCTTATAAGTAACTTGTTTAAAGAACTCATAGGCATATATAAATAATTTTCCCTAAATAAAAAACCCTTATATCTATAAAACTTCTTAAAGCCTAACTTCTCACATGCTCTGAACACATTAGTAAAGTTAGGATCATTCATAAATAAATCTTTAATATGTTGAAATCCTAATAAGTTTATAGTAAGTGTAGAGATAAGGACATACCTATGAGATAATGCATTAGCTACCACATGTTCTTAACTTTGTTTATATTTAATGATGTAGGGAAAGGTCTCAATGAATTTGATCCATTTGGTATGTTTTTCGTTCAACTTTCTTTATCCCTTTAAGTGCTTTAAGGAATCATGGTTAGTATAGATGACAAACTCCTTAGGCAAAGGTAATGTTACCATGTATTCAAAGTTTGTACCAATGCATAGATCTCTTTATTATAACTAAGATAATTAAGGTTAGCTTCACTTAGCTTTTCACTAGAGTAGGCAATTGGGTGCCTTTCCTGTATCAAAACAACTTCAATGCCAATACCTAAAACATCACACTCAATCTTGAAAGTTTTTGCAAAGTTAGGTAAAGTAAATAAGGGCATTAAACTTAACTTTTTCTTGATGCAATTAAAAGCCTTGCCTTGATCACTACCTCACTTAAAACTCATGTTCTTTTTGATAAGCTCAGTGAGTGGAGTAGCAAAGGTGCTACAGTACATAATAAAGCATTTATAGAAATTAGCTAGACCATGAAAGTTACGCACATCACTAATTGATTTAGGTGTAGGCCAATCACGAATTGCCTTAACATTTTCCTCATCAATCTTAATACCTTTAGCACTCATAATATTGCTAAGAAATGCAATCTGATTAGTACAAAAAGAATATTTGTTTAAGTTAGCATACAATTTCTCAGAACATAAAACACATAAAATAGAATGTAAATGATCAATATACTCTTCTAAACTTTTACTATAAAGAAAAATATCATCAAAATACACAATTACAAATTTACTAATGAATGGATGCAAAACATGATTCTTTAGTGGCATAAAAGTGCTTGGTGCATTAGTGAGACTAAATAGCATAATAAGCCATTCATACAAACTATACTTAGTTTTGAAGGCTATTTTCCACTCTTTCTCTCTTTTATCCTAATTTGGTGACATCTAGATTTCAAATCAATTTTAGAAAAGACACAAGAACTATGTAATTCATCTAATATGCCATCTAATTTAGGTTTGAGGTAACGATACTTTATAGTGATTTTGTTGATTACTTAACAATCAAGACACATCCTTCTAGTTCCATCTTTATTAAGTACAAGTGAGATGGGAACAACACAAGGACTCATGCTTCCCTCACATATCCTTTCGAAATAAGTTCCTTAACTTACCTTTGAAGCTTTTTTGTCTCCTTAGGATTACTCTTATATATTGATCGGTTTGGGATGAATGCCTTAAGGATGAAATCAATTTGATACTTAATTCTTCTCTTAAGTGAAAATCCATTTGGGATATCGTTAGGGAATACATTTTCAAATTCCTATAATAGAGCAACAACACTAGGCAAAGATAGGTCAAATTTGTTAGTGTTAAAATAAGCCTTTCTGTATAAAAGTACGATCATAAGGTGTTTGACATAAAATGTTCTTTTGACATCACATTCTTTTGCACATAAACTTTCTATTTTCTTCTCTCTCTTTTTTGTCCTCATGTTTTCTCCTCTTTTTTCAATCACTCTTTTTTGTCCTCTCTCATTTTTAATCTTTAATTGATCCTCATAAGCTTGTTGAGGTGATAATGGTACAAGAGTGACAAGTTTTTCATTCATTACAAAGGAATATCAATTCTGAAAGCCATTATGCATAACTTGTCTATCAAATTGTCATGGCCTTCCTAATAGAATATGGCCCACATGCATAGGTACAATATCACATAAAACTTCATTGTAGTACCTTCTGATGAAAAATGACATAAGCATTTACTTATTTACCTTAACTTCACCACTCTTATTTAACCATTGAAGTTATATTGTCTATGATGCTTCATAGTAGGTAAATTTAGTCTCTCAATCATAGTTATGCTAGCAACAGTAATGCAACTCCCACTATCAATAATCATACTACATACCTTATCTTTGATGAGACACCTCATTTGAAAGATGTTATCTCATTGCACCTCATTTTCTTCCTTCATTTGCACAGCCAATGCTCACCTTATGATGAGAGCTATTCCATTAACTAGATACTTCTCTTTATCACTTTTACCCTTTAATGATGGCATAAAATCATCATGTGATTCACTTGTAGTTTCAACATCATTGTTACCTCTTAAGATCATTACATGCTTATTTAGACATTGAGATGTAATGTGACCCTTACCTAAACACTTAAAACATTTAACATCTTTATTTCTACTTGGTTGGGGGTCAAAATTACTTGCCTCTTCGCTAAGATCCACATTCCTACACTTAGATAGCTCGGCTTTGGACTTGTAATTAGCCTTCTCATCCCTTTTACTCCAATTTGGCTTCTAAGATAAGGTAAAACCTGAATTTTGCCTAAACCATGTGGAACCCTTTTGTTTAAGTTGCCTTTTAACTTTCATTGCCATGTGCACCATGTTTTCTAATTTTACATAATGTTGCAATTTAGCCATATTTGCTATATTTTTATTTAGCCTTTATAGAAATTAAGTCATGGTTGCCTCTCTATCTTCTTCTACATTTGCCCTAAACATGACAATCTTCATCTCCTTGTGATAGTCCTTCACATTCTTGATGCCTTGAGTGAACCCTTGTAACCTTTTGTACAACTCCCTATAATAATGATTAGGGACAAACCTCCTCCTCATGATAGCCTTCATCTTTTCTTATGTATCAATAGGCTGCTCATGATTCTTTCTGTTAGTCAAAACAAGTTGATCCTACTAAATAATAGCATAATCAGTAAATTCAACTATAGTAAGTTTTACCTTTTTCTCTTTGGAATAATTATGAAAATTAAAGACCAATTCAACCTTCTTCTTCCATTTTATGTACACATTAGAATTATTCTTACCTTGGAATGAAGGAAATGTCATTTTAATACTGCCTAAATCACGATTATAGATGCCTTCCTTCCTAAAATCTCTCTAATCCCTTCTATTATTAGTAGTTTTAACCATAATAGCTTGATTTTCAAATTCATCATCTTTTACATTATCTTCATGGTCATAGGCATGTCTCAATTGCCTTCTTGCTTTAAGAGCCTTATATTCCCTATATCTCCTTTGCAACTCCACTATTGTATTAGCTTGCTTGTCCATACCCTCCTTCATATCGTCAAATTTGGTATTCATATACTCAAATTGTTATTACATAACTTTGATTATAAAGGATACATCACTAGTTCCCTCCTATGTTGCACCTTTGTCTTTGGAAGTCATAGTATTACTTATGCATAAAATAATTAGGATATCTCACAGAACACTCCTTCATGTGTTTCACTCAAAAGAAAAGGTGTCACACTCTCTCATGTTTACACTTTTTATGGCTTTTTCTTATTATGAACTTACACTTTTGCCTTTTACAACTCAAATTCCATTTTTTAGCTCTTTAAAGAACTAAAAAAACTAAATCAAGAGGATTTATTTTGAACAAAATAAGTTAAATGGCATAGAATTGAATAAATTGGAGAACAAGGAATAAAAAAAAAGAAAAAGGATATTAAGGCAAATGAATTTAATAAACTAAATTCACAAAAATCAAAATAGGGGGTCAAATCTAAAGGACAAACTTGGATAATGAAATAAGAAAATAGATAGTAGAATTGGAGTTAAATAAGAAAACTATATTTTTATTGCAGCCAATATGACTAAACTATTTAGTTTTTATCAATAACTTGAATTTGATGACTTTTTTCTTTTTTTCCTCTTTTTTTCTTTTTTTTTTTCTTTCCTCTTTCTTTTTTTTTCATTTTTTTTCCTTTGCTCAACACAAAACCATATTAGAATACTTAGAGATAGCAATTCGAATTGAAATTAGCACATTTTGATAGTTATGATCTCAAACAAATAAGCAAAGAGAGAGAAGGGTTGTATACAAATAGATTAGTGCATTTGAATGGTAATACACTTAATAGACAAATTAAATAGAAATAAATAAATCACAAGGTAGAAAATTGAAAAATAAGTTAATTCAATCTGATTTAGAGTTGGGCTTTGATACCAACTAATGTGAAAAACCCTAAAAAGACATGGCTTAGGGGCCTAATGCACACAAGGAATCAAAGAATAAGTAGGAAAGCTAAATTAGACTTTAATAACACAAACCCTAGACCTAACATTCAAAGGAACACAAACCTAACGTATTTAAGAAGGATACAGATGCCATGCTCTAGAAAAGAAAGGAATTGAGAGTGATAAGTCATGTTGAATGCCATAAGAAGAAGTACCTCTTGATAATTTTTTTAGTTCTCAAAAGAACCAAGAGAGAAAACCCTTGCTTTTTATTTCACTCAAAATTGTCTAATGTTTTAGAGCATACAAGGAGTTGATTATTTATAGGTTAAGATAGGCACAAATTCCTACATAGAACAAACCTTTATTTAGGATAAATTCTTATTTGGGGACAAATTATTACATAAATAATAAACTCTTATTTAGGAGTGAATGCTATTACTTAACTCTAACCCATTAGATACTCTAATCATATTAATAATGCTTGGATTCTTTTTCAAGCTTGAATTCGCATCATTTAAAACTTGGTTGGCTTGAATGTCATTAATCAGCCCATTTAATGCTTCTTTTATCTTTTTGACTTTAGCTTGTGTTATTGGGTCTTCTAGAATGTGCAATGAACTTTTTACATCCTTTCGAGGCTTTCACCATCATCTCTAAGGTTTTCATCAAAACATGTCTCCAGAATAAACGTAATTATGTTAATTAACCCATATATTTTCCAACTCTTTTAAGTGCTTTCTATTTTAAAGAACTCCAACAAAGTGGTTTCAAGGTTATAGTCTTTTATTAATGCAAGGAGTAACACTTCAACAAAAATGGTGCCAAGTTATGTTTTGCAGTTGTTTGAAAACATAAAATAAAATAAAAGGGGACCCTTTGATAAAAAATCTGTAACATACTATAATGCCATATAAACAAATACTACATATAACATTGTTACTTATAGCAATACATATTTAACAACATATTTAAGAACAAGCTTAGAGATTGAAATGGAAACAAAAGGACAATTTAGTTGTTACTACAATGGTATAATTGGATGCCATTAAATAAGTTTTCTATTACAACAAGTCCAAAAATTGCTATTCAATGCTAAATTATATAAAGAGGCCAATAAAATTTTAGATTATTTAAAAGACAAAAATTGATGGAGAAGTATGATCAATTGTATTTAGAATGCAAATTAAACATTTAGTTATGTTAAATTTATAGAGATGGTATAGCAATCATATCCAACTCTTGGTACAGATAAACAATGAAGAACATTGAAGAGTCATTAAATTTGTGTACCACTATAAGATTTGCATTTCTTGACTTTGGGAGGACAACTAGGCAGGCATTGTGATACAGTAACTCCACCCTATTTGAGGATCATTTGGCCAAAGAGTTTCATGCCCATTCTTCATAAGAAAATCCTTTTATTTGTTAACAATCTTATACTACTAGTAGAAATAAACTTTTAACCCTAAGAGGCAATCATGCAACTACAAAAATGGCATAATGCAATTTAGCAAATAAGAATACAGAGCCTAAGGGACACCCTTATAATCAACAACCTTCAAAAATCATTTAAGGAGCTATCATCTTTCATAACAGTCTTATGAGTTGACTAAAGTCATTTTCCTAAGGGCACACCTTAAAACTAGCTTCTAAATAGAGGAGCTGATTGAAAAAAAGAGAGGAAAAAACTAAAGGAATAGCACAAACTAAAGAAATACCATAACAAGAGGGATTAACATGTCTACAAATGGATAAACTTTGATTACAACCTCAGCCTCAAACTTTTGACTTGTATAGCTTTGATGTAGGAAAAGAAATTCATACCATGTTCATATAGTTGTTGCCTTAAACTTTTGACTTGTATAGCTTTGATGTAGGAAGAAAAAATTCAATACTATGTTTATATAGCTACTAAAGTGAAATTGTTTTAAATCATAAGTAGATTGAGCAAAATATGAGCTTGATTTTAAGCTAAGTAACATGAACTTTGATCTTAGCAATAAAAGAAGTATAAATGAATCTAGAGTTATAAATGCTTTATGCACAATTACCAAAATATAAGATTTATTGAATCTAATGCAACTTTTTAAACTAATAGCCTATGTGGTTGATAGTATGCACACAAATTACTAATTGTTAAAAATATAATAAAAACTAGGCAATTTAAGTTATGTAATGCTTAATACATCACCTTTAGTTGACTTATTTTTCTTAGTGAAAAATCCAAAATCTTGATTTTCCATGTTAATAGTAATAAATCCCACATCCCTAAAGTATAAAGGTTTAAAATGACTTATAATGCTTGCAAGCTTCTTACTCACAAGCTTGAACTTTTAGGTAGATTTGACATCACAAATTGTGTCTACATTTGTCACTCAATGGTTTGGGTCACTCATTTAATTTAGTTTCATTAGGTCACATGTTAATCAAATCTAGCATATGTTGAGATATTGTGTTAAGAGTATTATATCTCACATCACTAAACACCTATAAACTTGGGATGACTTAGGTGATTTAGAGAGTAATTATCATGATGTTGGAATTAACTCAACATTTAAGGCAAAAGAGAAAGAGGTAACATAGATTGAATCTCTATTGTATGAAAAACTCTTAAAAAAATAGGTCAAGTCATTGAAAAGAGTAGTGACATATAACATGTTAATGATGAGGAAAGAATTGTGAAGTTTTTAGATGAAAATATCCTTCTTAAGAATGAAATATTTAAGCTTTAAAAATCTCCTACTTATTTTATTGAAGGTGAATACAAACTTAACATGTTGTTTGACTTATAGAGGATTCAATGTGAGAAGAGTGGTTTATGCTATACATCTCATGCATATCAACCTAAAAATGCTTAAAGCAAAATAGCTTACACACACACACACACACACACACACACACACATATGAGCTTGATCATCTAGAAATGCATTTTATAAGAATGTTTTGCATCACATCATTATGGTAAGAATGCATTTGTATATATTTACATAAGAAACCTATAAAAAGTTGGAGTATTAAATAGTCATGCATAGTCTTATGATAGATATCATAATCATTCATATGATAAATATAATGCTCATGTATATGATATATGCTATGCTAGAGATCATTTTAGATGCTATTTCTATGATAAATATAGTTATATGAAATATTCTTATAATTTGAGATGAAGTTTAAATGGTATAAGATATTCATATATGGGTGCTAAAGGCATTAAAATTAACACCTAAGAATCCAAGAAAGTTTAAGTACCTAAATTAGGTATCTTATGAATAGTATCAAGAAAGATGAATTGTGTCTAAATAGTGGCTACTCTAGATACATGATCGTGAATCCTAAAAATTTTATTTCCATTAAAAAAGTGGATGATGAAAAGGTAATGTTTGGAGGTAATGACAAGTGTAAGATTATTAACATTGGTAAGATAGGTAAGAAAGTTTCTAATGATTGACAATATTTTACTTGTTAAGGGACATAAATTCAATTAGTTTAGTAGTAGTCAATTGTGTGATAGTGATTATAAAGTATTATTTGAGTGAAGTGCATGTTATGTGGTTGATTGTAAGACAAATAATTTTTTATTTATTGCTAAGTGGTCAAAAAATGTATATATTATTGAAGAAGGATTGGTTGCAATAAATTGAACTTATTTGCTAACTATATTTATAACAAATATATTTGCTTGCTAAATTTACAACAAAGTCCTTTAAGGGATTTTGTAGGTAAGTCCAAAATAAAAGAGTGTATCATGTCATTTCAATTTGAAGTGATCATGGGGGTAAGTTTGAGAATGAAGGCTTTGGGAATTTTAATAATTTTCAAGGTATCTTTCACAACTTTTCGGCTCCAAGAACTCCATAATAAAATGAAGTAGTTAAAAGAAAGAATAAGACCTTACAATAGATAGATGGAACCATGTTAAATGAGTTTATCCTTTCTTAATATTTTTGGACTAAAATGATGCATAATGCTTGTTTTTTGTCCACTAAACTTCTCATTCAACCAACTCTTAAGAAAACTCCTCAAGAGCTGTGGAATAGAAAGAACCTTATAATAAACATTTTAGGAGTCTTTGGTTGTAAGTGTTTAATTCTAAACATAAAATACAAACTAAGCAAGTTTGATTTTAAGGTGGATGAATTATCTTATTGGGATATTTTTTTACAAGTAAGGCATGTAAAGTGTTTAACGAGAATTCTTTTATTATAAAGGAGTTCATACATATTGTGTTTGATAAAACTAACCCCTTCTTTCCAAGAAAGGAAGAGTTAATTGATCTAGTAGGTTCTAACAAAAACTTGGAGCAAGTGAGTGAATCATCAAGGTAGCAACAACAATCTAATTTTGTTCCAAAGGATTATAATGAACAACTTGAAGTGAAAGAGTTCATTCTTTCAAAGTATGATAATCTTGATATTGTTTTTTTAATGGGATTTAAAATAGTCTAAGCACGTTGGAAAAGTATTTTGGGATCAAATTATTGGTAATCATTCTAACCATTTAAGAATTAGGTCTACATCTAGGAACATAAGCACAATTGCATTTGTTTCATAAATAAAGTAAAGCATATAAATGGTGCTTTGGTTGACTAGTCTTTGAGGTATGTAATGAGAGATAAATCCAACTAGTTTGAGAAAAATAAGGTCTAGACTTCGGTAATAATACCAAGCAATTGTCCCAATATAGGAAACAAAGGGGTATTTAGAAACAAAATAGATTAAAGTGGCCAAATTATGAGAAATAAGACATGGTTAGTTGTCAAAGGTTATAACCAAGAAGAGTGCATTGACTATGATGAGACTTTTACCTTAGTTATTGGCTTAGAGACCATTAAAATGTTATTTTCATTTGCATCTCATATGCATTTCCATATGTACTAAATGGCCGTGAATAGCATATTCTTGAATGGCTATATCACAAAGGAAATCTGTATAGACTAACCCATTAACTTTGAAAGCAATGAATTTCCTAACCATATTTAGAACCTTTCAATAGCCCTATATAGGTTAAAGTAAATGCCAAGAGTTTCGTATGAAAGATTAAGTTCTTTTTTGTACGACAAAGAATTCAGCAAAGGTAAATTTAATACTACTATACTTACCAAGTTGAAGCTAAGGACTTGTTATTTGTTAAAATTTATATTGATTGATTATATCATATTTGGTACTATTAATGAATCTTTGTGCAAAGATTTTGCCAATAGTATGAAAATAGAATTTTAGATGAATGTGATGGAAGAATTGAACTTCTTTGTGGATAAGGTCCTTTTCACAAATGTGAAAACTTTTTTTTTTTTTTTTTTTATAGAAACACTCTTTCCTTTTCAAATCTCTATCAATCCATACAATCAACACATCTAAGTCATCATTATCTCTTATACAACATGTGGCCAAGAATCAAGAAAAGAGTTAACAAAAGGTCAAAACATTTACATCTTGCTGCCATCATTATTGGAGTCTTAATCTTCGCCTCTTTTGCCAATAGCTACAACTACATTACCACCACCTCCTCCTCCATCAATAACTTCCAGACCATTGATTCAATCATCTTCAGTTGGTCCTTCATCTTTTTAAAATCCACATTCATTAGGGTACTACAATTCTAGATTTAAAACCTTGTAAATTTCTAATGAGTTTGCTATTAAATACAAGAAGAGGACTATTTATATTAGTAGACCAATTAAGCTAATTCACTTGCTAGTTTGAAGCAAATGGATTTTTGGAAGGGTTACTCACCAAAAGTGCGCAAGTTTTATCACTATTGGGTGTGAGTAATACCTAAAAATGATGAAGTGGTTTTTTGCTAATATGTAAATAAATGAAACTTGTATTGCACTTACTTTTATGTTAATGGGAAATAAGTAAAGATCACTCTTAAAGCAATCATAGATAATTTGAATTTGCATTTGGGTAGTGGTGGTGTCAATTATAGTGACACTTAAATAATTGGCAAATTTAGTCCTCAAAAGCAATTGTAAATAGTGTTTGAAAGATTGAAAGATTTTGTAGAAAAAGATGTGAACATTGTTATAACCCTATTTTGTTTATCTTATTTGTTTACTCTTACACAAGATTAATTTTGTAAATTTGGATTGTAAATTATTATTTGGGTGCAAAAAAGTAAATAAAGTAGTGAAGAAAGTAAATAAAAGAATGAAAAACAATATACAATTAAAAAGTCCAATATGCAATTTTCCTTTAAAAAGAGAGTTGATGACCAATATAGGCCTTAGACAACTTTTAAAGTATCAATCGCATCACTAAACTATAGAGGGGGCACACCTCTTCTCAAAGGCCTCAACCTAAGTAGCAATATTCGTTCAATCCTCTATTTAGAGCCCAACTGCTTAATCTAAGTGCAAATCTTACGAGTTTAAAGCTCACATTGTATCAAAATACTCAATAAAAAAATAATCAAAGATCGACGATAGAGATTAAGCCAATTACTTTATAAAAAGTTAATATTTATGAGAGTAAAAGGATGCTAAAAGGAGTTCACATTTGAGATGCTGAGAAAGGGTCCAATAAAAATAGGCAAAATAGACATAAAGAGACAAGTGGTTCATAACAAAGAAAGGCAATCAGAATTTAAGAGGATAAAAAAAATTTTGGAGCTAGAGAGAATAAAAGTGTGCAATAAATGTAATAGAGCCCCCCTTTTAAAGTCCAAAATAAATTATTAGAGCATTTGAGGTAAAGCAAACACCATTAAACTTCCAATAAACATTGTCACGTGCCACGTGACATTGCCCATTGAAGAGGCTTATTCCAACCACCACTCCTTAATTCCAGAATTTTGTAGAAGTTTTTAAAATCTTGTAGATAACTCCCTTATCCTCTAGGAAGACGTAAAGTTAGATAACACAATTATCTTCTTGGAAGATGTAGAGTTAGGTAGAATACTCTAGAAAGAGAATAGGGGCCCTTAGATCAAATAGATCCTAGCCATCCGTTGAAGGGGTGGATGTCTATATATAGCCTTAGGAAATTCATTTGTAAGATATGCAAGCAATATAGTATTCTCCAAGTTCTCCATATCGCTTATCTACTTTGTGTGCATCTTTTTATCTTCCGCTAGCAGTATTGTAGCTCTTGTAGCAGGCTAAACTAGCATTCGAGTTAGGCAAATTGCTAGTGCCGCACAGGTTGTTGGGTGAACAAGGCCAAGTCTGTGACAAGTGGTATCAAAGCCTCATTTCTGCAACCAGTAAGCACACTCTGTTGATAAAGATGTCCGGTCCACACAGTGAGATTACCAACGTGGCTGAGGAAGCCAAGAAGCAACCAAAGAGGGGGAGATCAAGGTCGAGGGATGTCTTGGAAGACACTAATTCAAGGCTCACGATAGTTGAACTTGCCGTGGCTGATGGGCAGGAGAAGTTTAAGGTAGCAGACCAGCACATCGACGAGCTCGAGAGGGAGAGTGAAGAGCTTCATAAGGAGATGCAAGGTGCCTTAAACCAAGCCCTATCAAGGTGTCTTGACCAAGTGAAGACCTTGGAAGAGACTGTCCATTGTGAGGTTAGGCCGTTGAAGGAAGAGCTTGAACGAGTCTCTAATGAGTTGAAGGAGACCAAGGATGAGCTAGTCCTTTGCAAAAAGGCAATTGCTCAAAGTGGGAGCATTGCCTTACCAACGGTAGTTGCAGCTTCTCCAAAGGTGGATGTTCTAAGACTCAAGGCGTATAATGGGTCGAGGAATGCAAAGGAGGTTGATAATTTCCTATGGAGCTTGGAACAATACTTTAGGGCACTTGGTGTCATGGAGGATGCCAAGAAGATTGATAGTGCTGCCTTATACCTCATGGATACCGCAATGGTATGGTGGAGAAGGACGTGCAGCGATATTGAAAGGGGTACTTGCGTCATCAACACGTGGGATGAGTTCAAGAAAGAACTTAAGTGGCAATTCTATCTGGAGAATGCTGAGGAGGAGGTAAGAACAAAGCTAAGGCATCTTCAACAAAAGGGAAGCATACGAGAGTACGTGAAGGAATTCTCCGAAGTGTTGTTGGAAATTCTGGATTATCCTGACAAGGAAGCGTTCTTTGCATTCAAAGATGGCTTGCAAAATTGGGTGAAATTGGAGATCCAAAGGCATGGTGTTCAAGATCTCGCCACTGCTATTCCTGTTGCCAAATCACTAATAGAATTCAAGAAGTTGGAAAAGCCCAAGTCTTATAAGGATAGGGCTGGCAAGGGAAAGAGTGGGGGAGACAGCCCCTCAAACAAAGGATGTTTTCACAGGTTTAACAGTCCTAGGGAAGGAAGGAACACTAGGGAGGGTCAAAGCAATGAGAGGCCTCCTCTCAAATGTTACTTTTGCGACGGACCGCACAAGGCTAGGGATTGCTAGAAGAAAGTCAAATTTTCTGCCATTGCTGAAGAAAGGGAGGAACAACAGCAACGTGAAGAGACTAGGATGGGATCCTTACAAATCCTTAATGCCATCAAAGCCAAAGTCAAAGTGCCTAAAACCGAAAAGAGAGGATGATTATATGTGGAAGCAAAGGTGAGTAACCAAGTGGTTAAAGCCTTAGTCGATACTGGAGCTTTTAACAACTTCCTTCAAGAAGAGGAAGCAAGGCAGTTGGGCATCAAATACAACAAGGAGCGAGGATGGCTCAAGGCAGTAAATTCAGAGCCAAAGTCGATTTTTGGCATTGCCCATGGTGTAGAGGTACGTATGGGAGAATGGTGTGGCTTAGTAGACTTTTCTATTATACCTATGGATGATTATCCGATTGTGCTTGGTATGGAGTTTATGGACCATGTTAAGGCTACGCCTATTCCTTTTGCCAACACGATGTGCATCTTGGAGGAGGGCAATGCATGCATGGTGCCTTTGGCTAGGGAGACCAGCATTCCATCCAAGCAAATCTCGGCCATGCAACTGTCTAAAGGTGTGAAGAAGTCGCAGCCCACCTTCCTTATATCCTTGAAGGGTGAAAAGGATACTCCTGCATCAAATATCATACCTAAGGAAGTCTCTTGCGTCCTGGAGGAGTTTAAGGACGTGATGCCTCCCCAATTGCCTAAAAAGCTCCCACCTAAACGTGAGGTGGACCACAAGATAGAGTTGGTCCTTGGTGAAAGACCCCTTGCTGCGGTGCCTTACCGGATGGCACCCCCTGAGTTAGAGGAACTCATAAGGCAACTAAAGGAGCTGTTGGATGTGGGTTACATTCAACCATCGAAGGCTCTATACGGTGCACTCGTGATTTTCCAAAAGAAGCACAACGAGTCACTTCGGTTGTGCATCGATTATCAAGCACTCAACAAATTAACCGTGAAGAATAAATATCCCATTCCATTAATGGCTGATTTGTTTGATCAGCTAGGTGAAGCAAGGTGGTTCACGAAGTTGGACTTGAGATCGGGATATTACCAAGTGAGGATTGCAAAAGGAGATGATCCAAAGATTGCTTATGTTATGAGGTATGGCTCCTTTGAGTTCTTAGTTATGCCCTTTGGACTCACTAACGCCCCTGCCACATTCTGCACATTGATGAATCAAGTATTCGAGTCATTTTTGGATAAATTTGTCGTAGTGTATTTGGATGATATTGTTGTCTATAGTAAGACGTTGGACGAGTATATTGAACATCTACAACAAGTTTTCCAAGTGCTGAAAGAACATGAGTTGTATATGAAGAGGGAGAAATGTGCCTTTGCTCAACGAGAGGTCACATTCATAGGGCACATTGTCGACGGAGGCAAACTATGGCTGGACAAAACCAAGGTACAAGCTGTCCATAACTGGGAGCCACCGAAGAAGGTGACTGAGTTACGATCCTTTTTAGGCCTCGTCAATTACTACCGAAGATTCATAAAGGGCTACTCTTCTATTGCAACTCCACTCACTGATTTGTTGAAGAAGAATCGAACATGGAGTTGGGATGCTAGATGCCAAGGAGCATTTGAAGTGCTTAAGAAGGCAGTAGCTAACGAGCCAGTGTTGGCTCTTCCTGACCACACCAAACCATACGAGGTGCATACCGATACTTCAGATTTTGCTATCGGTGGTGTTCTAATGCAGGAGGGACATCCAATTGCCTATGAGAGCCGTAAGTTGAATGAAACCGAGTGCCGCTATATAGTCCAAGAGAAGGAGATGACTGTAGTGGTGCATTGCCTGTGGACTTAGAGGCATTATTTGCTGGGGTCCAAGTTCGTGGTAAAGACAGACAATGTTGCCATAAGTTACTTCCTCAATCAAAAGAAGTTGATGCCAAAGCAAGTGAGGTGGCAAGCTTTTTTGGCAGAATTTGACTTTATGATGGAATACAAGCCAAGCAAGATTAATTTGGTGGTTGACGCACTAAGTAGGAAGGCCGAACTAGCTACCGTCACAAGTCCAAACTTTCCTTTGGTGGAACAAGTAAAGGAGGGATTGGAGCATGATCCACAAGCCAAAAGTTTGAAGGAATTGGCAAGTAATAGGAAGACACGCCGATTTTGGCTTGAAGATGGATTACTCACTACCAAAGGCAATAGAGTTTATGTGCCAAAGTGGCAAGGATTGAGGAAGGCAATTATTAAAGAATGCCATGATTCCAAATAGGCAGGACATCCAGGGATACGTCGTACGTTGGCACTTGTAGAGCGAGCATATTATTGGCCACAAATGCGAGATGACATTGAGCTCTACGTAAAGACGTGTCTAGTATGCCAACAAGACAAGGTGGACCAACACCAATAGTCATGCTGAAGATGCAACATGCCTATTTTTCAAGTATGTGGTGAAATACTGGGGCATCCCGAAGACAATTGTCAGTAATAGAGACACTTGCTTCACTGGGAGATTTTGGCTGGAGTTGTTCAAGTTGATGAGATCTGAACTCAACTTCTCCATAAGCTTTCATCCCCAAACTGATGGCCAAACGGAGAGGGTTAATGCCTTGTTGGAGCTGTTCTTAAGGCATTACGTAAGTGCCAACCAGAGTGATTGGACTAGGTTGCTCGACATAGCCCAATTCTCATACAATCTATAAAAAGGCAAGTCAACGGGGGCTAGTCTGTTCGAGGTTGCTACGGGACTACAACCAATGACTCCACACACTTTGGCGGTTGGCTACAAAGGGCCTAGTCCTGCTGCATTCAAGTTTGCCAAGGGTTGGCATGAAAAGTCCAACATGGCCCGGGCACACTTAGCCAAGGCAGCTAAGAGAATGAAGAAATGGGTTGAAACCAAAAAGAGACACTTGGAGTTTGAGGAAGGAGATTTGGTGATGGTGAAACTCCTTCCCCATCAAAGCCGAAAGTTTGCTAAGGTACATAAGGGTCTCGTAAGGCATTACGAGGGACCTTTCCCAGTGGAGAAAAGGATTGGCAAACTAGCTTAACGATTAACTTTACCATCACACCTCGAGATGCATCAAGTATTTCACGTAAGCTTGTTAAAGCCTTACTGTTCTGATAAGGAGGAGCCAAGCAGGGGCGAATCCAAGAGAGCACTTACTGCCATAACAACCATGCCAGAACGTGATGTGGAGGACATATTGGTGCATCGCGTCATTCCAAGGAGAGGCACCCATCCAAGTTATGTCGAGTACTTCGTTAAATGGAAAGGGTTGTCGAACAGCAAAGCAAGTTGGGAACACGAGCTTACCTTGTGGAACAACGCTGATGTGATCGAGGCGTATAAGAGGGATGCGACGAGGGCGTCGCTAGATTGAGTGAGGGAGAATGTCACGTGCCACATGACATTGCCCATTGAAGAGGCTTATTCCAGCCACCACTCCTTAATTTCAGAATTTTGTAGAAGTCTCTAGAATCTTGTAGATAACTCCCTTATCCTCTAGGAAGACGTAAAGTTAGATAATACACTTATTTTCTTGGAAGATGTAGAGTTAGGTAGAATACTCTAGAAAAAGAATAGGGACCTTTAGATCAAATAGATCTTAGCCATCCGATGAAGGGGTGAATGTCTATATATACCTTAGGAAATTCATTTGTAAGATATCCAAGCAATATAATATTCTCCAAGTTCTTCATATCGCTTATCTACTTTGTGTGCATCTTTCTATCTTCCGCTAGCAATATTGTAGCTCTTGCAGCAGGCTAAACTAGCATTCGAGTTAGGCGAATTGCTAGTGTCGCACGGGTCGTTGGGTGAACAAGGCCAAGTCCGTGACAACATGCACGGGCATTGGAACTAACGTATCCATAGCCTGATTTTGAAGATCTTTTATTTTTACTTCATTTTAAGAACTTAATTACACAAATAATCCAAAATTTTGTCCTTAATCATGACTAGATCAAACAAAATCAAATATTAATGGCTACACATCCAATCAATCTCATTGTTTCATTGGTAAATAATAAAATTGGCATGAGTAAATAGAGTTAGTTAAGTTGGCACATTAGGTAGCAATTTCTTCATTGACAAAAAATACCAACACATCCACATACACAACTACACACACAATCACTAAAAATTGACAAAAAAATCACTTATCTAGAGATTATAATGCCTTTTGATCCATTTTCAGTATTCCTTCATTGGAAAGAACACAAAAAAAGGTAATTTCTTCTCCTATTTCCTTTTTTTATCATTGTTTTGTTAAAATATCAACATTAATGTAACATTAGTGAGAGAAATGAAAAAATATCTTAAAAAAGAAACAATCTGCATTCTGTCATCAAAGGGTTGTTGGTAGCGGCCACCAGCTGTCAAAATTTGTTGCTAACGCTATTTTTGGAATCCCCATAAGCCGATCTACTCATCCACAAAGACAGTATAATGAAAGAAGGATAAGAAACGCATTAATTGATTCCGTTGCTGCATTGCTATCACACTGCCACTGTACGCACCATCGGCTGACAACATTTTTGCCCGAAATTAGCAGTAGTCGGTGTGCCTCACTTTACATGGCCTAATGGTGCCCTCCACTCACACAAACGAGCCTTAGATTGCTCCAATTAATGGCTAAAGGCATATGCTTCTGTTAGTTCTACCCTTCAAATGACCCACTCTAGACACCGTCACAACATGAAATTGACACTAGAGAGCTCAGCATCCCATGATTTTTTGTTGATGTACTCCCCACATCGATTGGAGACTAGTGGCATCCTGCCAATAGTGGCCGGCCAACCTCTTCCCACTACAATACTTGGATCAAAATCACTTAGAAAACATTATTTTAAAGTTAGATTTCAGCATCCCTCACTAGAAACAACCTTTAAAATTTTTCATAAAAGTGTTTAGACTTAAAAACCTAAAATTAGTGGACCAAAAGGCCAGAAATGGGATAAGGCCAGAGGAAGAGAGTTTGAAGTTTCAAAAGTTAATTTCTATGGATAGAGAAATGGGGGGGGGGTAGGCAGCTGAAGAAAAAGAAAAGAAAAAAAAAAGAAAACAAGAAAATAAATAAAAGGGGAAAACAATGTGGAAAAGGAAAAAAGGAAAGAGGAGAACAAAGAAAAAAATGAAAGAAAAATATGGGAAAAATAAAAAAAGAAAAGATGATAGAAGTAACAGGGATGCAAAGTTCCATATGATGACATTATTTTGGACACCCCAAGTGAGCTCAAGATAGAAAATAATACAATTTGTATTCTAGTTTTACTTTTTTGTAAACAATATTACTAAAAAGGGTTATTGGAGTTATTCCAAAAGAGGAGAGAAAAGAAAAAATAAAATGTCAATGGAAAAGGCATGGAAATAAAAATGGGTGAACAATAATACTATTGCATGTGACGGGCGCTTGGGTTGGCTGTGACCTCTGCTAAGCATAAATGAGTTTGTGTACCTTAAGAAATCCTAATAATGTAGACGGAGTCATTAATGGTGTTTTAATTGTACCTAAAATGATTGGTGGTGACTTTGAATTCAACATGCATGCATCACAACACTCTCTTATCTCCACGTTTGCGAGCCCCTACCTCCTTGTCGAAAGACCCGTCTTAACACGCATTAAGAAGCCTTCCAAAGCTTCTTGCTTTTCCATAAAGCCTAGGATAATGCCAAAATTAGTTGTTTGCAACATCTATCCTACGAGAGGACATTATGGTCATTTGACTCTTCCTAAATTATGTGTGCTAACTTACATTCTTAAGGAGTATTTCAACTTGCCTAAGCATATGATGAAAGTGATTGGACAAGCTAAGAAGAACAAGGTGAGAAATTTACCTTTTAATATGCATTTGAGTCATTTGCTTTTGAAGTTGGAAGTACAAACTTTTGGAGAAACCCCTTCCTACTTTAACAAAGGTGAGTACATTGGTGTTACTAGCCTTAAGTAAATGAAACATGTTGAGTATAAAGGAAAATGGTTTATTCCTTTAAGGGATTCAAGACTTAGTGCTAAGCCATCTAATGTTGAGACATCAATTGCAGGCCCATTAATAACTCGCCAAGCTCTTGTTGATGTCAAAGAGGATAGACCCTTAGTGACTGAGGAAATTGAAGACCTCAAGGATATATTGAATCAAATTATGGATGACTATGGTAAGTTCAATGTGAAAGTTTAAGATTTATGAAGGCATCAAAAGAAGATGCAACCATTATACTTGGTTTGCTCAAAAGGGAAGCACTTCAAAGGTGGGAACCAAAATGACCAAATAGTGGAGATTATCTATTTTGATAATGCCAGAGAGGGGTTAGGATAATTGGCTTACAATGACCTATGTTGATCTTCTTTTGGACATGAATATTTGATCTTTGTTTTATTTTTGAATGATTGTACATATATTAAATCTTTTAAAGACTTTGATACTTATACTCCGATTCTTATGCATATGTTTATGAATTTTTTTTGATAGCTCTAATACTTGTGCATGTGATCATGACTTATGCTATTGGTTGATTAAGGTGATTGATTGATCGCCCTATGCTTACATAAGTATTTAGGTGCTCTATTTATTGTTTTATGTTGAATGCATTAGTAAGGGGGAGCACACACTCAGAGGGAGTTTCAAGTCTTTGATTATATTTTATCCCTATCATCAACCACGGTTTTATCACAAAAACACGAGAGATTTTTATGATAATGTGTAAAACACTATGAATTGTTCTTTATTTTTTCTCTTTTCCTTGCTCTCTTCATTTTTTGTTATGAATATGTTTGTTTACATTGCTTGCTTATATTTGTTTATTGTTAATAATTGTGATAGATAGATTGGAGTTGGGATTGTGTAAGTGTTGAGTGATCTTAGCCAATTAGACTTGATTTATTTCCCTCTTGAGTTGTATTAGGAACTAACAGATGTGTATTCTATTGTGCTAGGACATAAGTTTCAAGCAATAATTGACAAATCAAAATTATTAACAGAATTGTGTTGTGACACTAAGACCACAATTGGCAAGAGGTGAGAGCACAGGGATTTGTTCAAATAAGATGAAATTCAGACATAATTAATAAAGGATCCGAAAAACTTTGTGCGGATAAACTACATTAAAAATGTAGAAAAGGAAATTCATAGTACACACACACACACACACACACACAAGAATATAAAGTTTTTTTTTTTTTTTTTTTTGAATAAGAACAATTATAATAGTTGGATTACTCTAACTCCAATTGAAGATTATTTTTTAAAATTAATAAAATTTTGATTATATATTTTCAACTTGGAGATAAACTATGCCAAAGATAATATTAATATTATCATTATTTTAAAGTTGTACAAAAAAAATCTTAAAAAACTCAATTTTGTAGGTGAAATATTTATTTTGAAATATTTGATTGAAAAAACAAAGAGAAATAGATAAATTGAAGAATATCATAAATTATTGCTTGCTAATTGGTAAATAGAATTAGAAAAAAAATTGTGAAAATTTTGAGGGATCATTTAAAAAAAACTTTTCTTTCTTATTGGAATTTTCATGTGAGTGGGAGAAAAATGAAATTTGAGTGGGGGAAAATACAGACACTGTTAAAAACTTATGCCTAATCTTCAGATTTTAGCGGGGCAATTGCCCCCACTCAGCGTTATATAGATCTACAATAAAATGAAATAGCGAAGGTCCAAATTTTGAATTGTATTGGAACAATTTACCCATTTTGGAGGAGGAGGACTCCATTCCATCCCTAAAGGCTGGCGCGAAGCCATAGTACCTGTGCTTCGACAGACTTCATCTCTGCATCATCATTTAATCTCTCTGCATCTCTCTGGAAATTGGAAATTGAGAGATCACACGATCACTATACGTCAATGATCTCCGCATATCCGTCCACAACTTTACCATCTAAACTTAAATTGAAGCACTTTATCTAAGTCCTCGGCTACAGTTTTTGGTTGTTGGATGGAAGGCAACTTGGAGAATAGTAGATTCCTGAAAGGAAATGGGTGGCTTATGTCTGCAAGATGGCCAACTTTCTTCAAGCATTATCATTTGGGTATCACGACAAGGAGATGTAGATGGAATGCCTTGATTTTTGTCTCTTTTTTGTTTGTGGATCATGCTTCAGATATCGCGGCATCCTAATGTTCCTCAATTCCTTGGTTCACGCCCTTTACATTGTTTGAGTTAGGTTTAAAAAACAAAAGGGTACATTTACATATTCCATTTATGCATTTGTTATGAAGTCATTTGCACGTAGAACCTCTTGATAATATCGTAAATGTACACCCAATAGCAATGATAATATAATATTATACTGTGTTTAGTTTGAGTGGGATTTAAAAAATAAAAACTCTTTTCTGACTTAGGGTACATTTATATATTTCATTCTTGCAATTGTTATGATCTGATTTGCATGTAGAACCTCTCAATAAGATTGCAAATATACATCTAATGGTTATAACAATATAACATCATACTACATCGGGGATGTATCAAATTTACAACACTTTGTAATAAAGTTATTGTAATCCTAGTTCCAAAGCCTAACAATGGCCCCTTGCTATGTATGGTTTGTCTAGGGGTGGGTCTTCTGGAATTTTATATTCAACAAGATTTTATAATAGAGACTTGCATGCAAATATTTGTCTCATAGGACAAATAATAATCTGAGAATAGTTTCGGTAAATATTTTTTTTCACTTTCTACAACCATTAATGTAATTGTGTGTAAACGATTTTCAACTTCTTTTGCAATTTATAATTGTCTTATCTTTGATATATTTGAGATGCAAATTTATTATAATCGTTGTTTATATATTTTAATTTTTTAATATATAATTTTAATTAATAACAAAATCTCACTACACAAATATATGTTTGGTTATAGTGTAATATGAATTTGCATTTGCAACACACCAAATTAATCGCATTGTTGTTTTGTGCTCTCACAACACAAGTCGGACACAATTAATAAAAAAATGTAGATATTATTATAATAAGGGTTAAATGCATTTTGCCCCGTATTGGTTTGCTTCTCTTGCAATTTACCTCCCTAGGATTTCAATTTGCATTCTAAGACCCCAGTGATTTCTTACTTTAATAATTGAGATTCTATATTAAGATTTTGTTAATTTCATGTACATAAGTTAAAATGATATCATTTTGAATATGTTCAAATATTTTAATCAAATTATTAATATGATGTATTTATCATTTAACTAAAAATTTAAATATATTTGAAATAATGTTCTTTTAACTAAAGTTCATAATATGATTAACAAAATACTAATAAAGTGTCTCAATTGTTAAAATAAGATACTACATGGGTTTTAGAGTATAAATTGAAATCCTAAGAAAATTAATTGCAAAACCAAAAAACCATAGGGGAAGTTAAATGAATTTAACCCTTAAAATGATAATGCAAAAAGTGACTTAATAAATAAAAAAATAAAAAATATATTATTTTATTAGTTGTATCCATCACTTATATATTTACGTAACCCTTTTCTTCTCTCTTTTATATGGTAAAAAAAAATTAATATGAGATGAACATTTGAATTGAGTGATATAATTGAACTAATAATGAATCTAAGTTATTAATATTGAAAATGATATTAATTTTATAATTTGATTAGGAGTCATTATTCTTTGTGCCAATGATTTCACATTTAACATCTAATTTTATACCATAGTTTTTAGGATTGTCAATTATTTTTTGATAGCAATCTTCATTTGTTAATGCTAAGTTAAAGCCCAATTCCAGTATAAGCTCAACTCTAGTATATTAATTCTTAATAGAAGATACAAGATTGTGTAAAACTTTATGTATATTAATATTGCCCCAAATAATCTCTGCATTTAACTAGCAATCTAGCAAAAAGGTTTAGGTAAAATGAGAGTAATCTTAAACATCACCATCACATTTGATACATCATAACCAGCTCATTAATCAATAATGTGAACTCTCAAAAATGTGGTTAAAAGACTCAACACATAAAAAATCAAAGAATTTTAAAAAATTAAATCAAATTTCAATCATGTAAACCTTATATCTAATATTTAAAAGAACATGAAATTAAAGTATAAATAAAAATATAGATGCCACGCTTTAAAAAAGAATGAATTTGGAAGTGATAAGTCGGATAAAATGTCACACTAAGAGTTAGTTTTTGATAATTTTTTTAGTTTTTAAAAAGACTAAATGAGAAAATTCTCACTTTTTAATTCATATAATCATTTTTCTTTAACAATAAAAGTAAGTCTATGATGGAAATCATATTGTACCAACTTAAATTGACAAGGGAGTAGATACTTTGCAAAACCTTGGAGGACCAATGATAAGGGCATGGTTAAAGAAAATAAAGGAAGCTCTCAACAACTTGTTGTGCGACATTTACTATCAGGAAATTGCCAAGTACGAGTTAAGGAGGATGGAGTCTTCACGAGAGCTTGCGAATATGTCATTTGTGGAGGAATTTGCGAACCATAGCCTTGGGAAGGAAGTTGGATTTGAGAGCCCATGATTAGGCCTTTAAGTGGGTTATTTTCATGGGTTTTTATTATTATTTAGTGGGTTGGACGAATTTCCTTATTAAGCCCAACTTATTAGTTAGGGTTTTTGGGAGTTAGCATATAAAAAGGACAAAAAGGGTGGCTGGGAGAGGGAGACCCGTTTTCATGAGTTTATGAGCTATTTTCTCTGGTTCTTTGAGAACTAATTCTGAACTTTCATACTTGCGTGTGTTGGTTCACTAGACTTATCTTTTTTAACACTGTTGTTGTTAAGAGTGGCACCTGAATCTTATTGTTCTAGTTCTTAGTTGTTTATAATCATTGCGTCAGAACTCCAAATCCCTTAACTTGTGTTAGAACGATCCTATACCAACATTGGTGTTGGGTTCCGTTTACATATAAATGGAGTTTGTATCACTTGGTATCAGAGCCTTGGCTCTAACTTAGGTTAGTTATATTATTGTTATCATATCTTTCGTGTATTATTCATTGTTGGTTGAATAATCAAAAAGAAAAAAAAAAAGAAAAATGCCAAAAAAAAGAAACAAAATCGTGTATTTCGTGGGTTTCTTTTCTGATATTTGTTCCTTCATAGAAATACCCATTAGTTAACCAAAAAAAAAAAAAAACGAGTTCATTGCTCAATTGGTCATTTACTCAATTATATTTGATAATTGATTGTTGTCCAATTGCACTGCTCATATGATTGAATTTCTTGTCATTTTGTTTGCTTTATTGCCCATTTTCTTGGTCATGTCACTTCTCTGAAGAGGTAGGTCTAGGATTGATATATTCAAGTTTTGTTTGTTCTGAATTTAGTTTGCTTGGGACTACTGAAAGAACTGTTAGAGTTTTGCAATTTATTGTGTGAAACACAAAAGTTGAGGACTACTGTAGTTGAGTGGAGAGCAAACACGCAAGGGAGTGAGTTTTGTGAGGCATATTCTTTATTTACAAACAATCTTGCATATACGATGTCTAATGCTAAAGAAGGCAGTTTCTTATATAGAGAGGAGGAAGTAGTTGTTCTAGATTTCAAATTGCTTATGAAATCCTTAGAACAGAAGTTTGATAGGATTGACCAAGTACTTTGGGAAGTTCGAGACAGGATGGATCAAATAGAAGGGGAATCAAGTGTCAATCCCAAGAGGCCAATTGGGAGGGCTATGAAGGAGCAATTTGATCATGACTTTGGTGAAGATGGTGATGATTATTATGACAACGGTGATAATGCTAGTATAAACTTCATAGGTGATTTTGGAGGAGGACATGGTGATAGGAATGGTAGAGGAGCCAAAGGCAACGGAAATGTTTATGATAGGTACAATGGAGGTTGGGATAGTAGAAATAAAACGGAGGAAAGAGGAAATAAATGATATTAATCCTTTACAAGGATTTTTATTTCTCTAACACTAACTTTGATTCATCTTTGCCTAGTGCTATTTCATCTTTGTTGTAGGATTATAATGATGTGTTCTCTCAAGAGATCCTAGATGGTTTGCCACCAAGAAGAGGGATTGAACATCATATTGATCTTATTCCTAGAGCTCCCATTCCCAATAAGCCAGCGTATAGAAGTAATTTTGATGAGACAAAGGAGCTTTAGAGGCAAGTTGATAAGTTGATGAAGAAGGGACATGTAAAGGAGAGCATGAGTCCATGTGCTGTGCCAGTGTTGCTTGTGCCAAAGAAAGATGGATCTTGGAGGATGTGTGTCGATTGTAGAGCTATCAAAAAAATAACAGTTAAGTATCGACATCCTATACCCAAGCTTGATGATATGCTAGATGAATTACATGGTGCGTGTTACTTCTCTAAAATTGACCTTAAGAGTGGATATCATCCAATTAGGATGAGGTAAGGAGATGAATGGAAAACTGCATTCAAAACCAAGCATGGTTTGGTTTGACTAATGCACCTAGTACTTTTATGAGATTAATGAATCATATTTTGAGGCCTTTCTTAGGAAAGTTTGTTGTGGCTCATTTTGATGACATATTAGTATACAGTAGGAATTTGTAAGAGCATGTTAAACATTTGCATTGTGTGCTTGATGTTTTGAGGAACAAGAAATTGTATGCCAATATGAAGAAATGCGACTTTTGCAAGGATCATGTCATTTTTTTGGGTTATATTGTGTCTGCTCATGGCATAGAGGTTAATAAAGAGAAGGTTAAGGCAATTGAAGAATGGCCTACACCTAAGAGTGTGAGTGATGTAAGGAGTTTCCATAGTTTGGCTAGCTTTTATAGGAGGTTCATTGAGGATTTTAGTACCATAGCTGGACTATTGATTAAGGTGGTCAAAAGGAGTGTGGGTTTCAAATGGAGTAAAGAACAATAAGATGCCTTTGATTTACTTAAGTCTAAGTTGTGTAATACACCACTTTTTGCTTTGCCTGATTTTTCTAAAATCTTTGAAATTGAATATGATGCATCAGGCATTGGGATTGGGGGAGTTCTCATGCAAGAGAAATGGCTTATTGCATTCTTTAGTGAGAAGTTAAGTGGGGTAACATTGAACTATCCAACTTATGATAAAGAAATGTATGCACTTGTTAGGACTTTAGGAACGTGGCAGCATTATCTTTGGCCCAAGGAGTTTGTAATTCACATTGATCATGAGTTTTTAAAATACTTAAAGGGGTAAGGTAAGTTGAATAGGAGACATGTAAAATGGGTTGAATTTATCAAAACTTTTCCTTATGTAATTCAATATAAATCAGGTGAGGAAAATGTTGTTGCTGATGCATTGTTACGTAAGTACACACTAATTAACACTTTGAGTGTTAAGTTGTTGGGGTTTGAGCACATTATTGAATTGTATGCTAATGATGCTGACTGTAGTAATGTATATGCTGCATGTGAGAAAGCTGCATTTGGTAAGTTCTATAGGTATTAGGGGTATTTGTTTCGAGTAAATAAGCTTTATATTCCACAAGGGTCTCTGAGAGCATTACTTGTGAGAGAAGCTTATGGGGGTGGTTTAATGAGACACTTTGGCATTCGAAAGACTTTTGATGTTTTAAACGAACATTTTTTCTGGCCACATATGAAAAGGGATGTTGAAAGGGTCTGTGCCAAGTGTATTATCTGTAGATAAGCTAAGTTTAGAGTTTTGCCCCATGGAAAGTATATGCCCTTAGAAATTCCCTATGAACCTTGGACCAACATTTCTATGGATTTTATTCTTGGGTTACCTAGGTCAAAGAAGGGCTGAGATTGTATTTTTGTTGTAGTTGATAGGTTCTCAAAGATGGCATATTTCATTGCTTGCACCAAAACGGATGACGCCACACACATTACAGACTTATTTTTTAAAGAGATTATTCACCTACATGGAGTATCGAAGAGTACTGTGTCAGACCGTGATACAAAATTTTTGAGCCATTTTTGGAAAACATTGTGGGGTTAGCTTGGAACAAAGTTGTTGTTTTCCACAACTTGCCATTCACAAACTGATGGACAAATTGAGGTAGTAAATCAAACTCTTTGTACATTGTTCCGTGTCATTATTGGTAAGAACTCTAGAACTTGGGAAGAATGCTTGCTTTTTGTGGAGTTTGCCTATAATCGTGTTGTTCATAGTGCTACATGTTATTCTCCTTTCGAGCTTGTTTATGGTTTTAATCCATTATCGCCTTTGGATTTAGTACCATTGCCTATACAGGACAAGGTTAATTTAGATGGGAAAAAGAAGGTGGAAGTGGTTAGGCAACTTTATGAGAAAGCTAGGCTTAACATTGAGAGAATAGCCAAACAATATGAAACACAAGCCAACAAAGGTCGCAAGCATATCACTTTTGAACTTGGTGATTGGGTTTGGGTACATTTGCGGAAGGATAGATTTCCTAAGCAAAGGAAATCAAAGTTATAACCAAGGGGAAATGGTCCTTTTCAAGTGGTGGCAAGAGTCAACGATAATGCATATAAACTTGACTTGCCATATAAACTTGACTTGCCAGGTGAGTATAATATGAGTGCAACATTTAATATTTCTGACCTTTCTCCTTTTCTCTTTGATGATGTAGGTGCTGATTTGAGGACAAATCATTTTGAGGAGAGTGGGAATGATGGAAACCATATTGTACCAACTCAAATTGACAAGGGAGAAGATATTTTGCAAAACCTTGGACCAATGACAAGGGCAAGGTCAAAGAAAATAAAGGAAGCTCTCAACAACTTGTTGTGCAACATTTACTATCAGGAAGTTGCCAAGCACGAGTTAAGGAGTATAGAGTCTTCACTAGGGCTTACGTATGTGTCATTTATGGAGGAATTTGTGAACCATGGCCTTGGGAAGGAAGTTGGATTTAAGAGCCCATGATTGGGCCTTTAAGTGGGTTATTTTCATGGGTTTTTATTATTATTTAGTGGGTTGGATGAAATTCCTTATTAAGCCCAGCTTATTTAGTGGGTTGGATAAATTTCCTTATTAAACCCAGCTTATTTAGTGGGTTGGACGAATTTCCTTATTAAGCCTAGCTTATTAGTTAGGGTTTGTGGGAGTTAGCATATAAAAAGGACAAAAAGGGTGGCTGGGAGAGGGAGACTCGTTTTCATGAGTGTATGAGCTATTTTCTCTAGTTTTTTGAGAACTAATTCTGAACTTTCATACTTGCGTATTTTGGTTCACTAGACTTATCTTCTTCAACATTGTTGTTGTTAGGAGTGGCGTTTGAATCTTATAGTTTTGGTTCTTGGTTGTTTATAATCATTGGGTCAGAACTCCAAATCCCTTAACTTGTGTTAGAACGATCCTATACCAACATTGGTGTTAGGTTTCGTTTACATATAAACGGAGTTCGTATCAGTCTCCTTATAAGTTAAAATAATAACCTTAAAAACTCTAAAAGTAAAGATAATGCTAGACTCTTAAAAGATAAGAATACTCCTATTTTGTAAAAAATTCCAACTTAAGAGTAGATTTTATTATTTAAACCTAACCCATTAAGTATTCCAATAATATTAATAAAACTTTAGTCCTCTTTCAAACTTGGATTCATACTATTTGTTGTTTCATGTGATGTGTAACTTGGTTGACTTAAATATCCTTAATCAGCTTATAAAGTACTTCTTTCATTTTTTTACTCCTTAAATATGTTATTGTTCCTTCACAAATACTCAATTGATCCTTAAAAGTTCTCTATGCGTTAGCTCATTTATGGACCTTATCATTTCACCTTTTCTTAAAAAGATTCATCCTCGAATCAGCACCTTATTTATATTTTATGACATAGGAAAAGGTTTCAATAAATTCGACTCTTTTGACATGTCTTTTATGTAACTTTCCTTATCCCTTCAAGTGCTTCAAGAATTCTTTGTTTGTATGAATGATAAACTCCTTAGGTTAAAGGTAATGTTGTTATATTTGCAAAATCTGTACCAGGGCATACATCTCTTTATCGTAAATAAAATAATTAAAAGCTGCTCCACTAGTTTTTTACTAAAGTAGATAATTGGTCACCTTTTAGTGATTTTGAAGACTACTTTACAATCTATGCATATCCTTTAAGTCCCATCCTACTTGGGCACAAACAATACTAGAAATGCATATGAACTCATACTCTCTTTTACATATTTCTTTTCTAAAAGTTCTTCAACTTGTCTTTAAAGTTCATTTGTCTTTTTAGGATTACTTTTATAAGTCAATCAATTTGGAATTTTTGTCTTAAAGATGAATTTAATCTAATGTTCTATTCCCCTTAAAAGTGGCAAACTACTTGGTTCTTCAAAAAAATATTACTAATTTTTACAAAAGATAAACAATAACACTAGGCAAAGAAGGGTTAATCTCATCAATACTAAAACAAGCCTTTTTCTAGAAAAGTACAATTATAGGTTATTTTGAATAAAAGAACTCTCTTAACTCTCTTTTACGTACAAACTCTTAACTTTTCTCTTTTGCTCTCTTCCTTCTTTTCTCTTGATTTCGTCCCTTTTCTCTTCTTCCTTGCTTTCTTTTCTTCTCTTTACCTCAATTCATTTTTTCCTCTCACTCTTTTTTTTAATCCTTAATTGATCTTCGTAAACTTATTAAGGTGTTAAAGGTACAAGAGTAACTAGTTTATCATTTACTATAAAAGACTACCTATTCTTAAATTCATCATACATTAAATGCCCATCATATTGGTTTTTCTAACAAAATATGCTTAGGTTGCATGGGTACAACATCACATATGACCTTATTAGTATATCTCTTAATAATAAATAATATTAACACCTATTTATTTACCTTAACTTCACCACTTTGATTTAACCATTGAAATTTATGTGGCCTAGGGTGTTTTATTGTAGATAAATTAAACTTTTCAACCAAAGTAGTGGCTATATTTGTACAACTACCCCCTATCAATGATTATACTACATATCTTATTTTTGATATAACACCATGTATGGAAGATATTATTTCATTGTACTCCATCATCTTTCTTAACTTATGCACTAAATGCTTGTCTAGCTACTAACACATCTCTCATAATTAGGTATTTCTCTCTATCACTCGTATCCTCCAATGGTGGTGTGGAGTAATCATTAGACTTACTTTTAGTCTTAATATCATCATTACCTTGCAATACCATGGTTTGCTTATTTAATCACTGAGATGCAATATGTCTTCTTCCTAAACACTTAAAACATTTAACATCTCTATTTTCACTAAGTTACAAATTAAAATTACCTTTCTCCTTATTGGGACTCACATCCTTACTTTTATATGACTTGATGTTAATTTTGTAATTAGCCTTCTCCTCCCTTTTGCTCCAATTTGGCTTTAAGGATGAAGTGGAACTTGAATTTTTCCTAAGCCCTATTGAATCCTTCTGTATAAGTTACCTCTCAACTTTCATTGTCATATGCACCATGTCCTCTAACTCTACATAATGCTATAATTCAATTACATTGGCAATGTCTTTATTTAGCTTTTATAAGAATTAAGCTATGGTTGCTTCTTAATCCTTCTTTATATTATTCTTAATCATGGAAATTCTATCTTTTTGTCATAGTCTTTCATATTCTTAGTGCCTTGAGTGAGCTTTTACAACTTTTGGTACAAATTTCTATAATAGTGATTAGGGATATAACTCCTCCTTATGATAACCTTCATCTTCTCTTATGTATTAATAAACCTTTCGTGATTCCTTCTATTAATCAAAAGAAGTTGATCCCACCAAATAATAGCATAATCATTAAACTCAATGACAACAAGTTTTACCTTTTTCATTTTGGAGTAGTTGTGGTAATCAAAAACCAACTTAACCTTATTCTCTTATTTTAGATAAGTTTTTGGATCATTTTTCCTTGGAATGGAGGACTTTTCATTTTAACATTGCAAAAATCACAATCATGAATGTCTCACCTCTTAAAATCTCTTTAAACATTTTTATTAGTGTCAATTCTAACCAAAGTAACTAGATCATCAAATTCATTATCTTTTACAACATCTACATGGTCATAGTCTTGTCTTTTATGATTTCTTGCATTAGGAATCTCTTAACCCCCATGCCTTTTTTACAATTCCACTATTGTATTGGTTTGCTTCTCCATCCTATCCTTCATATCATTAAATTAGTCTTCGGGTGCTTAAATTGTTATTGTATAAGTTTGATCATAAACAACATATAATTACCTTTTTTCTTAGCTTTACCTTTGTCTTTGGAAGATATAGTGTTAATTTTGCATAAAATGGTTAAGGTATCTCACTCCTTTACATGTTTCACTTAAACATGGTGTCATATACTTCCATGTTTACACTCTTTAAGTTTTTTTCTTAATATATGGTTTCACTCTTACTTTTTATCACTCAAATTTTCTTTCTTAATTTTTAATTGAGCTAAATAGCCTTAATTAAAGTTACCTTGTAATTAACTAATTTCAATAAATCAGAATAAAAAAAATTTAGGAAAGCATAATAAATAAAGGCTATAAGTTAGAATAATAAGATTAAATCACAATACATAAAAAAAGAATAGTTAGATTTGGATCCTTTTAGAAGCTAGAAAGCAATATGGTTTGCTCCTTTAATTTAGGGTTTTGTTATGTTGTAAGATGTTCAATAAAGGAGGAAATAAAGTTATTACTTACTTTAACCTAATTAAATAGGGTTTAGTTTGTTTTTTCTTCTTTCTCTATTTTTTTTTGGTTATGTCTTTTTCTTTTTATTTTTCTTTGCATGAATTTACTAACAAGAAAAGATAAATAAGAGTTTTCAAATTCAAAGAACAAAAGGCTATAAAATGCAATAAAATAGAAAAAATATAACTAGAGTTTGCAGATTCAAAGAACAAAATGTATAAAATGTTGCCAAGAAAAAGAACAAGAGAAAAACTCAAATTTAGATAAGCAAACTTGATTTAGAGGCAAACCCTAAAAGACATGATTTAAGAACCTAACACACTTAATAAATTCTTTAGTTTTTAAAAAAATCAGAGAAAAAAATTTTCACTTTTCAATTCATATAATCATTTTTCTTTAATAATGAAATCAAATATATTTAAAATTTTAAAAGTAGAGACAATGATATACTTCAAAAAGATAGGAACACTCTTATTTTATTATAAACTCCTATTTTATAACAAACTCCTATTTAAGAGTAGATTTTATTACTTAACTATAACTTATTAAGTACTCTAATCATATTAATAAAATTTTTGTTTTCTTTCAAACTTGAATTCATGTCATTTATAACTTAGTTAGCCAAAATATCTTTAATTAGTCCATTAAGTGCTTGCATTTTTTTTAGCCCTTAAATGTATTATTATCCCTTCATAGATGCTTATAGGTCTTTAAAAGCTCTTTATGCAGTGGCTCCTCTATGGATCTTATCAAATTAACTTACAGGAAATGATTATTGATATTGATATTCCTCCCTTTTTATTTTTTGTGGGTGTTTTATTTTTTAGTTCAAGTGAAATATGTTAGAATTCTTAGATCAAATATTACAGTAAGAATCTCAAAGTAACTTAGCCTTGTGTTTTACAAAAATGTTTGTGACTTTATCATAACAACTCCTTGAGATAAATAGGATTTAGGGTATCATAGCAAATAAGTTTGGTTCTCTTCATAAATGCTTAATGGATTCTCAAAAGCCCTCCATACATCGACTCCTCTATGAATCTCATCAATCAACTTATAAGAAATGATTATTGACATTGATATTGCTCCCTATTTGTTTTTTTTATGGGTGTTTTTGTCTTTGTTTAAATGAAATATGTTAGAATTCTTAGACTAAATATTGCAGTTAGCATTTTAAAGCAACTTGGCCTCACATTTTACAAACAAGTTTTTGATTTTATCATGGCAACTCCTTGAGATACATAGGATTTAGGGTATGTTTGGTTCACTTTTCATTGATTTATGTTACTCTTATTGATTATTGATTATTGCTACTAAATGCTAATTACTATTACTGATTAATTTTGCTAATAAATAAAATAAAATCATAATGTTTGGTTATATTAACACTAGTTATTATTGCTTAAATAGTAAAATGACTATTTAAGATATTATGTCTTTATTTTATACATTAGATTTTTTTTTTTTGGTCTAATTTGCCTTCTTTTTGTTAATTTTTGTAATGATCTTTGTTTCTCTAGCATCAAAATTAAAGGATATTAGCCAATGTACATTAGTTTGATAACTTGAATGCTAACAAAAAGTAGAGCAAGACTTAAGAATTTAGAGATATGAGAAAAAAAGAGAAGTTATAAAGTTTTGGATAATCATGGGTATTACAATCTAATATTATCAATCATTAGTTTTAATTAAAAAATTAATTTAAATTACTTTTTAAATTAACTATTTTTAAGAAAATTATTAGCAAACAACTTTTAAAAAAGTTTACCAAACACTACTACTTCTACTTTTTGAAATATAACGGCAATAAGCATCCCCTACAAACTAAAACAAACACTCTCTTAAACAACACCATCTTCTTGAAACAAACAACAATAAATACATATACATATGACTAAGGCAAATAGACTTGCCTGCTTATTTGTACAATGAAATCTATGCACTCACTTGCTACATTTCCAAATACACCAAAGATAAAAATGGCATAGGCAATTAAGCAAACAGACCCTCAAGAACAACCCTAAAAGAATAACTAAGTACAAACATACATATCCAAGAAGGTCCAGACAAGCCCACAATTGGAAACAAGAAGAAGAAGAAAACCAAAAAAAAGAAAAAGAAAAAGAGAAAAAGAAACGAGAAGAAGAAGTTCTATAACACCAACTGTAAGGAGTTACACAACCCAAAACGAATTAACCGAAACAGACCAGGCTCGCCTAACTTGCTAAGCACATTGGAAACCAGGAGGAATAGATTTGCCGCATACATTAACAAGTAAGCTCAGTGCGACCGGCACACTCAATTTAATTCCAAGCACATTTGCTTTAATGACAGTGCAAAGACACAAGGCAACTTCCAAGTCAGCCAGGCCTTCGAGCACAGCACAGCACTCGCTTGAAGCTGGGGTTCCAACAACAATGTTGACGAGTCCGAGGAGGTCTACACAAGCGCCTAGCTTCAGCGTGCCTATGGGGCAAGTTGGAGGCAGTGGAGGACTCTTAGGCATGCAAGGATCACAAGCACTGGTGAATGTTGAGATGAAAAGGAGGGAGAAAACCAGAACGAAAGAAGTGAGCTTCCTGGAAGCCATGGCTGGTAATGCTAGAGCAAAGATTGATTCAAAGTCTTGGTGACCAAGGGAAGCGAGCAACCCTTTTAAAGAGGAACTGTGAGGCGGACATCGTGTGATTGATTGAGTGGAAAAGAGTAGAGAAAAGCTGATAAATGACTCTGTATTTTTGTATGCATGTGTACATAAGAGAAATAAATTTGTATGCTTTCGCTTTGCTGCTAGCAAATCACTGTGTACCATAGGATGGGATTTTCACTACGAAAACGTATGCAAAATCGAGTCTGCCAGTGATCTGGGCCGAATTCTGATGTAAGATAGACTCAAGAACCCCCAGTAGGACATTTTTTATCATGTGCCTGCCCTTTTTGTTAGTCTTTGACATTTTTAATCGGAAAGTCAACAACAAAGCAAGCTTAGACCAATTACTCCATTGGATGAGCTCAAAAGTTCTGTTAATTAAGTCCCTTGTCATGATTGGGGAAACAGTAACTCATTGTTAACTCGGGTAGTGGTACTGGTAGATACCCCGTCATTTTCGTTGATTCCAGCTGGTGAACTGAGACAAACATTCATTTGTGTCTCGATGTCTCTTGTACTTTGTCCAGTATACATATATTTTCAAAAATTGAAGCAAGGGAGGACCAGCAAGCTTTTTAGGCACATGGCCGTCGATGGTTTTGTCGGAATGACCAATTTTAATGTGCTGATACGTCCATACAATATCTAGTTGTCTATTGTCTAAGCATGGAAGTCTTTTTATCAAAGATATTGTGCGAAACGCATTCCTCAGTCCTGACAGATATTCATGATAGCATTTATTTACATCATATAATCTATATTTACGATCAGATAATCTGTTTATGCCTATGTTATATCCTAAGATTGAGTCCTATGCCGGACCAGTTGTTGATTTTCCAATAAACACGTGTATGTCTAAGTAACCAATAAGTTAATTACTTATTATTCATATTTGATATTTTATTCATGCAGTTATCAATAAGATATATTCTTTATTTTTAGTATACTTATATAAGTGATATGATTATCAGTAAACTCTAAGGTCACGTTTAGTATGGATGCAGATTTCATATTTTCCGTTTTTATTCAGTCAAAAATCAAAAATCGCGTTTTGCAAAGGGTTAAGCAATTTTGTTTGTTTTTTTATAAATTGAAAGCATCTTTTTACAAACAAATTAGTATTTGCAAAGCTGAAAAAGATGTTGTCCCTCCTCATTTCTATATCCCTCCTCAGTCCCAATTCTATTCCCCTTCTATGGTCATGCTTTTGGATCTCTTTACCCTTCTTACATTATTTCTCTCTCTATCTTGCTTTTTGCACTAGCTTTTGAGTTGGTTATTGCGACAAGAAGAAGTTTTTTTTTTTTTTGTTCTTCGAGGAGAGAAAGACTTATTGTTTTTTGATATTTACCAATTGATACAAGATTCTTTGAAACACCACGGCTCACTTGTTCCTAGTTGCCAAGTCCAATTCCTTGTACTAAACTTTATTCTTGGGTAACATCTCTCTCTATCTCTTTTTTGTACAATTCTTTTTTATCTTTTTTGTTAAAATTGATTCTTCTAGATTTTGGCCTCAAAGAACTCATTTCTTATTACTTGCTTTTAGGGTAAAGGCGAGTGTTTGTTGATTCAATGTAACTACGATGGATTCTTTTCATTTTCCATTTTCTTGAATGTATTATGGTTGTATGATGTGAACCTTGAAAGATCAGTTTTAGGGATCTAACATACATAAGAGATCAAGTTAGAACTCAAAAAACTAAATTAGATTTTAATTATGCAAATTCTAGATCAAATATTTAAGAACACGAACTTAAAGTACAAAGAAAGATATGATTGTTACACTCTAAAAATGAACCAATTTGAAAGTAATAAGTTAAGTTAAATACTAGAAGAAGAGTGAGTTGTTGATAAGTTTTTTTAGTTGTGAAAAGAATTGAAAGAGAAAATTTTCACTTTTTCATTCACATAATCATTTATTTTTTAAAAATAAAATCAAGTCTATTTTAAAATTAAAATAAAATTCCTAAAAATTCTAAATATAGGATAATAATATACTTTTAAAATATAAGAACACTCTTATTTTATTGTAAATTTCTATTTTATAACAAACTTATATTTTATAATAAACACATATTTAAGAGTGGATTTCATTATTTAATCCTAACTCATTAAGAACTCTAATTATATTAATAAATTTTTGCTTCTCTTTTAAGTTTTAATTCATACTATTTATAATTTGATTGACCTAGATATCTTCAATCAGTTCATTTAGTGTTTTTTTTCATTTTTTTAACCATTGAACATGCTATTAAATCTTTGTGAATGTTCAATGGATCCTTGGAGGCGTTTCATGCCTTAGCTTTTCTATAGATCTCATCATTTCTCCTCTCCTTAAAAGCATTTATCCTCAAATCATCATTTACATAAAAAAGAGAAAGATCAAAATATTAAATATTACATTCATATTATATTTACCAAGAAAGTCTAATCTATAGGTATTGTCATTAATTTATGTCATTATTTGAAATGAATTATCTTCTTTAAGTTGTAGTTTTGAGTAACTCTAAGTGGAGAACCTTTCCTTACATAGATACACACAAATCCAATCATTAGGTTCAAATAACACCTTTTTTCGCCTTATATTGATATGGGATGCATATTGCTTAGTTTGTTTTGTAATATGTTGCCACACCTTCTCATACAACTTCTTCACCATTTTAACCTTGTGTCCTCCATTGAAGCTAGAATACTTATCAATAGGTAAAGGTATCGAAACCAAAGGAGTTAAGGGATTAAAACTATACATAATTACAAATGGAAAGTAACTAGTAGTAGAATTAATATTCTTATTACATGCAAAATCTACATATAGTAAACAATCTTTCCATAATTTTAAATTCATTCGAATAATAACACATAACAAAGTAGAAAGAGTTCAATTAACTATCTTGGTTTGCTCATCTATTTATAAATGACAAAAGATCTCATCAATACTAACACCTACATATTGACCTTAACTTCATCACATTCATTCAACCATTGGAGAAAATATGGCCTAGGGTGCTTTATGGTAGATATATTAAGTTTTTCAACCAAAGTAGGGTTACTTACATATGTATAACTACCCCCTATCAATGATCATACTATATACCTTATCTTTGATGTAGTGTTGTGTATGGAAGATATTATCTCTTTGCACTTCTTTATCTTCCTTAGTTTGTATGCTCAATGCTTCTTTAGCCACTAATACATCTTCCTTAATTAAGTACTCCTCTCCATCATTTATATTCTCTAATGGTGGCATAGAGTCATCATCAAACTCACTTGTGGTCTCAGTATCACCATTACTTTGTAACACTATGTTATATTTATTTAAACACTAAGATACAATATATCCCCTTGTTAGATACTTAAAACATTTAATATCTCTATTCTTACTAGATTGGAAATTAGAATTACCTTTTTCCTTGCTAAGACTCACTCCTTCACTCTTGTACAATTCGGCCTTAGGCTTGTAATTAACCCTTTCTTCCTTTTTGCTCCAATTCAGCTTCTAAGATGAAGTGAAACCAAAATTTTCTTTAAACTATGCAAAACCCTTCCATTTGAGTTGTGTCTCAACTTTCGTTACCATATGTATCATGTCCTTCAACTCCACATAATATAACAATTCAGCATCGTTGGTGATATCTTTATTTAGCCTTTATAAGAATCTAGTCATAGTTGTTTTTCTATCCTCCTTCATATTAGCCCAAATTATAACAATCTCCATCTCCCTGTAGTCTTCCACACTCTTAGTGCCTTAAGTGAACCTTTTTAGCCTTTGGTATAAATTCTTATAATAGTGATTAAGGATGAACTTTCTACTTTGGATAGCTTTTATCTCCTCTTATGTATCAATAGGCCTCTCACAATTCCTTATCTTAGTCAAAACAAGTTAATCCTACCAAAAAATAGTATGATGAGTAAACTTAACAGTAGTGAGTTTTACCTTTTCTTTTCAGAGTTGTTATGATAGTCAAAAACCAACTTAACCTTCTTGTCTCATTTTATATAGGTTTTTGGATCATTTTTCTCTTAAAATAAAGGAATTTCATTTTAATACTACCCAGATCACAATCATAGGTGTTTGATCATTTATATTGTTCGCAATTCTAATTAAAGTAGTTGGATCATCAAATTCATCATCTTCTATTTCTACATGGCCATAGTCTTGTCCTTAATGTTTTCTTCCATTAGGAACCTTATGACCCCTATGCCTCCTTTGCAATTCATTATTGTATTGGCTTGCTATTCCTTATTATCAATTTTATCATCAAATTTGATGTTCATGTGCTTAAATTATTGTTGAATAGCTTTGATTATAAACAACACATCACTATCTCCCTTCTTAACTCTGCCTCTGTCTTTAGAAGACATAGTATTAATTTTATATAAAATGGTCAAGATGCCTCATAAAACACTTCGTGATGTGTTTCACTTAAAAATGGTGCATCCCTTCTTATGTTTACACTCTTTAAGGCTTTTTCTCTATATGTGTTTACACTCATATTTTTTACCACTCAAAATTTTTCTCTCAATTCTTTATTAAACTAAACAACCTTAATCAAAGTCATCTTATAACTAACTAATTCCAATAAATTAGAACTAAATAAACTTAGGAATGTATAAGGAAGAAAGAATAGGTTAGAAGAAAACAATGAGATTAAATCATAATACATAAAATGACTTTTAATTAAGAAAGCCTACACTCTTAATTTAGGATTTCTTTATGTTGTAAGATGTCTAATTAAGAAAGAAATAAAACCTTTATCTCCCTTTGAATTTATCAGACATGATTTACTTCTGTCTTTCTCTCTCTCTTTTTTTCTTATTTCTCTATTTTTTTGTTATTTCTTTTTTATTGCTCAAATTTAAATAAAAAAAGATAAACTAAAGTCTGTGGATTCAAAGAATAAAAGATGCATAGAATGTAGCCAAGAAGAAAAGATAAGATTAAGGTTTATGGATTTAAGAAATAAAAAGGTATAAAATGCCATTAAGAAAAAGAATGAGAGAATAACTTAAATTTAGATAAGCAAATTTGATTTAGAACTAAGCTTTAATACCAACTGATGTGAACCTTAAAAGATAAGCTTAAAGACCCAACATGTACAAGGTATTAAGCAGAAAGCCAAGAAAGTTAAATTAGATTTCAATCATGCAAACCCCAAACTTAATGTTTAAAGGAATATGAACTTAAGGTATAAAGATAGATATAGACATCATACTTTAGAAAAGAACAAATCTGTGAATGATAAGTTGGGTTAAATGTCACAAGAAAAGTTCATTCTTGATAAGTTCTTTAGTCCTTAAAAAAATCAAAAGATAAAATTCTCACTTTTTAATTCATATAATTATCTACTCTTTAGCAATGAAATCAAGTCCATTTATAAGTTGAAATAATAACCCTAAAAATTTTAAAATTAGAAATAATGATATACTTTTAAAATATAGGATCACTCTTATTTTATTGTTAATTCCTATTTTATAAAAAATTCTTACTTAAGAGTTAATTTTATTACTTACTTCAGACCATTAAGTACTCTAATCATATTAATAAAACCTTAGTTCTCTTCCAAGTTTGAGTTCACACCATTTACCCTTGAATATGTCATTGGTTGTTCTAAATGCTTAATAGATCCTTAAAAGCTCTTTATGAATCAACTTCTCCATGGATCTTATCATTATGTCTCATTACTTTGTATAAGAGATTCTTGAAAAGTTTATTTCCTTTCGTACTATTAGTGTATGCCTTAGTATCTAATGTATTGGTTACTATTGTGAATACATTTTCATGTATATTATATATCAATTAAAGTTATTCTTTATCTTTAGTAATGTTTATATAATGATATGGTCATTAGTAAGCTTTAAAAGTAAAGTTTATGGAATAAATGTACTTTGCAATGCTATTTATAATGAGATCATAATTATGAAATATCTTTTGTACTAAGTATTATTCCTAAATATTCTTGGTTGATGTGCCATTAAGACTATAAATTGATGGAGTTGTCAAATTGACATATTGTGTTTCTTTTTTATGAAGAAAGTAGTCAATTTTATAAATTTAAGTATAAGAATACTTAAGCAAACATGTGGGTGCTTGTTAGTTGAAGAAGTTTGTTGAGTTGATTCTCTATGGGAATTCCTAAATGAAGCATTACTTGTTTATTTAAGACATTTCCCATGTGACAATTATATATGTGATCCATAAACTTAAGATGACCAATTATATAGAAATTGATCTCATCTTTTAGTTGTCTTAAACAAGAATCACTTGTGGGGGTAAAGTTAAAGATATCATGGATTATGTAGAGATAATTAAGTAATCAATAAAAGGTTCACCACCTTAAAGTAATGCTAGGAGTATGTTCCATTTGTTCCTTATAAGTATTGATTTAAGAAATCCTTGCATTATGTGGAATGATGATTCATAAGTAGTTATGATCACATTCATGGGACAATATGGAGTAAATATTAATTACATACTTTATGTTTAATTAGAACATTAGTATGGTGAAAAGATTGAATTACACTAAAAGATTATGCATTAAAGAGATTAATTAAACCACTTTGATAGTCCTAACATTTGAATGGTCATGATATGTGGCTAGACATCAATTTGGATTCATAAATATAAATTGATCAATCAGAGAATTAATGATAAGTTAAAGGAGCTTAATTTATCTAATCTTTTTGGATTATAGTTCATATTCATTGCTAACATGTTAAGACCCTAATGAGTTATACATATAAAAATAATTGAGAAAATATAAAATGGAAATTAAGTTAGACTTCATTGAAAAGTTTGAGAAACTTATGGGGTTAAATATATGATATTTAAAACTATAAAACTAAAGTGCAATTTATTAAAAATTCTCATAAGTCACCTAAATAAAGTTTTGGAGTTAAAATCCCTATAAATAGTCCACAATATGGTTGGATACTACATGCCTAGTACATTAAGGTTATTGGCTTCCTTTTCCCTTTTTTCCCAAATTGATTTTAGATTGTGAGAATTATTTCCTTCTTGTCTATGTGAATTGCCATTAAAAGCTAGATACTTGGATGGTAGTAATTTGTGACAACCCACTAATAAGCCTAAAAGAGAAGAAGAATTAAAGATTAACCCAATAATTATTCTATCTTTTAGGTTAAATTGTAATTATATATAACAAATGATTGGTCTACTCTTCGAAATCAAAATTTTAAATCGTCATTTCTGTTATGTATTTATTTGATAAATCCCTTTGCAATTCCTAACACATACTTAGGTTGTACTTTTTTAGTATTATTAGTACCCTTATATATCTTATTTTTCTAGCCTAGTTAGAGCCAGAGAGTTATGGTACTTCATGATTTGCTTAAGGTGATTGGATGCTATGAACTAGATGTCTTATTATATGTGTTAAGAAGGGAAAATTAAGTCATGTTATAAATAAATTATTACAACTTGAAATATTATCATGACATGTCTTTAGTAAGTAGTGATTATGTTAATTTTCCCTAACAACACTTAATTGATATATTAGAGACAAAGTTACTTACTGGAAATTTAAAGTAAATCATTGTCACTAATCTCTTTTTCACTAAGATCAAATCCAACCCTATCTTTAAAAAGAATCCTTTTCCTTTCTGTCATGTAACATAAAAAAAATCTTTTTTTCAATAATGAATGATTATTATAAAAAGTTTTTAAAATGCTTTCGGTGGCCTTGACTTGATGAGCATGTACATGATGAATTTAGGGACCCTTATCTTTAAATAGTAGTGGTATACTATAGATTTAGAGTTAAGATAATTTGGTGATTAATGAGGGGGCAAGAATTGTCCTCATTATGATGATAGTGTTAAAGGAGAAGTTAATCTACATTGGTTGGTTGTTATCATTAAGGTACCAAAAATTTAATACCTTACTCTTTATTCTTTAGTAGTAGATAATGTAAGTAAGGATTAATCTTATAGAGAGTACAATCAATTTAAAACTAATTAACTAAAAATTAAAGATATTAACGTAATTGGTGGGGGAGTTGAATTCTAATTATAGATAAACCAATTAAACAAAATAAATTACAGATCAAATACTAAAACTTTAGTTTCAGGTTTATTTGCAATTATGATAGTCAATGATTTCAATTACCCATAATGTTATCTTAATTCTAATGGAATCATCAACCCTAAATAATAACAAGTTCTATTACCAGAATTTTTTCTTAAATATTCACTAAATAAAACAATCTCTTTACTTTAACTCTAATAATTATCCCCTGGAATGAGCTTTATAGAGTAATACATTGGTGGCCTTTAAAACTAGGAAAATAGGTTAATATAATCAGCAATTATGCAAACTTAGATAATTGTTTGATTCTCTAGCCATCTCCCTTTCTACTCTTAAAATTTGATTATTTATATCTTAAAGGATGCATATAGCAGCCACCAACAAACCTTAAAAGATTAAGGTCCTTAATCTTATAAAATTCCTTTATTGGCTTTCAAGTTAATTCTAGACTAGATACAGTCCAAATTAGGGTCTAAATTCTTCATGAAAGCTATAGTCCTCCTCTTTCACTTTCTAACTCATGAAGTATTTACCTAAAACAAAGGTTTGAAGCCTAAATTATGAGTTAAAAACCAAGATTAACTTAGTTATGAAACCAAGTTAAAGCATAATTCTTGTATTAGCTTTTAAGGGATGCTCTTGCTACGTTGGTACTTACTTGATTGCATTTAATAATGGTATTTTTAATTCTATCTTGCCAAATGTCTCAAAGATTTCTCACATCTACTACTCCTTTTTAGATTTTGTGCACCTGGTTGGAAATGGAAGTGGGTTAGCTTTAATATGAATGGAAAGGTTAGGAATTATCTTAAATGGAGAAATCTCTACCTTCTTGTCAATTTCCTCTTCAATAGCCATACCAAATGTTTTCTTATGCGGTTCTTTCAATTCCACTTCTCAACAATATGGCACTTGCATTCTCTATTGGATTTACTAAGGTTTGAAAAGATGATTTTATTGAGCCTAAAGTATCCAATTTGCTTACTATAGTAGCTAGCTAACTCACTTAATTCTTTAAATTTTGAACACTTGGCTTTGTCTCCTATTGGAATTGTTAAGTGTGAGATAAGAAAGTTTTGAATATATCTTCCAATGATGCATTTGAACTAATCATAACTACTTATTTCAATTGATATGTTTGTTGAGTTTGCTGAAATCTTGCTTATTTATTTTTATATGCATTTTAAATTTATTGCCTATTTCCCTTATAGCTCAAATTAGAGTGATTCCTCCATCCTAGATTGTATGTATTAGAATAGGGATCATACTTCCTTAGCTATCTTAGGAATTCTCTAATAGCTTTCACTTGCTCCTTTTGAAGAATTAGACATAAATCTACTAGATGTTCCACTATTGAATATATGTCATATGCCTTAGCTAGTTACATATGTTCCCATAGCCATTTGTCAAACAATAAAGGCAAGATTAAAAATTTATTGTTGAAGAATAAATGGATTTACCTTACTCACTTTTCTAATTAGGATATCTTACCTCATCCCAAATTATTAGGAGTTTGTTGTCATAGTAGAGGTCAAAGTCCTTATAGTATCTATCATCTTATCCACTAAAGCTCCTCCACTTGTTTCATTTATCATGTTTCTATCCATAAAGAGTAAACCTTTATAAAAATATTGAATGTATAATTAGTCACTTATTTGGTGGTGTGGGCAATTTGCACATAGTTTCTTAAACCTCTCTTAGTATTTATAAAGGGTCTCACCATGGTATTGGCAAATACCATTCATTTCTAAGAATTGTTTCTTCATCTTTTCTATGTTATGATTGACTTAGACAATAGATAGTAAAGCTAATCCTTGGCATCATCTACTAAGGAGAATGGAAAAGCTCTTAGTTTTATTTGCTCCTCCATTATAATTAAGATAACTAATAGGCTTTATGCTTGAACAAATAATATGGAATTCCTTCAAATACTTATTGTGATCCTTTATTACATAACCATTGAAAGTGGGTAACAAATATATCAATTCTAATTTAAGTTCAAAAGTTATAGTTAATTTAGGTGTTTTATACATAAAGGTTAAAAATTAAATTTTAGATAAGTAAGCTCTTTTAAAGTTTGATTGTTTGCAATGAGTGTTCAGACTTTAATCACTAGATGAACTATTATACAAGAAATTGAAGGTTATGTTGATGCCAAGTAAGGTAATCACAAATTGCTCCTGATCTTGTTAAGCTTCTCTCCTTAACTTTTACAAGATTCGCTCAATTTTTAGATCAAAATTTAGTTCACCAAAGTATGATGATTGAGTCACAAACTATAAAACTAAAAAAATATATATGACCAAAAAACAAAAAAAAAAAAAGACAAAACCATATCCTAACAATGTTTTAAGGCCTGAATGGGTAAGGCCAATGTCATAAAAACTAGTTCTGGTTAAAACACCATTTTCCTCAAAAGAATATAGTCTTATCACCTAAATCAACCAATAGTTTCTTAATCAATAGTATCATCGCCACTAAAAACACAAAATTTCATAAACAAAAAGGGAGATAATGCTATAATCAACTCAGTAGAATTAAAAATATAATAAAAATAAAAAATAATTCATAGAAAACACTCCGTCGTATTGGCATTAAATTTTGGTTGATATCATTAAGGCATAAAAAATTTAATACCTTAAGCTCAATTCTTTAATAGTAGATAGTGTGAGTAAAGATCGATCATATAGGAAGTGCGATTAATTTACTGCTAATTAAGTTAAAATGAAAGAAATTCATGTAATTAGAATGAAAAAGTGGAATTCTAATTACAAACAAACCTATTAAACAAAATAAATTATAGAAAGATTAAATATTAAAAGTTCAATTTCAAGTTCATTCACAATTATGATATTTAATGATTTTTATTACCTATAACGTTGGTTCAATTCTAATGGAACTATCAAAGCCTAGATAATAACAAACTTTGTTACCTAAATTTTCTCTTAAATATTCATTAAACAAAATAAACTCTTTATTTAAACTCTAACTATTATCCCTTAAAATAAGTTCTTAAAAATAATATACTAGCAGCTAGTAGAAATAGGAAAATATATTAATACAATCAACAATTAAATGAGGTTGGATCTTTTAACTTATGTTGAGTTATTCATAATAATAAGATAAAAACATGTCTATAATCCCTTATTGTTATTCACTACTTAGTTATTTAGAAAAGGATAAAGCATATCACAATTCTTAAATCTAAGCAACTGATATTCATTTAATTGATTTATTAGGCCAAACCAAATTAATTGAACAAACAATAATTCAACTATTAAATTTGAATAACCTAAACAATTTCATAAGAAAAGATAACAACATATCGGAACAATTTATACTATTAAAAGATCAATAGTTTTGAAATCCCCTAAAATTATTAAAGAGCCTAACTATGCATGCTACAATAAAATGAATTCATTTTAGAATAGTTCTTTTATTCTCTCATCATCTCCCTTTTTGCTCTCAAAAGATGATTATTTATATCTTAAAGGATGTACATTACAACCACCATCAAACCTTAAATAATTAGGGTTTCCTTAATCTTTTAGAATTCCTATATTAACTTTGAAGCTAATTCTAGACTAGATATAGTTTGAATTAAGGTCTAACTTCTTTATGAATGTTATAATCCTTCTTTTCAGCTTTTGAAAACATCAAGTCTTGCTTAAAATAATGGTCTAAAGCCTAAGGTACAAGATAAAACCTAAGATTGACTCAGCCCAACTTATGAAAGATTCAACTACAAATTCTCCAATATTTTTGAACCATTAAACAATTAATATGGGCTTGTGTCTCTTCATAACAATTATAAGCCTAAATGTTGACTTTAATTTATACTTTTGAATCACTTGATTCGGATGTCAAACTAAAGCTATACCTATATAATTAATCAGTGTTTCAACAAAAATCCTACTTTAATTAATATTGGATTTCAGTTTTTTATCCTTTCTTTAGAGTAATGTCTCAAGGCCTAAACAAACTTGGATCTAGATTCATGAATCCAATCTAGAAATTTTAAGGTGTCTATTATAACTTTATGAAAGACCATTTTTTGAATATGGATCTCTAGATTAGTGAAAAACCTGAAATAAATAACAAAGGTCAAAATAATAAAATGCAGAAATTCCTTCTACTTAAAGCATGTATTCTTAAAACTTTCTCAACATATACCTAAATTACAAAATATATTTTAAACAAATTAAATAGATAAAACTTACTATAAAAAACTAAATATAAAAGAAAATAAATGTAATAAATTCTTACTGAACCTCAATGTTTCTAATGACCCTTACAAAAAGGGATGTCACATTGAATAATGATTGCTTTTGAATCTATAAGAGATGAAGGAATTAGTGAAGTTGTGTACTTTATCACCCTCCTTCAGCAACAATCGGCCATCATGCAATCAAAAACATCATTGATTCTATTCTTCATGTAAATTTCATTGCCAAGTATGGCTCTTGGGTTTGTTGGCACTATACTTGATCAAGCTAGTAATTTTAACGTTGAGTTTAAGATAGGTTCGTAGGTCCACGGTTGAATGCATCTAGGTAAAAATATATACATATTTGTATTGCTAATGTTGTGTGTTATTAGATATTCTCAATTTGATTTGTACTAATTCACTTTGCTTTTAGCATGCTGTTTTATGTCAATTATTTTTAATTGTAAAGTTGTTATTAATTTAATGTGGGAAATATTTTTTGCCTATCAAGCTTAGCAAAATATATTAAAAAAAAAATAGATGGCAAGTACCAATCTTTTCATATTCATGATTTTTTGTGGTATGACTATAATGACTGATACACCACCAATTTGCAATTGCAATATATTGCTTATAGATTAATGGCAATTATTTCATATAAGTTGTATTCAAGTTGAAATTGCATAGGCTTTATTGCAATAATATAATAATTGATATATTAATTTTAATTTTAATTTTGACTTTATTATGTGTACTTGTTGTAAGAAATTATAAATTTTTATATAAATATGTAATATAAATTTATATAAATAAGTAATATTTTAATTTCTATTCAAGTCAAATTGCCTTTATTGTTAACAAATTGACATATTATTATGTTTCTTTAAAAAAGATCTTATTCAAATTAAAAATAATAATAATAATTAAAGAAATTAGAAGTTGACAATAAACATCATCAAAACATAACAAACAGTAAAATTGAAATATTAGATTGCAAAAATTAATAGTAAAAATCTAATAGCATAACAAAATAAACCCTAAATAAATATATTTTTCAAAAGTAATTATGATGAGATCATAATTCTAAAATACCTATTACATCAAAATATCATTAATGCTTCGTTGAGATAAGACATTAATTGAATTGTAAGATTGACACATGTTTTATTCTTTTCTTATGAAAAAAAAAATTATTCTTAAACTAAAGTATAGAGATATTTAAATAAACATATAAGTGCTTATTAGATGAACAAATTCATTGAATTGACTTATTATGAGAATTCCCAAATAGAACATTACTTGTGTGTTTAAGGAATTTCTCATGCAATAATTATGTAAGTGATCTTTATACTTTAAGCCACCAAGGTATCTTATATAGGAATTGGCATACTTTAATCTCACTTTTAAATTGTCTTAACTAAGGATTGCTTATAAGGGTGTTAGGCATATCATGAACTATATGATGATAGTTAAGTGATTATTAAAGGACTTATTACCCTAAAGTAATTATGGTAAAATGTCTCATTGTTCTTAATATATATTGATTTGCTGTTATTACAAGTTTGTGATCAATTCCTCAAATTTGATTTTGGTTAAAAAAAAAAAAAAGGCCTCATAGTGAACAAGAAAGAATTTCTTGTTGCACGGTATGGATTTATGAAATCCATTTTACAAAAAAGAGAATTGCCTTAGGTTCGACATTGTCATGGCACATTTTCAATTACCCAAGGAATCAAGACACCAAATGCAATGTGGTAATTGTTGCCACATTGCTGCAACGTGTGGCAGCAAGTTTTGATATTGCTGCCCAACGTCCAAAGGGCTGATGCACATTGTGAATAAACTTCGATGCTATTGGTAAACGTTCTCGAGTACTCCAAAGATATTGGTTAAACCCCATAAGTAATCCAATATGATTGGAATACTAAAGTTCCAAATTATTTAGAACTAGAACATCTATTTTGATTAGATTATTGAATTAAAAGAATTTAATTCAAATATAATTTAGAAAAATTGTTTTTTTATTTTTTTGACTAAAATTAAACATCTTAATTGGATTCGAATTGATGAATTAAATCTAATTAGATTTCATATTGAATTAGAAAATTTTGTTCTAATTTATTTAGGTCTTTTATTGGGATAAGTGCCCTAATTAAGCATTGAAATCTAATTTAATTAGACTTCTAATTAGATTAGGAATCCTAATTAAACAATGACACGTAATACGATTAATAACCATATGTGTAATTGGAAATATCAAAACAATTTAATATAATATTTTAATTGTTAAAAATAGTATTTTAAATTGCATATACAATTAATAACCATAAATAAACATGTAGTTGCTTTTTTGCACTTAATGTGATTATGATGGCATGATGGATTATAAACTCATAGACTAATGTGATTGAATTTATTGGCAATTGAAAAAATATACCTTTCTCTCTCTCTCTCTCTCTCTCTCTCTCTCTCTCTCTTTATTTAATCATAAATTCTCTCTTCATTTAAACTTCCCTTGAATGTAACTTGAAGTTTCTCTCTCAATTATTTAGAGAATATAGGTTTGAGATAGAACGTCTATGTACAATTCTAGAGATCCAAACAAAAGAGCCAATAAAGACATTAAAAGGAGGTTGTAAGCAAGAGGACTTTTGAAGACTAAGTTGCAATTCTTTAAGATTTGAGCATTTAACTTCCTTTATGGCTTAAGGAAGTTAGCATGGTAGAGTCTATAATCATTTATATTAGAATGACAAAATATGGTTATATGTTATATATGTGATATATATTAAAATTGTAATGCTAATGCATAAGATCAATACTAATTAACTAAATCCATCAATTCAGATATTAAGTACATGTTAAGAACAAAATGAACTACCTTCCAAATCATAGTATAAAACTAGAGTTTTGTTTAAGGAAGATTTGTTGGGTTATCTTAAGGCCTCCTTAACCTAAATATATTTAATACTATAGTTGATGGGTCTTAGTTAACTAAATTTATGTGATTTGGACGAGTTACTTAACTAAATTTGTGTGATTTGGATAAGTTACCCCATAATGACATTAGTTTAGAGGCAAAGATTAGTTGAAATATATATGACATGTTTAGACAAGGAGATGTCACCTAATTGATCTAGGAGTCACATGTGATGTGATTAATAGGTTATATTATCTATCTAATTTATTTTATTTGATTTGTTAGGCTACCTCAAAATTAAATAAATTGAATGAGAACATAGCCCATTAAAACATGTTAAAGGCTTTTTAAGTCAATTAAGAAGACTATTTTTTGAGTAAAATAGTGAAAGTAACCAAAATAAGGATTAAAGACCTAATCTAATTTTGGTATGTATTCATGAAAACTAAAACTAATACTTTTTCTTTGATATATATATAACAAATTATTACTCATTTTGATCTAGCAACTTATATATATATATGAGTAATAATTTGTTATTGCAAACGAATTTACTAAACCAAATTTGTTGGATTGGTATAAGAAAACTTGGGAATTATTCACAAGTAAAAGAAGAAGCATTATGTTCTTGATTAGAATATTCTTGCTACTCCTGGTAAGAATGGTGATGAAGAAGAAGTGGAGACAAAATTGACATAAGGATACTGATGAATAGGCTATATATGTTATGTTAGCCCACACCATAATTTTGTATCTTACGGAGTTATTGATGCAAAAGCTAGGACTACGTAGTATGAGACCTCAAGGGAGTTGTTCCAATGCAAGATAGTAGAAAGACCTTTAGTGAACATTTATGTTTTGAAGATAATTGGGTCAAGTGGGTTTTACCATGGATTCAAAGTTAAGTGTTGACTTGATCTTAAAGTTTATGCTTTAAAGCTATTCATAGTTCATTGTGAACTTTCACATGAATAACTTGGAAGTCACGTTATCCAAACTATGGAATATACTTAAAATTGTTGGAGGGAACTCTTAAAAAGGAGAATACCCTTATTCTTATTAATTCTTCTAAGGTCAAGAGGAAAAAGCCTAGGATATAATTTATCAATAATAAATCCATAGAGCATCTTATATTTCAATGTTAAATAGAGATTAAAAAATTATATATTTTTACAAAAAAATTATAATTTGTACAATAAAAATTCATAATAATAAGTTTAATATTAATATTAGTATATTAATTATTATAAATTTTGTATAATGTTGTCTGAAATATTTTTCTCTAACTAATATTATCTATTTTAAGAAAGAAATTTAAAGAGAGAAGAAAGGAAAAAATAGAGACTGAAAGATAAGGTAAAGACAAAATTAAAAAAGAAAAGAAAAAAGGTAAAATAGAGAGACATATTATATAAAAAGAAAAATATAAAACAAAGAAAAAAATAAAATAGAGAGAGAATGAAATATGAAAAATAAAAATAAATAATATAAAAAATAAAAAAGTATATGATACTATAAATAAAAAATTAGAAATTAGAAATGATCTTTTTATAATTTTTTTGAAATTATTTTTTTAAAATAATAATTTTAAAATTTAAAAATAAACATAATCAAAAATTAATTATCAAATATAATTATCAAAAATTAATTATGAACTTCAAAATTCATCTATAAATTGGCATGCTAGAAGTTAGGGAAACAATCTAAAATGGCCCACCATTCAAATATCAAAAGAATCCTAATGTACCAAACATTTTTCAATTAACAATTTTGCATATGGCTATTCCATTAATTTTACATCATACCATTAAGGAGATGGTGGTTATAGTTGATTTCCTTTTAGGATGGTAATTAGCTCATTTTTGAGGAGCTAAGGTGGTAGTTCTAAAAGACTAAAATGAGGTTTACCCTTCTTCTTTCTTGCCTTGTTAGTTCAATAAAATTTGTTAAAGGTACTAATACTCAAATATTTAATTATGGCAATCATAGTTGTGCCATTAAGTGTGGCAAAAGGACTGATAGACTTGGTGATTAAAATGATGGTCAAGGATTAAATTACCTTTAGAGATTACTATAAGATTGGTAAGGAGGGCAAGGCCTTGATTGATTTCCTTATTCTTCTATCTAGACTTTACCCTTTTTCTTGTTGGAATTAGTTTTCCTAAGAATTGTAGACTTAAAGAAGGCATTGATAATCTTGCCTTTATGAATGCCCTCATCAATTCTCTTTGAGTGATTACCAAGTCAACAAAGCTACCTTAGGTCTTATCATAATAATGGGCCCAAAGACTAAACATGAATGATCATGTCATTTAGCTTTATGCATAATGCTTAAAAATCTCTTCAAACTTATTTTCCATGGCTTAAGGGTCTAATTTAGTGGGCTCTAGTTTATATATGTATTTGAATTTGACTTTAAAGGTAATTGCCATATCTTTCTAGGTCTTAATATTCTCTTGATCTTATTTAATGTACCAATAGAAAGTCACACTTATTAGGTTATCTTAGATACAATGCATAAGAAATTTCTCATCATAAAAATATACAACTATTTCTAGAAACATATGGTCTAATGATTTGTTAAGGGGTTAATACAATTCATCCATGGTGATCTACTTAAGGAGAGCTTAAGTGATCTATTACATCTATTCCTTAAACCACCTATAATGGTTTATATTCCACCTAAGCAATTAGCCAATTCCTTGACTTTGTCTCCTATCCTTTTGATTGAGATCTAACTTTAAGATTGAGTTCCAATTATGTGCCTTACTAAAAATATGCCTTATAATGATGGCAATTAATGCTTGGTTTTTTTATTATGCTTGAAATGTATTAAAATGGTTGATGTATAAATAATGCTTGACATGCATGAAAATGTTGTACTTAACTACTTGAACATAATTATGTAAAAGGCTTTATAATCAGTGTCTTTCAAGTTTTTACATTCCATGGATAGTTGCAAAAGAGTAAAGAGCACCTAACTCCATATTGTGACATAAGGACCAACTATGGTCTTATAAATAGTCTTCAAGGGTAAAGACCCTTATGTAATAGTAGTATGTAAATAACACAACTAATTTCAAGTGGCTTACTATTCATCATTCTTTGAATCATAATCATCATCAATGGCTTCCAAGTCTTTAGAGTTAGATTCTTATGTTTCATATTAGCAAATGTATTGATGGTAAAGGTATTGTGCATAGAATAGAGGAAGAGCATTATGAAAGCATTAACCTATAATTGGTAAAGGAGTATGATAATGGTGTACTTCCTTGCCAAATATGAGTAGGCAAAGAGTTTCCTTTAAGAATTTCTAACAATGTATAATAGGGATGAAAAGATAGTTTATGAATGGATACTAAAGGTGAAAATTAATGAACTTTATAGGGGTGTCAATGATTCCATAACACCTAAGGAAAATAAGTTACAACTTGCTTATCATAAATGTCTTATGCTTCTAAAAGGTCTCTTTAGTGATTCTTTAAAGTAGATCCATTGGCGAGAAGTGAGCAACATTAAGAACAATAAACCTTAACTGATCCTCGGGGAGAAAATGCTTAACTGATTAAGGGAATTCCTCTTTATCTTCATTATACTTGGAGTTCAGGTCCTTAAATTTTGGATTATACATGACTATGACAAGATGAATGAGGCTTACCATAGCCTTTGAACCAAATCCATTAGCAGAAAATAAGCAGCATTAAGGCACAATAAAGCTTAGCTCCTTCATAGGGAGAAGATGTTTGTGTTATTGAGAGAGTTCCTCTTTAACTTCCTTATACTCAAAGTTAGGGTCTTTAAATTTTAAAACATAAAAAATTATGACAGGATGAGTGGGACTTGTCATATCCTCATTGAAGGGAAAATGAGGCCTTTTTAGCTCAATCACTTAAGAATTTAGGTCTGTGGGTCAAGACTAACTAAAAGTCAATATGACCTCTCTGAAAATCATCTTTCTTACAAGGAATTGATGGAATTTCATACATTAATATATGGGATGTTAATTAGATATGTGTCATCCATAATAATCATTCATCTCATCAATTAGAAAAACTAACAATGCATACAAAGAAAATTTTCTTTATAAATAGACTATTATGGCTTCAAGAATCCTTTGTCAAGAACATTATCCAATATAACATTAGTGTATAATGATGCTCAATAATTGCTATGTTTTATTGTGATAGGCATAGTTATACTTAATTAAAAGACCTTTATTATGTATGCTTAAGCAACTATTAAGGCATGACATACAAGTACTGATAGCAAAATAAAGGTTTAGTATAATGATTAAATTATTTTTACATAATGTTATGTGACTTAAGGCATGGTTTATTACATTTAAGCATTGACTAGTATTTCCTACAAAGCAAACATAGTTATAGAATAGCACATAAATCGTCATACATAGCTGAAGTCCAAGGAAGTGTCCTTATTTAGGTTTTATATTATAGGTCATAAGGTAACGAGACAAAAGATAGATAAGTAGCAGCTTAAACAGCAAGCTCTTAGATAAAGCTACAAATAAACTTGTATTGGCTTTAAGATTCTTTAAAGAAGTCAACAAGGCAATTTTCATAAGGGTAAAAAGGTGTGACTTTACTTTGTAAGAGCCTTGGTCGCCATGTTTCGAGCTTTATTAACAATGTCTTAGATCTAACAAATCCATTTAGAAAATTGAGTTTTATGTGCTTTATTGTAAGTGTTCAAATGTTGGATTTAAGTCTTAGACTTGGCTATTTGATTCCTTAAGGCTTGATTCTCATTAAAAAGCTCATTTGCTTAAGCCATCATCATGTTGTTAGCTTGGTACTCAATAAACAATTCAATATAATTGTTTTATGTTTCTTAATTACCCATAAAGGAGAATGTTATCCTTTTAAAGAGTGTCTACCTAGTTATGGAGTTAAGACAAGCCTTCTTATAATTGTTCAATGTTTGGACTCATGGTTTCCATATCTTGAATTCTTTAGTTAACCATTTGGAGTTAAGAAGCTATTTCCTCATTTCTTCACTTAGACACTAATAAGTCTTTGGTGAGATGGTTAATGATGAGATTTTAGTTAATGGATACTTGTAGAACTAGAAAGTCTAAGCAAATAGCTCCTACTTCTTTTGAGAATATAAGATCTTCTATGATGTAATTATTCTTTTCTTGAATTATAAGATGCTAAACTAGGACTTTCTCCATCTTAGCCTTGCCTTTAAAGATGGAATAAAAGATAGTTTCACTAGGAAAGTGAACCCTATTGCCTTGAGACTTATGCTAGATTAGATACTTTTCAAATGATTTGAAGACTAACTACTTATTAGCAACTTTGTTAACTTTGTGATATACTTTGACAACTAGTGGCAGGTGTTTAAAGCCATCAAAATCATGGTGCTTAAATTAGATTAAGGTCATGCCATGAGTGAGTAGATGAATCTAATCGATCCTATCTATGTTGTAATTAAGGCTAGGGCATAATAGATTTCTCTACTGATGTATATTAGTAGGACCCATAAATATTGTCCACATCAATCAAGTAAATGTTTGCCTTAGTCACTTGGTAACCCACTTAAGGTTCTCCTCTTTCTTGCGGATAGAAATCTACCTTGAGATATGATAAAGATAAGGCTAATATATGTTGCAATATTTAGACAAAAGAGCTGGGTTCCCTTAGAACATAAGGTAAGCGAAGTGATTAAACTTACAATTCATATGAATCATAAGCCACACATATAACAAGATTGCATTACCCATAAACTAGCCCTTGCCTTAAACTCTATAGCGGTTTAGAGATAAGACCATCTTAGTAACAATTATGGGCATAAATAAATCAATTTGTAGTCAAGCCCTTAGTTTTATTCATTTATTTAATGAAGAATTATGTAGGTATACACTCATCTTTGTGCTCTCTCTTATACTTAACTTGAAAGAGGATTTTCTCTTTTGTAAACATGATCATATGGTTAGCTTCTTCATATGCTTTAAATCAATGTTAAGAACATAGACGTTAACATTAAGGCAAATATGCCAATTCAGCAAATTGTTTAACAATAAAGTAGTTAGGTTGTTTGACATTAAAAGGCTTAATAAGGCATAATCTTGTAAATGCCTAATAATTTCCAAAGAATAATTATTATCCTTTCCTAGGATTCTTTTAGGAATAAAATGATGATAGGTTGGTACTTAAGAAATAATTGTCAACTCTGGGATAAAGTGAAAGGTACTCAAATGAATGTAATGAAACATCATTAGAAGTTAAAAAAAAAAAACAAAAAAAAAAGACAAGGATAACTCTATGCTTGGATGACTATAATGTGTACTAAAATAACTCATAAAGAGAGACAGCTATTATATCTTTATTTTTTTTATTCTACAAACCTCACATTTGCTCACTTTCGTGTAAGAATAATTTTATGGGCTATGTATGATGCCATTGGATCACAAATTGTTTATTTAAACATGAAAAAAAAAGGTAACAAAAGTAACAATAAAATAAAATAAATAAAATGAAAAAAAAATGAAAAAGTGAAAAAAAAAAAAGAATTACTGTAAATTCACATAGCATCCAAGTATAGAGATATTAGTTTAGCCCTCTCTTCAAATTCTAACAATTGGATCCAATTGCGAATTCTACAAATCGAAAGCTTACGAAATATTAAATATATGAAAATAATAATCCTAACCGTTTAACAAAAAGGAGAATCAATCTTAACTATTTAGCAAAAGGGCAAATCAATCTAAACCATCTAGCAAAAAGCTACCGAAAATCAATGGCAGAAATCAAGCCAGCTTCATTATAAAAGGGAGCCAATATTAATTGAAAGAGAGAAGAGCTACAAACGAGAGCAGAGCGTTTATTAATCAAGAGAGAGTCAGTATCATTTTAAGAGGCTAAAGAAACTTAACAAGAATAAGTATTTAAAAAACTAAGAGCATTTAAGGTAGTCCAAAAAGGACAAAAGGAATAAAGATAAACATCATCACTTACATTAAAAAAACGTGTAAATAGCAACCTATGAAAAGAAAATATTCCTTTTGGCCAATAATATTAAGAATACAGGTACCTACAATAAGATAATAAGACCTTTTCAATCATTTCTTCTATTTTTATTAAACATTATACAGGTCCTTTGTGAAGTTTATGATTTCCACACAAGTAATTAAATAAAGATAAAAACAAATTAAGTTTTTTGTGAAACTTATGATTTCCATTTAAGATAGGCAATTAAAGTTAAAAATGAAATAAACTAAATACTTAAAATACTCATAAAACACAACAATAGCAAAGCAGAAAGCACCAAATCAAGCCTCACAAGAACCTTTACACCCAAAAAAAAAAAAAAAGGTAAATAAACACTTAAAAGAAAATCCACTAAAACATTAGAAAGGGAAAAAAATAGAGTGTACTAATTCTCACTTGAAGTTAACCTCTAAAGTTTCTAATCGTTAGCAATGCAATCGAAAAACACCATAGATACTACTTGTAGATTCCTCTCAAGCTAAAAGATACTCATAAAAAAAAAGCTAAACAACACATGAACCAACAAACAACCCAAGGCTAGTCATTATGCTACCTCTACATGTACCATTAACTAACATTGTTCCAACCCAAAACTAGCACCATTCAATGTGTCAAGTGTTGATCTATTCAACGACGCCTTTCATGTATCATACAGACCATAAGGAGGCAGCAACCATTGCCTCAAAGTTAGATGTCACCACTCCCTTCACCTCTTACACTCGCCACTTCCAACCACCATTGCTGCACAAGACCAACACCAATGAACTCAAAAGGTGACAATCTATCTGCTGATGCCTCCTACATACCAATCAAAGATTGGCAAAAACCCCCTCCTGCATACAATTTGTTCTTAAATCAACTAAAAGTACTATTTTTGAAGCAAAGTTTGGGTTTCTTATACTAAAAATCACTCGCATGGTTCATGATTAGGGTGTTTCTAAGCTCAAAAGTGTGAAAAATAGGCATCGAAATGATTTGTGCAAAGAGAGAAAGAGCTTATGGGTCTAAGCAATTTTCTAAGACAAAAGAATTGGGGTTTGCTTGGAATCAAGGAAAGAAAAGAAAAAAAAGAAAAAAAAAAGAAGTAGAGAAAAGAAGGAAAGAAAAGAAAAGAGAAAAAGAAAAGGAAAAGGAAAAAAAGAAAGAAAGAAAAAAAGAAGCAGAGAAAAGAAGGAAAGAAAAGAAAAAAGAAAAAGAAAAGGAAAAGGAAAAAAAGAAAGAAAGAAAAACAAGCAGAGAAAAGAAGGAAAGAAAAGAAAAAAGAAAAAGAAAAAAGAAAAAAAAGAAAAAAGAAAAGAGAAAAGAGAAGGAAAAAAAACGAATAAAAAAGAAAAAAGAAAAGAAAAGTAATACAAAGTTATTAGTAGTAGTACAAGTTATAATTGTAAAATTAGGTTAATTTCTTTAAAAAATATCTTTTTTATCATTTATTTGAATTCTCTGAAATTTTGATGTGTGTGTTATTATGAAAAATTATAAAAAAAGAGAGAGAAAAGAAAAATCAATCGAACGAAGAAGTATAAAAGTAAAGGCAAATTGAGCATTTGTGTTGCCTATGACTTTTGTCAAATATAATCAAACTCTCAAATCCCAAAGAATTTTGGTAAACAAACCGAGTTACTTTAATTATTCCAACTTCGAAGTCAACATGCATGCACTACAATGTTCCCCGGCTACCTCCCAATCTTGACACACACAAAAAGGCTTTGAACGCCGTGGCCCCCTCTTATGCGTCCGCCGAGTTTACCCTCACCGGAAAGCCCGTCACAACAAATACAACTTACCGCACTCTTAATTAAGCAACACATTATGCCCTCATTTAGAACATTAAGGCAATACTACCACTAGGTCTCACATAGGAAAAAAATGCACGATTATGATCGAATGAGTTAAAAGCCTTGGATGAAAAAAGACTCTAAGTAGAATAGACACAACATGGTGAAAAAGAATTGTTTGACTAATGCCTCCAAGCTACTTAACCAAAAAGGCATTGGAATTGGTGCAATCAATGACAAGTTCTTGAATCGTTGCGACGTATAAATCTTCACACCAAAACTGCTGGCCCACAAGAATATAAACTGTGAACAACCCAAAAAAAAAAAGAAAACTTGTGGCTCGTAAGAATGCAAAATGTGAACAAGAAGAAAATAAATAAATAAAAGGGATTTAGAGTGAAGGTTTGAATCATCATTTCAATCTTAGCCTTTCACTCACATTTTTAACTCCTTAGACTTCTACTTCTCTTTTCTAATCAATAAAATGATGAGACCAGCTGCAATACATCAAAATATCAAAAATGAGAGGATATCATACCCTAGATGGAAACTAGAACCAGAAAAATTGCAAATATTGGATAGGGTCTTTTGCAACAACGGATGTACCCATCCCACATTATCGTAGATCTCCTAATTCACCTTATAATTATGGTAGTATAGAGCACTTGAGCTAGGGATTGTATACTTTTGGTTTTCAAAATTTGGAGGCATAGAGTGAAGTCAACACAGAGAGCTATCATTTTCACAACACTTTTTGTTCACACTATAGCCATCGTCATTGTTACTGACCTCACCAATACTGGTTTCCCCTCACGTGTTGCTACTAGTCCTAGCTCTGTCGTACCAACTACAATCATCCCTCAAGGCTATTTCAATTGGTATCGACATAGGCATGACACGGCATACTACATGTATTGGTCGCTAAAGTTTCACTCACTGTCATATGAGACTTCTGATGTTAGGCAAGGATCCAATCCTTATGGCTACTTCCACCTAAAGGGAAACTCTATGCCAAAACAAAGTGAACTACACTTCCCCTCTTGTAAAAGAAAAAAGGTAACTCTTATACTCTTTCGAGAATACTCTAATAGGCAAGACTCCTCCTCTCTTTCCAATTTACCCTGATGATGTTAATTGGTGAGCGAGGTCGTCCTGCAGCAACGCCACTAATGTGCTAAATGATGGCTCGGTTGACTTAAAGCTCTGTCTCGGGCCACGCAAGAAAGTCAATCTCTCGTTGATTTGCACTGGACATAAAAAAGTAAAAAAGAAAAAGAAAAAATAGAAAAGAAAAAGAAGAAAAAAAATGATAGGATTAAATAATATAACAAAGGGAAGATGAAACACTCAAAATAAAGAGAAAAGACAATCGCTGTGTGCATAACTACTTTTGTGGCATGTGATATTATCTTAACGTTTGCAATTAGCGTTGGTTGCCTCTCTTTTTTGACTTTTGCAGCCAAAAAAAGACAAAAGGGAGATATCTACTTTGGTTATACATATCTTATTTCCTCGTATCACTGGAACCGCACTCAAGCTCTTTACCTCTCTTTATCACGTCAATCGTCAACACCATGAGAAAAGAGAAGATTACCAATTCTTGCACTTCCTCTTTCAAACACCCTTCGAGCTTAAGACTCAAGCAGGTTTGCATCTTCAATGGGACACCATGGGTAGACAAAGCATTTACATCAATGTTGTCCTGAAATTGGGCAGGCAGCTAGCGTCTACATGGATGGATTTCATTTATGGAGGAAAGACTTCTAGCCTTCTTAAAGAGATCGCCAGTGTAATGTACAATGTCACGCCCTTGGCTTCACTTCTAAATCACTTCAAGGAGAGAAAACAATCATCGAACTGAGGATTGTGTCTGACATGTTCCAAACAAAAGCAGAAGTATCCTGCTGCTCTGCTTACTTCATTGCACAACTTGGAAGATATGCGGGCATGGATGTGCTCGATCTAACCTGTCATTCTTTTGCATTACTAATATTAACTCCTATCTCACCCCTTATCTCACGTTATAGCAAACGCAACAACAAAGATGATATCAAAGAATCAAGAAGACCAGCAAGTAACTTGTGTTGGACTTTTCTAGAATTTTTTTTCATAAAAAATTCATATTTCTACAATACAGATCTTTTCATTACACGAATACTGCACACAAACTGCAACAAAATTAACATACCATTGTCCATGATGTTGAGGTTCTATCGCAGATATGAAAATCGTCTTCCGATTTGTTCCTAAAAGGTTTTTCTCTTTTCTCCTACTCTTCCCTTTTACTGCCTTTTATTTTCTCTGATGGTGGAGAGAAGTAAAAGATCCATAATGGCAAAACATTACATTCTTTTCTGTGAGAATTTTTTTAAATTAGGGAATTACTCCTCTTTTCGGATAACAGTTATCCTTCCTGTAACAATTATCTTTGAATCAGGAGAGTGGAGAGATTTTAAATCCAATGACCCAAATTACCATTATACTTAATCGACCATCATATTAGATCTTTTATATTGGGTCATACTTTAAATAACAAGAGCCACTCATGTTAATTAATTTAACAATCTCCCACTTGGCCCTTGTTATGACTTGATGAATCAATAACAAATAAGTGTGTACAATCCTTAAAGATCATCAAACCATAATACTTGATTGAATTAAAATGATTGGATCATGGCAGTCACATATCTTTTAGCGATATGATTCTTTCCATATATCACATAATCATTATAATTCATAATAACCTAACCAAGGAACATTGAAATTTTAATTGTCATTTCTAAATATGTTACTAGTTATCTCACAAACTATAACTGTATATAACTAAATGGAGATAACAGAGCGCAAACAAAACCATAGTTTTAATTGAATTCATAAGTGTCACAGTGATATAAGCAATACATGATATTAACTTTCAAGAGAATGTGGACCTGTCCAAAATGCTCATCCGTTCAATATGTCCAGTAAATTTTTTTGGTGGCAAACCTTTAGTTAACGGATCTGCTACCATCAATTTAGTACCAATATGCTCAATAGACACTCTTTGGTTTTGCACTTCTTCCTTAACAGATAGATATTTCAAATCCATATGTTTTGTACCTTTAAAATACCTATCATTCTTAGAGAAGAAAACAACTGTAGAATTATCACAATAAATTCTTAACGGCTTTTCTATATTATCGACCAAACCAAGCCTTAAGATAAAATTTCATAACCACAATGTATGAACAGTAGTCTCAAAGTATGCTACAAATTCAGCCTTCATAGTGGAAGTGGTAATGATAGACTGCTTCCCACTTTTCCATGAAACTGCTCCTCCAGCCAACAGAAACATGTAACAAAATGTAGATTTCCTTGAGTCTACACATCCAATATAATCTAAATCTGAGTAGCCTGTTCCTTCAAAATGACTTGATCTTTTATAAATAAGCATATAATCCTTAGTACCTTATAAGTACCTAAGTACTTTCTTTCCAGCTTTCCAATGATCTATTCTAGGATTACTTTGATATCGGCCTAACATTCCAACAGCAAAACTAATATCTGGCCGAGTGTATGTTTAAGCATATATCAAACTTCCAACCAGCGATGCATAAGGAATGGATTCCATTGATTTTCGTTCTAAATCATTCTTTGGACATTGCAATTCACTGAACTTGTCCCCTTTCTAAATTGGAACTATTCCTGTAGAGCAATTTTCCATTCTAAATCTCTCTAATACTTTATTGATATAGCCTTTCTGAGATAATCCTAACAATCCTTGTGATCTATTATGGACTATTTCTATTCCTATCACATAAGATGCCTCATTCATATCTTTCATTTCAAAAGTTTCAGAGAGAAATTTCTTGACATTATGTAACAAACCTATGTCATTAGCAGCCAAAAGAATATCATCGACATATAGGACTAATATAATGAACTTGCTCCCACTGACCTTCATATAGATACATCGATCAACAGTTTTCTCTACAAAACCATACGATGTAATGGTATTATTGAACTTAATATACCATTGTCAAGAGGCTTGTTTGAGTTCATATATCGATTTCTTTAATTTACACACCAAATTTTCTTGCCTTGTGGTTATGAAACCTTCACGTTGGTTCATATACACTTTCTCTTCTAAGTCACCATTTAAAAAGGCTGTCTTTACATCCATTTGGTGGAGCTCTAGGTCATTGTGAGCCACTAAAGCCATAATAATTCTTAAAGAGTCTTTCTCAGAGACTGGAGAGAAAGTCTCTTCATAGTCAATACCATCCTTTTGAGTGTAACCTTTAGCAACAAGTTTGGCTTTATACCTTTCAATGTTACCTTTTGAGTCTTGCTTGGTCTTGAAGACCCACTTACAGCCAACCCGTTTTGATCTTTCAGGCAACTTTACTAGTTCCTAGACTTGATTTACATCCATTGATTTCATCTCTTCCTTCATAGCATTGAGCCACTTTTCATAATCATTACATTCTATGGCTTGTTTAAATAAGACTGGATCTTTATCAATGCTTAATTCAGATTCGTGTTCAAGTGAGTAAACCACATAATCATTCGATATAGTTGGTCTTTTTTATCTTGTAGACCTTTGTAATAGCATTTCTTATGGTATCACTTGCTCATTGGTAACCTGCACATTGTCACTCAATTCATCTCTTATGTATTCACTTTGTGTGTTTCGAATATCAATTTGTTGTCTTTGTGTGTTGCGTAACTGTGATGCAACAAAAGAAATAACAAGTTGAGTAAAAACACTAGGTGTGGGGATAACAACTTGAGTAGAAGTGCTTACTATAGATCTTTCAATTTGTAATTCTCTAATATCCACCTTTCGTGATTCCCTACTCCCACTGAACTGACCATTTTCAATGCACCGAGTATTACCAGACTCAACTATTCTAGTACTATGATTAGGACAACAAAACCTATACCTTTTGGACTTTTCAGGATAGCCAATGAAGCAACCACTAATGGTTCTTGCATCAAGCTTTCTTTCATGTGGATTATATATCCTTACTTCTGCTAAACAACCCCAAACATGAAGGTGTCTTAAATTGGGTTTTCTACCTATCCATAACTCATAAGGAGTCTTAGGGACAGTCTTACTAGGAACCCTATTTAGCAGATCTACAGCAATTTTTAACGCATGTATCCACAAGGATAAAGGTACAGTATTGTAACTCAACATGCTCCTAACCATATCCATAAGTATACAATTCCGCCTTTTTGCAATACCATTCTGTTGTGGTGTACCAGGTATTGTACATTACGCACATATGCCTCGACTTTCTAGAGGTTATGCACATGGACCAAGACATTGTCCACTTTCATTGAATTTTCCAATAATATTCACCACACTTGTCTGACTTAATCACTTTCACTTTTTTATCTAACTGCCTTTCCACTTTGTTAATAAACACCTCTAGAGTGTTTACTGACTGGGACTTTTCATGTAGTAGAAATAAGTAATAATGCTGTGAGTAGTCATCTATAAATGTGATGAAATATTTCTCGCCACCCCATGTTAAAATATCAAAGGGGCCATGAATATCAGTGTGTATCAATTCTAAAGGTTCATTACTTCTTATGGTTGGGTTCTTGGATGTATGTCTTGTTTGTTTCCCTTTTTTACAATCAATACACACCTCCCAATCAATAAAATCCAATTAAGGCAGGACATCACCTTTCACCAATGTCAATATCCTTTCTTTGGATATATGACCTAATTTTTGATACTATAAGAAAGCAGAACTATCATCATGCATATTACATTTGTTACTTATACTATGCTCAATAAGAAATAGAGAATCAGCATACATAGCATCAAGATTGAAACAGTACAAATTATCAACCAAAGTACCAGATCCATAATAGTATGAATGTTTATACAACGAAAATGCACCGTTTCCAATCTTAAAGTTAAATCCTACTTCATCCAACTTTGCAACAGAAACCAAATTCCTAACATATTTAGGAACATATAGACACTTTTTTAGATCTAAGTGACACTTAGTGTCCAAGATCAATCTGTACGACCTAATTCCTTCTATTTATGCCTTCATTCTGTTTCCTATATAAAGGAACTTCTCAGTTCCTATTATGAGCTGGATTAAAAGGAATCTTTGCATAATATGTAACACATGAATAGTAGCTCCAAAGTCTAACCACCAACTATTATTGGGTACTTCAATTACATTTGATTCAAAACATACTGATATACAGTGCATACCTTTCTTTTCGAACCAAGCCTTTCTTTTTAGGCAATCTTTCTTAAAGTAACCCATCTTTTTGCAAAAGAAGCATTTCTAATCCTTTTAGATCTGACCTCCAGTGACTTTCATAGAGGCTTTGTCCTTCTTCTTGTTCCTTTTATATGGTTTAGACTTGGTAGTGCTAGCATCATTATGAACAACAAGATGAATAGAGTGATCCCTCATCTTCTTTAATCTCCCTTCTTCCTGAACTAATATGGCCTTAATTTCTTGAAGGTTCCATTTCTCCTTGATAGTGTTATAATTCACTTGGAACTATCCAATTTTAGGAGACAGTGAGTTGATGATGAATTGAACCAAAAAGGATTCACTCATATCCATGCCCATTGTCTTCAACTTTACCGCTAGATTAGTCATACTAGTCACATGATCATGAATGAGTTGTGACCAATCAAATTTCTTGGTCATTAGCTCACTCATCAAGCTTCCTACAATGGATTTATCAGCTATATCTGATTGAGAGTATTCCTTAATTCTCATCATAAATTCCCTTGCATTTCCTGTCTTAGGCATCAGTGGCTTGACATTTTTAGCTATCGTCATTCACATCAAATTCAAACTCAACCTATTAGACCGTTCCCAAGCCTCATGAAGAGACTTATCGAATTCTGTACTGGTCTCAGTAATGGTTGCAGGATTTTTATCTGAGATGACTACTAAGTCTAAGCCCAAAATGCCTAAATGAAACTGAATATGCTCAAACCATTCTATATAGTTCAGCCCATTGAATTTGATCATTGCATTGCCCAAGGTGAAAACATTATTGGAAGCTGCAAACATGATCCAAATTTACACATTAATACTTTGAATAAACTCTAATGGATTTAGATGCATACATTACAAACTTTGATTATGTATTTAAGTTCACCTTTGGGTGATCCTCAAATACATAATTTTAATCAATGATGATGCTAATTTAGATATACTTTGATAGATTAATCAATCACACTAGAGTTAACATGAATGTTATCTTTGGATATACAATCATATTTACCCAATATATCAATCAATCTCCTTTAGTGTCATTAATTATTAGTAATGATCCATCTTTAGGTGATCTTCTAACCTCATAATTAATAACTACAACTGTTCATGTACAATATTTTATTAGCATTAAAATGAACAATTGAAATTTACAATCAAACATTCAAATCCTTTCAAATTAAGTCACTTTGGTGACTAACAAACTTTCAAATTTTGATTTTCCATTCTGTGGGAGTCAGCACTGGTAAATATGCCGACAGTATATTATTCTAGTAGCTGACTTACTCCTTACGTCGACAATCACCTGCAGCGTAATTGCCAATGGTTGGCACATGCTCTATGCCGACAAGCTTTGGCAGCATAGAGTCCCGCGGCTAAATCAATGCAATAAAACTAAGGAGATTGAGAAAATGTGCCTTAGTAAAATTCCCACCCTTACCGTCTCGTCTTTGTCCCTTTTTGATAAATTGTTCTCTCTTTGTACCGCAGCTAAGTCAGTACAGTAAAACTAAGGAGACTGAGTAAACGTCCTTGCCAAAATTCTATGTCGGTAAATTCTGCCGGCGATGGCTCTAATGACCGACGGAAATCCTTTAGCCGGGCCAATTTTGCCGGACCAATATATGGGCATAAATATTTTAACCGCTAACCCCTTTCCTATTTTTTTTTTTAATAAAGTTTCGCAGCCGGTGCACATTTCCCGTCAACAAATTCTGCCAACGAAAGACCTAGTGGCCGGCGGAAACCTTTTAACCGAGCCAATATATGGGCATAAATATTTTAACCGTCAGCCCCTCCTTTTTTTTACGACATGAATATCGTAATAAATTATAACAAATTATAGTATTTATAAAATAAACTCTAATATCAGTTATTAGACTTTTTTAAAATTTTTCTTCATGAAAAATTCATATTTTTATAATGTATGATCTTTTTTTTATGTTAATACTAGTACACAAACTACAACAAAATTAACATATCATTGTCCATAATGTCGAGATTTTATTGCAGAAATAAGAATCGTATTCTAATTTGTTCCTAAGGTTTTTTTTCTTTTCTCTTACTCTTCTTTTTTACTGCCTCTTGTTTTCTCTGATGGTAGAGAGAAGGAAAAGATCCGTAATGACAAAATGTCATCCTCTTTGCCATGAGAGTTGTTTTTAACTAAGAAATTATCTCTCTTTTCGGATAACTGTTATCTTTCTTACAACAGTTATCTTTTTCTGTAACAATTATTTTTGAATAAAGAGAATGAAAGAATTTTAAATCTAATAACTTAAATTACTATTATACTTAATCGATCATCATATTAAATATTTTATATTAAGTCATCTTAAATAATAAAGGTGATTGATATTAATTGCATTGTTGTCAATTGCACTTTCAGTAGCAGTGTAAGGATGATTTGATGTGCTTTGTGATAGGTTAAGAATTAATCATTTAAAAAAGACATAAGCATCTCTTCTTTTCAATAACACAAAACAAAAGTTTATCAAAATTAACCACATTTTCATAAATCAAACATCGAAATTTCAAATTTCTTTCTTGGTATTGGAAACTAAGGGGCATGCCCTTAAGCAGCCACCTAGGTTTATGTTCGTGCAAAATGTCTTGACAACTACAGATTGATTGCAATAGGACGACATGACTCAAAACTTCTTTCTTCCCCTTCCTGTTCTTTTTTCCCATGTTATTTCTAGAGAGAAAGAAATGTTGTGAGAGAGAGAGGAACACTCATGCCTAAGGAACAAGAGAAACGATGAGCAATGAGAAGCAACTTGAGCAAGATAAAAATTACTAAGCCTAAGGTAGATTAGTGAGGCTACCATGTAAGCTAGCTAGGAAAGGGGTTAGTGGTATATAGGCTGCCAAGTGAGCTTTATTTTTAATATTTGTGACTTTATTTGTACTTTTTATTGTTTTTAGTCATTCGTGTAAATTTGAGCAATCGAAAAGGCATTAATTCAATAATAAATTTATTATGTCTAGTCCTGGAGTCACGTAGAACCCAGGTCTTGTATACCCCAGAGAGAGACCCCCCTCAGCTGATCGTGCCGTTTCAACTTAATCCAAAGCCTAGGTCTATTATTACTGTCGCCGCCTGAATTTCTTCAATGTTCTTTGACAGAGCCTTAACAAGAAATATTTTTAGACGTATATTATCTGTAAAAGTCGGGGGCACGGACGGAATATACGTGCCAATTATTTTTGTTAATAAGAAGACATTCTTAATAACAAGCTTGTAAGTTACTGAAAACTCATAATGATCCAATAAATATCATCGACTATCTTTAATAAAACTACTTTGTATTTTTCCTTCGTATCCATATCAATTTCTAAAATTTTTATATATCTCCGTATTAACTTCAAGATTTGTTGCTAGAAGCCGCAACGGTAACAAACTTTTGGTTGGGATTCTTTTCTTCTTATTGTTTTAATAAAAACACTTGTTGTCGGGTATAATTGTTTATAGTTTTCGTACATTAGTTTTGTTTTGAAAAGGACTACTTTAATTTAATAAAAGGGGAACAAATGGCGTCGAAAATCAGCATCTAACCTAATTTTGTTCTCTTCTGGATTTTCTTTGCCAAGCGTTGGACATGCATGCAATACTCTAACAATCTATTGTTTAATAAATTAAAATTTTGGCATTCAATATAAAATCACGGACTGTGCGTGAGAAAATAAATAAGAAAGGAAGGCGACCACAAATAAGAAAAATAAAATTTTCTGTTTTATTTCCCTTTATATAGTATTCGTTATTGTGTGAACTACACCTTACCACGACCACATTAGCTAATCAAACACTAAGAAACGAAAACCATAAATTTCTGGTCCTACGTTCTCAAACCAAAAAAGAACAGAAAACAAAAACGAGAAAAAAGAAACAAAAAAAATAAAGAAAGGAAACCAGTTGATGGATGCAAGGAATAAATACGCAAGAACAATCAAATCTATAATTGGTTAATAAGTAGTTACCACGATTTAATTTTTATTTTAATATTTTTTTATATTTTTCTTTTCCCTTTTATCTATTTGTTCTTTCTCATTTATAATTTGACGTGTCATGAAAATGAGTTGGGTCATTTCAACTCCCAGCATTTCTACCGAGTCTTTTTTGGGCTGAGTTGGATGGATTTAGGACAAGCTAGGATCAACTTCTTGGTTGATTAATGTTTTTTTGTTTTAATTTTTATTTTATTATATGTTGAGTAGATAAAAAATATGAATTATTTATTTTATATTTTTTATTTATTAACTTTATATAAAGTGTACGATTAATTAAATATTTATATTTTAAATATTATATATATTTATATTATGTATAATATGTGTATGTATTTATATATATCTATAATATATACAAATATTTATATATGAATAAAATATATCAAATAAAAAATATATAATATAAATATAAATATAAATTTTTTATAATATATAAAAAAAATAGAAAGCATATATAACATGTATATGTTTGTGTATATAAATGTGCATGTATAAATAAAAAAAAAATAAAAAAAATATTAAATAATAAATTTTTTTATTTTTTTAAAAAAATATTTACAAAATTTATGATTCATATTATAGATATTATACTTTATTATAATAAGATCAATAACTAAATATTAAAATTTTTATTTTACTTTTTTTAAAAAAAATTAATCTAAAATTTTTAATTAATTTAAATTTGAGTTATTTTTAAATTTATATTAGAAAAAAAAATCTCTTTGAAACTATTTTTGGGATGACTTTAATTTGAGGGCTTCAATGCTAACGGCAAATCTCTAAACTTTTTTTATTTTTTTGTGTCTAATATAGCCAATCCCCAGTCCAGACTTGGCTCTCACGAGTACAAATCACTCATCTTCCATGTAAAGTTGCATTAGAAAGGAAAAAAGTTTTATGAATAAGTCATTCCCCGGATTCTCAATGTAAAGTTGCATTAGAAAGGAAAAAAGTTTTATGAATAAGTCATTCCCCGGATTCTCAACAACTGAAAGACGTCTCTGAATTTTCATTTTCCCACACTGCAACCAAGAGAGAAATGAATTGACAAAACCCTTATGTTTTATCTGTATGAACATCATGATTTAGGACAATTCAAACGTTCCACAGGTTTGGCCCAACCAGAAGCGGAACCCCACAAATACGAAACCAGCGACAGTGAGGGATCATGGTATATTGGGCAAGTAGTCGAGTTGGAAAATCAAAGAGCACCATTCTCGTCTAAATCTCAATTCCCTGAGGGAGAGAGTGTGTGTGAGAGAGAGAGCGACCATTATGACGGAGGCAGTCTGCATGTACGGGCGTTCATGTTTCAATCGTTCGAGTTGCCAAATTGTGGAACGAGGTAGTCTGTCTCTGGTACTATCAAGAAATTATATAATTGTTGTTAGAGAGTGTTGATTTGATTACTGGCTTTATTACACCATTACATCGTGCCTTTAATTTCACAGGTGGACAGACAGGCAAAATGATGCCTTTGGAAACCTATAAAAATGGTAAGCAGAAGCACCAGTTCTCCGGGATACGTGCAATTTGAATTGATCTTAGTTCTTATCCTTGGAAATCGGCGGCGTTGGTGAGATTGCGTTTTCATACCATTCTTCAAAGTTGAAACTGTTTTTGATTAGTGGTTTCTGATTTCACCAGAATCGAGCCAAGGATAAATTCTTTTAGCCCCAACAGTCTCTTACAATTTCGTCCGGTGAAATGAAACTTCGATTATAAAAGAAAATTGTCACGGCACAGTTTCCAGAGCTATCATTTTTACACGTGTAATTTATCATTATATTTTATTTTATTTTTTAAAATAAAAAAAACGCTACTTCCACGGGGATAATGAGCTTTTTTCTCTATTCAATTTTACAAGTGAACATCTTGTTTTTAAAATCTAAAAGCCATAAAATCGATGAAAAAAGAAAAGCTTTGTGACTTCTGTGCTGTATGTTGTCAAGATTTGTGATCTAGGCCTTTTCGGTTCCATCCTCTATGAATGATCGATTCAAATAGAATTAAGAAGAAGAACTCCAATTTTAATTCTAAATTCTAACTTCTGCTATTGGGGGACGCAATGTAACATTTTGGGATCTTTGTCTTTTTTTTTTCTCAGTTTCCATTGCAACAGCCAAGGTGGCGGTGAAACAAGTATATTCTAAGCTAAAGGGAGGCCAGTGCAACAAGCTAGTCGTTTGTTCCTCAAGATTGCCATCGTTATCCAGTGATACGGTAAATTTTGCATTCGAGAGTGCAAGTAAATCGTTGAAAAAGAGACGTATTCGTGTTACTTTACAAGATGGGTATACGTCAAATCCCGGGGATAGGGACACTGGGTCGAGTTTTAAAAGCGGGGCGATTAAGAACTTACTTGCCTTCTATCGGTTTTCTCGTCCTCACACCGTGATTGGCACTGTGAGTTTCGCTTTTTAATACTATATGAACTCCCTGATGCGTACTAGAGATAAGGTTAAATCAACAGAAAGATCGACTAAAGCCAGATTCTTTTTGTGATTCTTTTCTTATCAGTTGATCGGAATAACCTCGGTTTCTCTTCTTCCGATAGAATCAATTGCTGAGTTGTCTTTCCCTTTTTTTTTGGGATTGCTGAAGGTAAATTTCGGCCGCAAGAGCACTAATTCTGTGTGTTGAGAATCTAAGCCGTGTATTTGACACTTTTTTATTTTTTTGGATCAGGCATTGATTCCATCAGTTTTAATGAACATTTACGTGGTGGGATTGAACCAGTTGTTTGACGTCGAAATAGACAAGGTATGTAGACATTCAATCATTCATTCGATGTAAAATAGCATAGCCAGCATGAACCTTAAAACTTTTACCCACTCGTCTTTGTCAATCTCTTCAAACTCTCGGTACGAGACTTCCATTTGTAAAACACTGGATATGATCATTTTGTTGCATGCCCATAAGCCATAATTGATTCCTTACTCAACGCTTCTTTTTGGTGTTCCCAGATAAACAAACCTGATCTCCCACTTGCTTCGGGCAATTTTTCAATGGGAACTGGTGTGACTATTGTTTCTGCATCTGTAACGATGGTAAGTGGGCAACTATGTGAGCCAAGTAACTGAACAGTACAGTCTAAAAAAAAAAACAAAAGTATCCTCAGCTACGAATTTAAGAACAGTTGAAAAGAAAAAACAAAAAATCCCCATATCCGACTATCTTCCTTTTCTTTTGATACCTGATAATCTTTCGTTTTCTTGTCTATTATTTGAATTCACTATCAGAGTCTGGCCTTGGGACTCATTTTTCGATCCCCTCCACTTATTGCTGCCCTCCTCATAAGTTTTGTGCTAGGCAGCATATACTCCATTGAAGTAAGTTCCTTATGCCCTTAATATGTCATGCTCGCGATGCTTCGATAATCTGAAATAGAAGGCTAGAAAGGGGGCAATTTTGTACGATGTGGAAAAGCCCTCCATGGAAACAATATGCATTAAAATTACAGTAATCAAATGGCACCGAATTTGTAGCCTAAATATATTCCTTTTGTTCTTGTTTAGCTTCCATTACTTAGATGGAAGAAACAAGCAATTCTTGCTGCATCTTGCATCCTCATCGTGAGGGCTGTGGTCGTTCAGCTTGCTTTCTTTGTACACATCCAGGTACAACCAAAATCTTCCACTTTGTGATCTTCTTAGAATTCGACAACTACTAATTCCTCTCACTTTTCGTGATCGAAACCGAAAGTTGATTGCATCGCATATTACTTGCAAGCCTCATGTGATTGACTAACACGGGGTGATATATATGTGCAGAAATTCGTCCTTGCTAAACCAGTGGTTATTACCAGATCGTTGGTCTTTGCAACTGCTTTCATGTGCTTCTTCTCTGCTGTTATTGCATTATTCAAGGTAGCAAAAAAACATATTTGGCCAAGACAGGCATTTCAAACAGCATCTTAAAGGCTTTTCAGTTTAAGATGTTTTGAAAACCTTAAACTTCTGGCCCAAAACGGCTAAGTAGACATGAGAAAACACAACAAATGAGTTGTTTTTAACTTTTTAGAGATCAGAGCTACAACGGGGGAGAAAATAACGGACAACTTTTCCCCTGTTTCTCTTTCCATAAGGATGGGAATTTAAATAATGCAAGGGGACAAGCAAGTCAATATGGCACAAAAGTTGATTGATGATCATTCCTCTCGCTGACCATGATTGTCCCTGTTGGGTATTTTAACAGGACATACCTGATGTGGATGGGGATAGAGATTTTGGCATCAAGTCATTCACCGTCAGCCTAGGACAAGAAAGGGTAAGAAAGCTGTTCCACTAAAATAATTCTGGCTTTTAATGTTATGTTGATTTTCTTTCTTAGAGATGAAGCACGAAAGAAATTGAAGTCCTTTTAAATCCACTCGGGGCAAGATGAAGGAAATTGCAAAGACAACGAAATCCTCTATCTTTCAACACTCCCATGTTATTGGCTTACAAGTAAATGGGGGGCTTTCTTTTTTATTCCTGTAAAAGGTATTTTGGCTTTGCATCAACATGCTGTTATTTGCATATGGAGCTGCCGTGGTGGTCGGAGCTTCTTCTTCCTTCCTAGCAAGCAAGCTTGTCACGGTACAATGGCATCTCTCCAAGCAATATGGGCGTGCATGCATGCTAATCCCTTGCTTCTTATGATAAACTTATTGGTTTTCCTGCAGATAATGGGCCATTGCACACTCGCTGCCGTCTTGTGGCTTCGAGCACGGTCCGTTCATCTTGGCAACAAAGTATCTATCTCATCCTTTTACATGTTCATCTGGAAGGCAAGTGAATCTATCTCTAAGAATCTTTCGATAAAGCACTCATAATTAATTAAACTCTTTTTTAAGTCGTTCCACAATTTCACTGTCCTGTGCTTATCCTTTTGGCAGTTGTTCTACGCCGAGTACTTCCTTATTCCTTTCGTTCGCTGAGAAGAAGGAAATGCCGGGGATTTTCACGTCCGCCGCTAAGCCAGATGTCCCATCAGGGAATGAACAATGATCTTTATCATTCGACATTAAATTGAGCTCGGCGGGAGGGCTTTCTCGCCTTCTATCAGAGAGTCCATAGGGAACCGGCCCCACCCAAGTTTCTCTCGAACGAGATTCGCTGGGGATGACCACCAAACCTTGCCTCCATCGAGGGGGGGCGAACTATGTGCAAAATAAATAAACTCATATGTTGCCAGTGTTTCGTCTGAGGTGACTTTTAGAAACTTTTACCCATGAAATGTGCTTAGGATAATAATATTAAACAAATTTACCTTCCAACTTTAAAGAGTCAATATGCAAATAAATTTGTAATTTTATATATTTTAAAAATTTGCATGTATTCTACCATCTAAATCCCCAGAGCATATGTTTTGCCCATCAAATTGCACATCTAACAAGATAATGATTGAATATTAGAGATTTAAGTTCAAAGGGAATATGAATTAGGTCAACATCCAGGTTATTCCCCATATCCTAAAACCCTTGATGCATCCCTTCTAACTAGAGCTTCTGAATCAATTGGCAACATAAATTCTTATTCAACAAAATTGTTACAATGGAACAATATCATCCTCTAAATTACTGGGCACAGAGAAAGCCCCAATTTCTTTTTCAACTAGCTATTTTAATTATCTTTGTTTTTTTTTATGGTTAAAAATGTTAAAAAGACAAATTTGAAAAATAAGAATGCCACATTAGCCTGCTAAATCATCATTCTTTTTGGATTCTAGTAGTAAAACTAAGAGAGCAGTGAGATTGAAAAAAAAAATAAATGATATAATTGTATAAAATTAAAGTTGAGTGATAAAAATAAAAATAAGTTGTAAATTGGATGAAAAATGTAAACAATCCTTTCACCGATTGAGTAGGCAATTAGGCCTTTGGCTGTGTCGACTACCAAAGGGCTTTTCCAAGCCTGGAGTCAGACTTCAAAATGAATCGGCCTAAAGAAGAAACGTAGTGATTTTTTTCGTCTACAAATAATTTTCTAGAATTTCCCAAATTTAGAAATGAGGAAAAAATTACACTAGTACATTCGACCCATTTGTGACCAGGCGATCCCCAAACCCAAACAAGTAGACGTATAAATAGCCCAATATCAATCAGTCGTTTTGGGGGCAACTGTTGTTGAAAGAACAACTTTTGAAAATCTAAGCGTGCCTCCATGCTCAGCAGGAATAATTGGGACGGTAAAATGCACAAAATCCTTTATGAGCGGGCGCCATATTGGTTCCAGTTGCACACAATGAATAGCCATTGTAGCAACCTACACAAATTGGCATACAATTAATAAACTCATCAGTCTCAGTCTCAAAGGAACACCTAACTCTCCTTCAATTCTTCGTGACCCCAGCATATAGCATACGCTCTTGCCTATGCTTTTTGTCTTTTAAAAGACAAGAAGCTTCTTTAACGGCTAATGATAATTGTTGGTTAGAAGAGTAGAGTTGCTGTAAGCTTCAGGATTTCCTCTTTACTTGGTGTTCAAGTTATTGTTTTTATGGTGTAAATCATGCAACTTTTATAAGGCATATGAAGCTGAAGGAAGAGAAATTATGCAGCAAAAACTTTTTCATTTTCATTGAACATTTGCTTCTCCCAGTTTACAAAAATCTCATTGTTACATTAACGGATTCTTAAACTAAGAAAGGAACTCATTTCTACCAAATTTATCATCACAAAGACTCTTTTCTTTTATACCTTGAATTGATCTGCTAGTTGTTTAGTGTTCCCAACAATTAATAAATCATCTACATAAAGAGACACAATCACTAGATCATTCTTGTACTCTTTAATGTACATTATAATTTTATTTTTACTTATGTTAACTAAGAGTTTTAATAGATAGTCATTGATTTTGCTATACTAGGCTCTTAAGTTTGTTTCAATCCATATAGAGCCTTTTTTAACTACTACACTTTCTCCCTTTTTTTTTTTTTTTTGAAAACCCTAAGGTTGCTCCACAAATATTTGTTCAACTAGATCCTAATTACAAATGTAGTCTTCACATCCAACTAATGAAACACCCACTTTTTTTGTGCAGTAAGGGCAAGTAATAGTTTAATAGTGTGAAGTGTTACTATCAGAGCAAAGGTCTTTAAGTAGTTTGTGTCATGTTATTGTGCATAACCCTTTCCTAATAGCTTGGCTTTATGTTTATTAACTAATCCATTATAGTTAAACCTAACCCTATATATCCCTTTAGAACCAATAGGAACCTTGTTCTCTTATCTATCAACCAGAATCTAAATTTGGTTCTTTTCAATTACTTCAATTTCAAGTTATAATGCCTCCTTCTAGTTAGAGTTTTTATAAGCCTCTACAAAGTTTGTTTGTTCCAATGTTACCGCTTGAATTCTCTCATAAATATTAACTAGAGGTATAGTGCTTCTAATTAGAAAATCTTTATTTGTGTTAGTGTTAATCTCCCTAACCCCCTTTTATTATAATTGACCAACCTTTAAGCTAACATACTTTACTTTGATTTTTCCTAATTTTACCTTTCTTTTTTATTGTATCTTAACTCCCTTCCATTACTAACTTTACCAGTTTAAGGATTATAAATCCTGTAATTTTTAGTAGTATTAGTGTACCTAATGAAGATGCAAACTTCAACTTTTTAATCCAACTTACTCCTTTTTTCTAGCATCAAGGCATAATATAAGCTTCCAAAGATTTATAAATGGCTTACTAATGGTGTAGTTCCAAACCAAACTTTATAAAAACTCTAGTTCTTTAAGACTTTGGTTGGGAGCATATTTAATAGATATATAGATATGTTTACAATCTCTACCTAGAATCTTTTTGACTTGTCTTTTTCAAACAAAAGGCATATGGACATCTCCATAATACTTAGGTTCTTTCTCTCACTCACCCTATCCTTTTAAGGTGAGTATGGTGTTGTAAACTGTTGCTAGATTCTAGCAATTGTACAAATTTCTTTGAAAAGGCTTAATGTGTACTTAGCTCTATAGTCACTTCTTATTGCTTTGATGTTAAGGTTGCTTTGGTTTTTCACTAGAACTTTGAACTCCTTAAAGACCATAACAACTTTTAATTTTTGTTTTAAAAAATAAATCTAATAAAATTTGGTTATATCATCAATAAAAATGACAAAATATTTGCTGTCATCAAGTAACTTTGTGTTCAAAGGTCCATAGATGTCATTATGTATTAATTGTAGTTTTTCTTTATTTTTGCTAGTCTGATCTATTGAGAATAAAAGTTTAGCATGCATTCCTTACTGAGAAGCTTTATAGACATCTCTACCTTTTTCAATTTCAAGTAGATCAATAATTATTTCCTTCTTTTGTAGTTTTTGTAAACTTGCATCATGAATGTACCCTACTCTCTTATGCCGTAAAGACTTGGCATTTAGAATTATAGGTATGACATAGCTTTCTAATTGTATTATATTTATTTGAAAGCTTTTCTTTTCCATTAAAACATATATGAGATTTTCACTATATGAGTCACAAATTATATATGCTTTTTTTTTTAAATTCTAAAGAATAACCTTTCATTAAAGTTATTTAATACTCAATAAATTTTGATTAATATCTAGAACATATAGTGCTTTTATAATCAATTTGGTAACTATATATGTTTGAACAATTGTTTTTCTTTTGTCTTGCACCAATATGAAGTCTCTATTACCTATCTTGACCTTAGAGGTAAAGCTCTTATCAAGACCTTTGAAAAAGGATAGATTTGGTGACATGTGATTTGTGCAACCACTACTTATAACCCAAACCTCGTTCTCCTTATGAATAGAGCTACCATCTTCCATAAAAAGATGTTCTTCAACTTCCTTTGAATCATCTTTGCCATTTATGTTTACTAATTTCGCTTATATGTCTTCTTCTTTAGGTAAACTTTTTCTCTATGACCCTTTTCATTGTAGCTTCTATAGAAAATATTTGGTCTCCACCAACTATGTCTGGGAAGATGATTTGTCTTTTTACAATAAAAGCATAATGAAATTACCTGTTTTACTTTTGATATGCTGAATTCAATGTCTTTAGATGATTACTTTCCAGTCTGCTTCTTTTTCATGTTATTTTATTTTATTTTTCTCAAAATGTTTAGGTAGAAGAGCATTCTCAATTGCCTTCTTTTACTTTATAAGTCTCCTTTATTCTTTTATTTGGAGTGCATTCACTAATTCTACCAAAGAAATTTTAGTGAGATCCCTAGAATTTTCTAAAGAATATATCTTGGACTTAAATTTTTTTGGCATGCTCACAAGCACCTTTTGTACAATGCTTGTGTCTAAGAGTTCTCCTCTTAGTAATTTGATTTAATTGACTAGCTTCACCATTATATCTTTATACTTTTTAACTTTCTTAGAGTTCTTCATCCTCAATAACTCAAGATCCCTTCACAAGTTTAATAGGTATATGGTTCTGATTTTTTCACTTCTTTTAACTTGATCCATACCTTTTAAGCTTTCTCATAAGTTATAATTCCATTAAATATGACCATTATGACTATAAAATGGATGCATGTCAAGGTTTTGAATTGTTTGGATGTTTGCTTACTATGATTATTGAGTTAAGTCCTTGTGGGATTCACTTGAGGTAGGGTTAAAGTTCCTTCATTTTCAATAACTTCTTATAAATCAAAGGCCTTGAGGTAAACCTTCATCATGATAGTCAACTAGAGATTGTTTTCTCTAGTGAACTTAAATGGTAAAGGTGGTGGAAGTTTAGTGAGGCCATTAGTAGGAGCTGAAGTTATGGTTCTCTCTCAGGTCTTTCTTATATCTCACAATTTGTTGTGTGTTTCACTTAAATCTTTTTAGTTTACAAGTCCCTTAAGAACAAACTAGATGACTTTGATACCAAGTTTATTAATTAGAAGAGTAGAGTTGCTATAAGCTTTAGAATGTTCTCTTAACCTGGTGTTTTATGGTTTAAATCATGCAACTTTTATAAAGAATATGAAGTTAGAGGAAGAAAAATTATGCAGCAAAAGCTAATTTATTTCATTTACCATTAGCTTCTTATAGGTGGAGTTATATAACTTTACAGATTCAAAATGTATAGTTCTAGGTATTACAGAAACACATTGATTTAAATTCAAATACAAAATTCTAATTTTAAATCCATTCAAGTTTAAAATTTGATTAGTTTAAGGAGGAAGACTAACAAAACTTTCAAACCATTTTATCAACTAATTTAACTAACTTGTAAACCTAGAGAGGAGCATAAACAAAGGAAAACTAATCCTTGCTTGCTGGAATGGCAAGGTAGCAGCACCAACCCTGCATCAATAACCTTGCTAATTTATGGATGGATCATTTAAATGACAAGCTAGAATCCAGAGAGATGGCTCATACGCAAAATTATTTGTGTTCACAGCTCTGAATTTGAATTCTTAATGTGTGCCGGGATTACATACCTTAACTTCATCCTTTCAGCAATTACGCTAACCCAATAGGGTTATACCATTTCTTTTTTTTATTTATTTTTTTATTTTTAGAGGATAGTGTAATGTTGGGGCCATGACAGATCAATCTGGTCTCCATCCAAACAATACATTTCATGAGGCAAGTTCATGTTTCTACCCACCCCAGCTACCAAAGTCAGACAAGAAAGATTTAAAATCTGAAAACAGGCCTTCCATGAGCAGTGTGGCGCGGAAAGTTGAAATACAAGTAGAGGAAGTGAGGCTCTGTTAGTGTGCTGAGGCATGGCCTGCATTTAAAACATAGCTACAGCATTGAATAACATTACTCAAAAAAAAAAAAAAAAAAAATCTTCACAACATGATACCCAACAGAGAAGAAAAATTATAACGGAAATATACCCTTGATGCAATAGACTGGCATTGAAGTGGCGCCAATTTATCTGCAGGCCACCTTCCCAGTAGAACCTCTGGAAGGACAATGCCAAAAGCATAAATATCACTCTTTTCAGTCAGCTCACCTCAAATGTTTAAAAGGTTTAAACCTTTGAAATGCTTCATTTTTTCAATTCTATGCTATATTGTTACGTTTTGAAAAATATGAAAATTCAATTGAAGAGAGAGAGTGAAATGAACAATAAAATGAAATAATTAAGTAAACCTAGTCAATTGATATGAAAATTTACAAGATTAATTCAGTTGATATATTACATTAAGATGCTTAAAAAATATAAATATAATACAATAATTAACCTTTATCTAATTGGTACATTTCATAATCTATAGATTCCACTTCTAAATATAATATATACTATAAATTTAAGATTTAGTCTGCTATATTATACATTATATACAAAGACCATAGCTGAGCATAAAGAACAGTGAGTAAGCATACCATCTAACATATACTCCGGAGCAACGTCGCCCACAGTGCTTGACAGCTTGAGCTTGTTCTTGTTGAGTGAGCTATCAGATGTGGCAACACCAAAATAGGATAACTGAATGCAGAAGATAAATGTATCGTAGAAGAAAACACAGAAGATTAATGAACTTGATAGAAGGTGCCGACAATTAAGAGTGGACATAATTTAACTCCATGTCAACAGTCTTATAAAGAAAGATCATAAGCATGCCGAATTCGAAAAATTTCTTCGCTTTGCATTGAAGTTGGAATCAAGAAGTATATTAGACGATTTCAGATCTCTATGGATCACCGTTGGTTTGCAGTGCTCATGCAAATATTCTAACCATCTGGTAAACATTTGGACATGAAACACTTGAAAACAGACAGTAAGACTAATCAGAGAAATAGTTTAATCCCAATATGGGCAACAAAGTCACCTTGCAATATCATAAGCAATTTTCAACCGCATATGCCAACTTAAGGAAGATCCACGAGAAGGTCCTAAAACAATTTTTTAAAATGTCCAGAAAAATATGCAAGGTTATAAATTATCCTCCACAGCAATTTTGTGCTTTTACCAAAATAATAAAAGAAAACTGATGTTTTACCGTGCAACAGATCATCCGGGGAACCATTTTGCATCAACTCATAAATAACTAACCCCTTGTTCTCATGTACACCATAACCCATCAGATAAATTATGCTTGGATGATGAATTTTGCTTAACAAATCCACCTCATTCTGCAATTCACAGGGGGCTCATAATCATCCAGACATCTAAAAGATGAAAAAACAACAAAAATGCAGGCAGATCTCCTCTCTGCGCACCTTCACTCGTACAGTCCAATTTTTTAACAGGATCTTTGGAAGAAACATGAAAACAGAATCTTTTGAATTTGTCTAGGTCAAAGCCGTGGTTTAGCCTAAGGATAGCATGTCAATCCATGCGCCGGACTTCTGGATACATCTTTTGAAATTTGAAATTGGATTCCTAAACGTTATCTTAAATTGAAAGTTCAAACAAATCCAAAATAAAAGAAAAACAAAAGAAAAAAAGTTGAAAACTTGCATCGTCATTTGAATCACTGACCACCCCTCCCCCAAACGTGGGAAACACGGACAGAAACAAACCGGATATGCAATACCTGGGGAGACGGCAGTCATGGAAGCAGAGATTGGAGAAATGGATAGGGGAACTGGGGTGGAGGAGACAAGAGAAGAAAATGGAGTAATCCAACGGGTCTTGTACGGCTTGTACTAAACGGAAGCGAGAAACCCCTATGGGTACTGAAGAACGGGAAGAATAAAAGGAAGCATCAACTCCATTGCTTCGTTGTTTGGTAGTGTGTGAGGAAAGCTCCAGAGACGAGGGAGAGTGTTTTGTGCAGCGTATGGAAACATAACGTAGGGTGTCGATTGGTAATCTTCTTTGTTTGTCTTTCTTCTGCCACGTGGCACCTATTTGATAAACAGAAAAAGTTTAGAATGCCAAACGCATTCTTTTTAACTGGTCTGCTAAAGAACAAAGGTACACAACTAGACACGGGGGAGTCTTGGGAGGTGAAAGATATGAAAAAAACTAAAATAAAAAAAATTATGTGATTTAAAATATAAATATTTTTATATTTATAATTATACTAAAATTTTATTATTTTAAAAATTTTAAAATTTAATAATAATAATAATAATTTCTTTTTTATATATAAATAAATAGTACAACTTTGATATAAAAAATTACATATTTAAAATTTTTATATAATATTAATTAATTTATATTCTTATAATAATTTTTTATTTGTAAATTAATTATCAAATTGAGAATCACTATAATATAATAAAATTCATCTTCTACTTTACAATTTTAATATAATACCTCATAACAATTTAACATGTTATCATAATTCTTTAAATTGTATATCTTTTTCAAAATTAATGTCTCATCACCCAATAAACTAGGTATAAAATAATATTTTAATTGAATATATTTTATTCTTGTATAAAATATGAGATTCTTAGTAAGATATATTGTATTTTAACAATCACAAAAAAACATACTGCTTTCTTCTAATTTGTTTAATTCTTCTAAGAAAATTTTCAACCAAATATATTCCTTACTAACTTTAATAATTACAATATATTTAGTTTCAATCATTAACATAGTTACGATCTTCTGTAGTTGAGATAACCAACTCATTATAGTACCACTTAAAGTGTAAATATAACCTATTAGACTCATTTTACTATTAATATTTCCATCAAGATTTGCATTAACAAAAGTTTGCAAGTTAGTATTGTTTTCCTCAAACACAATATTATCTTTTAGATAACAAAAAATCTACTTGACAACCTCCTAATGTTATTTAATAAGATCAACCATATACTTACTTACAATTTCAACTATATATGTTACATCAAGTCTTATAACATACAGAAGACTACCAATTATTTAGGTGCGGGGAACTCTTAACATGTACTTACACTTCTCTATCTTTGGTGATTGGTCCTTTAAAACCCTAAAATGATTTGCCTAAAGAGTGCTAACTAGCCTTGGTTTTTGTATCTTGAATTAGTTCAATAGCTTTTCAATATAATTAGCTTATGATAGTTTTAAGATACCAACCTCTTTATCCCTCATAATTTTTACTTTGAGAATTTGCTTTGTAACTTTAGATCTTTCATTACAAATTTATTTGACAATTCTTGTTTTAAGATATTAATCTCTTAAATATTAAACCTTATAATGATCATATCATCTACATAAAAGAGTAAGATAACATAGCCATAATCAAATTTTTTTAAAGTAACAACAATGATCCATATCATATTTCTTAAAATTGTGATTACAGATTAAGACATCAAACTTCGTGTACCATTGTTTAGGAGTTTGTTTTAAATCATATAAGTTTTTATTAAGCTTGTACACACAATTTTCCTTTTCAAAAACTAAAAAAATCTTCTAGCTACATTATATAAATATCTTCTTCTAAATTGTTACGAAGGAAAGTTGTTTTTACATCGAGGTATTATAAATGCAAATTCTCATATGCAATAATATTTAACACTAATTAAATTATTAACATCTTCATAACAGAAAAAAAAAATTTCAATGTAATCAATATTTTCTTTTTATTGAAATTCATTCACAACCAATATTATCTTATATCTCTTACTATGATCATATTCTTTTTTAACTTGGTAAACCCACTTATTGTTTCATGTCTTTTTACTTTTTGGTGATTAAATTAGCTCTCATGTATAATTTTTCTATAATGAACTCTTTTCTTCTTTCATAACTAACTTCCAATTGGTAAAATTTTTAACTTTGTATTACTTTATTAAAGTATTTTATCTCAACACCATTAGTCAATAGTAAATAATACAAGGAAGGGGAGACCTGTTGTAGAGGTTTAGATATTTACCACATGTTGTTACTTGTGCCACTAATATAGAAAGCTTTAACTATACTAAGATGTTTTCAAGATTTTTTAATAATCTTATACCCATATTATTTTCTAAAATTTCCTCTAACTCGGTATATTCTCCTTTTCTGGTTTACTCCCTTGCACTATTAAATTCTATAACATGTTTATTTTTATAAATAATATTTTCATTGATTATAACACCTCTACTTATAATAATTTTTCTATTTTGATTATCCTAGAGTTAATATTTGAATTCATCAATTTCATATCTAATAAAAAATGCTTGTGAGATTTAAAATGCAATTTATCTCTCTCATTAGAACCCATATACACATAAAAGACACAATCAAAGAATTTTAAATATGAAAAATTTATCCCTTTACTTATATAAACCTTCTCTAGTAATTCTCTTAATTAACTAAATAGTTTATAACATTAACAGTATCAACCTAAAATGCTTTTGGTAATCCAATATGCATTCTTATTCTCTTATAACACTTATTCAATAAGGTTCTATTCATTTGTTTAGTGATACCATTTTGTTATGGTATTTTGAAAATTATTTTCTCCATTTGAATTCCATTAGTTACACACAAATTTTAAAATTCTTTATTGTCATACTTACCACCATTACCAAATCTTAAGGATTTTATCTGTGTATTAGATTTATTCTTTACCTAATTTTTCACTTCTTAAAAATTATAAACACATTAGATTTATTTTCTTAAAAATAAAATTATACTTTTTAAGTGAAATTATCGATGAAAGTAACATAATAAAGTAAACTACTTAAGGATATTACTAGAGAAAGTCCCTAAATATCAGTGTGTATAAGTTTCAACTTCTACATCCTAGGTATCTTTCCAATTTTGTAAAAACTAACCATTTTCTACTTCCTAAAAATACAATCCTCACAAATACTGATATCCGCAATCTTTATGTTTGACAACTTGGTCCTTGTTGCAAGTACCTTCTTTCATTTCACTTATATGTATGAACCTACAATGTCAAAATCTTAGAATTAATTACCAACATTGTGGTTCTTATTGAATTCTTTATGCCCAAGGTCACATCAAGTGTTCAAGTGTTGTTTTCTCTTGCTATCACCAATGCATCTTTGATGATTTTTCATAATCCACCAACAAAAGTTATAGAATGTCCTTCATCATCAAATTGCCTTATTAAAATCAAATTCCTTTTCAATTTCATGATGTGTCTTGTTTTTTTCAACTTCCACACATATTCATATGATGTTTTGTATAAATATGACCTTTTGCCATTACATCTAATAGTTATTCATTAGCAAGATGAACTTTTTTAAAATTACTAGCAATATAATTTTGCATGCAACATTTATGTGAGGTTAAGTAAAAAGATGCCCAAGAGTCTAGAATTTAGGACTTCATCGGATTATCAACATTTAAAATTAAAGTGTTTGGGATATTTGCAATGGCTATATTCGCAGAATCTTTATCGTGATTTTTCTCTTTTAACTGCTTACAGTCTTTCTTAAAGTGACCTTTGCAATCACAATTCTAGCATGTAATGCTAGATTTTGATTTACTCCTTTTTCTAGATTTTAAGTTGCCCTTATTGTCATCAGGTTAAGTTGTCCTTCCTTGGCTTTCAATACTCATGGTAGAACTAGAGCTAGATGATATACCCACGTCTCTCCTATGAATATTTTCACTTAGAATCAAAACTTGAACTACACTAAATAAGCAGTTATATTGACATTCTAACTTTTCAATAATAAGGATAACAAAATCAAAGTCTCAACCTTTTCATCAAAATTTGTATTTACCACATTTAATTGATTAGAAATTAGATTGAACTTGATTATATGATCTGAAATAGAGGTACCCTTCTTCATCTTCATATTAAATAATTTTCTCAATAAATATACTTTGTTAAAAATGAATAGTTTCTTGTGTGTAAGAGTTAATGTCTTAATCAATCTTATGATGGTCTTTTTCATTTGGACATTAAAAGCAATATTTTAGGCTAGCATTAATTAATTAAGTCCCAAAACTTATTTATCCAACAACTTTCAATGTTTTTTGCTAATCAATTATATTTTCTTTCCCAAAAAAGACTGATGTAATTGCTTTTAGTATAAATAATCTCCCATCTACATCTTTTAGAGATTGAAATCAACATCATCAAATTTATTAATCCTTAAATTTCCTTCTTTAAATGCCATTACTCCTATTACCTCTTTAGCCGAGAACATGATGCCTGCTAGCAGTGCAAATATGATAATGCCCCCTTCTCCAGGACTCTTACAGCCTTTACCTATACTTGAAGGAATTTGGAAGTATATTAGTTTAGATTTTATAGAAGGGCTCCCCAAACGTGGCAACCATTAATCCTCATGCTCTCTCTCTCTACTCTTCCCTCCTGATCCCACTATGTTAGTCATTACTGGTGTTTGTGAGAAGTTTCGTCTAAGAATCTCTAGTAAATGCATCACTTCACTACAACTGAAGCATCTTTTCAGAGCCTCGACAACGGCCTCTCCTCCATTTCCTCTAGGCAAGCCATTGTGCTGCCCACTATTTGATTTTGCTAAATGCCACCCATGGAGATGCCTCCTGCTCCGCCCATTCCTGCCATTGATGCACCTTGTCAGTCTGCTGGAGATTTTATTAGAGCTACTGTGGCTAGCACCCCTTGTTGTGCATGCGGTCTTCCTTTCGGCAAAAGATATATTGAGGTATAACAGGTCCTTTTCTATGAAAATTTTACTAATATTTTCGTCTTACAAAATTTAATGAATTTGTTTTAAGTCAAAAAAAAATTCTAAAATTTTATACTTACCAAATTATTTTTCTTCTCCAAAATTTTATCATTTAACACATTATTTCTTTTATCTTTACATATTTCTAATTTTATCACCTTACCCATTAGCCTACCTAAAATTTTTAATATTGTCGTATTATTTTCTTTATTTGTCTTTTATTACCTTAGCCTTTTTGTCCTTTGGTATAACATAATCATTCTCATCATATTTTAATCTTAGCATTGTAAATTATAATATTATATAATATTTATTACTTTTTACAATTAGTGTTTATTTTAATATTATATCTTTGTTATCACTAAAAAAAAAATAATGATTACCACTAAAATAGTCATTGTATCTTTGTCCAAACCCACTAATATGGAAATTTAAATGACTAACCTTAAGTCTACCATGAATAATCCCCCAACCTAAGTTACAAACATCTCAATTACAATGAAAGATATCACTTTAGCTTTGAAACATTTAGATAAACAACCAAAGGATCAATTTATTAGACAATTTAACAGGTCACCCTACAACGTCAAAGGATCTGTAAATTCCTAGTTTCCTACACCTTATCCTTATACTGTTAACTATAGGAATTTAATTACCCCACGAGCATCTAGTAAGTTTCCCCTTAATGAGAGTGATTTTAATCCGGATGACTATACCTATCAAAATGCCTTTAAGTCCATGTAAGCATGCCATACATCCAATTGTTGATTTTCAAATGGATAATGATATACATTAGTATAGTCATGTTCATGATAGGGTTCATAGGCCAAATTACTTGTATGCATGTCTAGAGTACAATGATATCACTAGAAAAATCAAATTAGATTTACCCAAATGCAAGGTTAATTAAATCTTAATATATTTATGGATTGACTTCATAGTTTAGAAAATTTTGATTGGTATAATATGAATGATCATGAGCATGTTTAATTTGTTAAAATGAAATTAGTTGGTCCTACAAGAAAACAATAACAAAATGAAATTTGCAAGTCATAATGTCTAAGGGATCCATTATCACTTGATGACTTGTCATGAAAATGAAATTAAAGGTTAAATGCATTTACACCTACCATAGGAATCTACTTTTTCATTAGCTTTTAAATCATAAATAAGGACTTTTATTGTCACTATGTACATGTCATAATTTGATGAACTTTTGATAAGGTGTGAGTTGTATGAAGATCCTTTAATCATTGTTTCTAGGTTTGTTAATAGTCTTAGATCTGACACTCAGAGTGAAGCTTTAGTAGCTTATGTCATTAAAGGATGCTTATCACAAGGCTCTAGAGATAGAAAAGTATAAAACTTCTTATTTCAAATGTGTGTTAATCTTTATTATCAGTTCATGTCAGTCTAAGCTTACATTTTCTTATGGTTCTACTTTTCAGTCAAAATCAATCATTCAGTTGACACTTGTGAAAAGAAAAGACTCCAAATGTTGCTAATCTTTATCTTGTCACATCTTTCTTTGAGTCTTGTGGAAGTAACCCTTTTATTTAGTGTCATTGTTGCCACTTTTCAAATCTAGATGTTTAAGTTAATGAAACACCTAAAATAAGTGATAAAAGCAAAATAATAAAACACTAAAATTTTGCCAACTAAAAACACAAATTCTCAAAACTTTCCCAAAATACACCTAAGTTACAAAAATGTATTCTAACTAGCTCAAATAGGTATAAAATTTATTAACAATAACTAAATATAAAAGAGAATAAATAGATAATTCTTAACTCATCAAAATTCTCCCACACTTGGCTTTTTACACATCCTTGAACAAAACAAAATCAACTCAAAAAAATAGTAAATTATACATTAGTTACACCTCAAAACACTATTGTAATACAAAAACTCATTATGTTCAATTATCAACCAACATGCTCACCTAATTTAAAAATGCAATAATATCAAATGAAATAACAATAGCATACTTATCTTTCTTCTCCTCTATCCATAATTGTTCTCAATTAGTTAATACAAGTCTCATAACTAATACAATCTAGTTATGTATAATTCACCAATAAACTATTTCTTTATACTATTACAAATTGGGTAATGATTAGGATTTTCTTTTTTTAAAGCAAAAGACCAAAATTGATTTTCTTCCTTAAGACAGAGCCAAAAAGTTAGAAAACATACATCAAGGTGCTTTGCATAATCATGTTCAAGTTACCATTTGACATGAGTGTCAACACTTTCAATAAACTATCCCCAGTTACTAGTCAACTTCAATAATAGAGTAAAACTAAAGTTTTTTCCTTTCCCCCCCTTGGTTTTATTTTGTTTAACACATTATTTACTTAAACCCAAGTTTATGACCACCTTTAAAAGAACAAATTTAAGATAAACCACATATTATTTGATCATACTTCATCACAAAACATACATAACTTCTTAAGAAACATTGTTTCAATTAAGTATTAAAAAATCAAGTATACTTACTCCCATTTTACAAAACATTACTAACATTCTAAGATAAACAATATGTCATAAAAATAATATAATTTCATACTTATACTTCACAAAGCATTTTAAAACATAACCAACATTATTTCTTATGTGCACCTTACACATTATTGTAGGTCCCCACCTATTTTTATGCCATAAAACAATGCCAACATATTGAAAATGAGTTCAATAACCAACAAAAATAACTTGAAATAAAATGTATTCAAATTAGCCAAGTTAATACCTTCATTAATCCCTTTTTACACTAGTTATTGTACTTGATCTTACATTGATTATTACTCTCTTGCATTATACAAACTTTGTCTCTTAAACATTGAATCTTGATCTATTTTATAAGATCCTAACCAATTGTTATTAAAAAATATATATATATGGAAAAGTTTGATTAAGACAAAATTAATGTAAAAACTAATATAGTATTAATTCTTATCTCATTCATTAAATGGCTAATAGTAAGTATTATGCATACTCTCATTATTGACTAAAAATTCTAAGCATACCATCCTTAGTGTAGTTTAGCCATTTGGAATAGTTGAGATTTCAATTTGTTGTTATTGCTTATTTCTTATACTCAGGATCTTTTCCTCTTTAACACTCTTATCTTCACTTAATTGTCATATTCTTTTCAAAATTTTGGGCATTTTGTTTACCATTGTTACTAGATTAGACCCTTCTTTTTGTTTCTTGTAGATTTTAAGTCCCTTCATATTATGTGCCTATAAAATTGAAAAATTAAATATGTTATTTTCTTATATAAAAACTAAATATTTACTAAACATTTAAAATAAAAAGTTAGAAATGCTTTTACTGTAACATCCCAATAAACTAATAATATAAATTGACCTTTAATCATTTAGATCCATCAATCTCATAGAGTGGAATCAAAATCTAAATTTTCATAATGTTTTTTTATAGGTCTAACACTTGTCATGCCTTCTCTTATCCAAGTGGTATGTTCATTACTTATAGGAGATCTTATATTTTGCCTAGATTTATAAGGCTCTCCCCAAAACAATTTCTATAAATTTTCCTTATTTTTTTCAACAATGTCATATAAATCTTGAGGAATTTGTCTCATAACATAATAATGACCTTTCTTAACTAGATCCTTAACATAAAAAATTTGATGGATTTGAGTGGCTAGTACAAAAGGATCCTTTAGATAACACAATTTAGTTGTGTTAACACATATAAGTCTATAATCATCTTTCTCAACATGAAACTAATCACATCTAAACAAAACTATATCAAATTGAACCCAATTGTCTAACTTTATGATTTCTATGATTGCCCTGTGATAAGGCATGTCTCCCAAAAATAAGATTTTGGTCCCTAAACCATGCAAAGCTATTTATTAATGCATTCAAAGCTACACCATTATTTTGTATTTTACACCTTGCATTGCATTCCCAATATGGAATTTATACTTACCTATTAATAAAATATCTAGCATATCATATGACTACTGGTTTGAACCATTAGATAACCATTTAATATAAACAAAAACTTACTTATTTTTTACTTCATTTTGAAACCAAATCGCAAAATCTTGAATCATAACAAAAGCATAAGTCATGGCTTTTAGATTATATATATCCTAAAAGTTAGTCATAACAACAAAAAACAAAAATTTAAAACCATCATATGATATTAATACATATTTTCCTTGTTAAACATCAATATGATTGAAGAAGTGAACTTGAAATGGCAAAGCAATTCTCAATCATTAAAACCAACGAAAATTGATCCTAATAAAGTTATTTTAATTTGTTATTACTTAAGAGCTATTCTAATTTAAAGGAAACTATGGAGAATAAACTGTGTCTTCAATATAATGTTCCTATAAGGAAAGCACATGTATCTCAGCTATGATACACTTTAACTAAGAACACCAAAATGTTAGAAATACAATGGTCAAATAAAAAATATATTTCAATACACTTCAATGATGTCAAAAATATGTAGAAACACCTAATAAATGAGCATGCACAAAGCCAATAATAAATCTCATAAAACAAACATGTTTAATCAAAGAGAAGTTGCAAAAAATTATTGACAATTTAGAATTATGCTTAAAATGTATATAAAACAAAGGAGAAATAATAGAATAGGAATACACACATATTGCATAAAAATAAATAAAAATGTAGAGAACATTACACAAAGAGAAATTGTGGTGGTACCTATGAATTCAAAACTTCTCACAAGGTTGATTTCTTAACTAGAGATTAAAAGTAAACCTTTACTACACTCATAGGTTCTAAGGTAACCTTTTTTTGTAACTTATAAATTCTATTGACAACCCATAATAAGAATATCTTAAAAGTCTATTAATCAAAATCTATTTCTTTTAACCATGAAAAGCACATAAAGTCTATTAGCAAGTAAACAATATGATTCAAAGGAAATTGGAAGATAAATTTTGTTACATGTAGCACACAAAGAAAAGAAGACTAGAAAAGACACCTTCAAATTTAAGATACTGCACATAACAATAATTTACAAAATACTAATTCAAACATAGACCAATTGCAAAACACCTCACGAGCAATAGCAACCTCAACCAAGGAATCATCAAGGCACAAGTTTAAGATTACCAAAAGATCACCTAAAACATTGGAAATCAAAAACTTGAGACATACATGGTCATTTACACACACATACATAAAGTAATGACTTGTTATATATAATTTCTACCATCTCCATCAGCATCAATCTTCTTTTATTTCAAAACATTAGCCATAAAGACTTAAAATTTTAAAATGAAATCAGATTTGAAGAGGCCAATTATCATTTTTATTCCCTAATTACACAATTACCTATAAGCAATAATGCAAAATAAAATGAAATAAAATAATTAAGAACAAAATTAACTTAAGAAAAAGAGTTTAAAAATCTCTAACTCACCATATATTGCCATGATACTTGAGGGTGTAAGGCCTACTCTCAGGAGAACAATCAAAGTGGCTATGGATTTTATACTTGCTTTGGCTACTTTGGTCGATAAGGGTTAGCTCGAAGAGTGTGCAGACATCAGTGTCATTGCTAATGAGGGCGATGAAGACAAAGATATATTATGAGTTTTCCTCTAAGTTGCTATCATTAGGGTAATAGTAAATGACCAAGTCGTAATTACTTATGGTAAAGTTCTTATTGGTGATGTGCTTGCCGACACCAATTCCTTCTCCCACAGATCCCCAAATTCTTAAAGTAATTTGAATTTCTTATTAATAATCATAGATCTAAGAGTGGATGATTTCAAATCATAGTGGAATGAAAGGTTAAAAGCATTTCAAATTAAATGGAGATTAAAGAGGTTTTAGATCATGACAAGTGTTTCAATTTGATTAGAAAGCATCAAATTTAGAAATTATTTTAAGATATAAGGGTTAATCAAGGAGGGATTATATGACGTAGTGTGGTACTTTTAAAAATCATTGCATTATCCTTCCAAAACTACTTATAAGTCCTAGTTCACTAAACCCCGCTCAAGCATTTCAAAACTACTACATTTTAACGCATAAGGTAGTAGTTTGGTACTACTACAAATTGAGGTATTATCTCAGGTTATAAGGGTTGATTAGGAAGGGATTAAACAACACAATTTGGTTATTTTAAAAATCATGCATTACCTTTTAAGATCGCTGCTAAATTTTAGTTCATGAATCATTGTCAAAACCTTTCAATATCTTTGCATTTCAACACATAAGATAGTAGTTTGGTACTACTACATTAAAACTCCTATCTCAAATTTGCGTCAAGTTTAAGTGGCTAGTTAACTTATTAAAAACTGCTGTGTAAAAATACAAATGGCGTCGACTTTGTTCTGCCACCTTAAAATTGCTACTTAAAAGTAATGCGAGTTGGAAATCGCCACTATAAACTATTGCCTCTAAGATATATCAAGTTGGTTTTTTACTACTACTGAAAAACCAGCATATAAAGCTTACTATTGTTATATATTATGAAAATAAATTTATACAACAATTATAACTATTACGTTATATTGCAACAAATTTAAACTGCCACAAAATAACTACTACTATAAGTGATTTATGGAGTAGTGAGTATCAACCACGATCCATTACATGTCCTATGATTAAGGGCATTGCCATATTGAGGTCAACCACCCAAAACCAATATCCACCATTCTTCTTTATGTAATTACATATGTCTATACTTACATCAAACACTAATATAAGTATCAAAGACAATATGACATTTTAATATGGTAAGCCAATCTACCTTAGGATTAGGTTGATTAAATTCATTGCTCTTCCATTATTTTATTATGAATATAAGATTCCATTATTTTACTCACTTAATCCAATTATTCTATTAAACAAATAATAATAGCATCCATAAATACGTTTTTATTAATAGTGATATTATTCTTAATTTGTTTAAAGGAACTAATATAATCTTTCATTATAAACTAAAATATTTTTTTATTTATTCACCAAGAGGCAAAACTTGTTTTCTTTTCCTTTTTTTTCCATAAAGATCATTTTTTGTCTTCTAAACAATATTGTAAATTCAAAAAAATAAGAATTGGTAAATAAATAAACGTATAAAAAATAATAAGATATAATTATTTTTTTGGAATAAAATGTTATTTCAAAATGATAAAATAGGTAGAAATATTAACTAGAATCAATAGTTTCCATATGACAAATGAATCAAAAAAAATAAATAATTAATGTCATAAGTTGACAATCAATTTTTGAAATGGTATATTTTTATGTAATAAAAATATTGTTTTTATTTTTGAAATAAAGTTGAAATAATCATAAAGTAGAACAATGTTTAAATTTGTAAATTTAATGAATAAAATATTTCAAACTTAAGAGTCTGTCTTTGAGAATTAGTAATGTTGGTTAAAATGAAAAATTATGGCCCTATTCATAATGAATGGAAAAAGTTACCATAACGTATCGGTTGGGGATTATTTATCATGCTCTTCAAATTAAAGATCCAAAAACTAATGAAAGAAAAATGATCCATTTAAAAAACCTATTTTGCAAATAATGTAATTCTTGTACAAGTCATTTTAAAAGTTATATGAGTTTTTAAAGTAAAGTTGACATAAATCTAGAGCTTAAGTAATAACATGTGTGGTGATACAGAGCCTGGTGATGTTTGGTAGTAACAATTTAATTTTATATATTAATTTATAAGTGTGATTTTGTTCATCTCTCTTTCTCTTATTTTGTCTAAATTTTTCTCTTATTTTGTTTGAATTTCCAATAGAGTTTTATTCGTAATAGCCTTTAATTAAAATTATTAGAAGGATGACTAGAATATAAACAAACATAATTAGCAACAAGACTTTTCAAATCTCTAAAGCTACTTGTTAGAATCTAATTGATAACTTTTGTAAGTTGAATAATCTATTTTACACATTTAGATGTTGGAGAAGAGAATTTTTCATGTCAATTATAATTTCTCAAGTATTGTATAAATTTGTCAAAGTGTCATACATGATCTTTAATTTCTTATAACAATTTAATAAAAGTGTTGTATATAAATTTTAAGGTTACATATCACTTCATAAAAATGTTATTATGATGTATAAGCTATAATACAAAGTTATGAATGCGTCATATATACTCTCTAAGGCTATAATTTAATGAAAGTATAATATATATCCTCAAAGGTTTACACAAAAAATTTAGTCTAATTAACATTTACTTCTTAAAAGATGTTATGTAATTATATTATAGTTTTGTATATGTTTTGTAAGGTATTTTATAATTTGATTAATAAATGGAAAAAGAAACTTCTTAAGAAAAATAACATAAGGAGGCACATGTTTATGTTGTTATGTGTCCTTTATGATATTGTCAAGTATATATAATTTTGATCCGGTTTGATTTTGATTTAGGTTTCAAATTGGTAGTTTCAATTCCAAGGGTAGGGGGATCAAAATCAAACCTTATGAAGGCAGTTCAATTTCAATTCACATTGTTCAATTCCAATCCAATTCGAATTGACTATTTTAATTTTGATTCAATTTTAGTTTTAGTTTAGGTTTTGCTTCAATTTTGACTAAGTTCAATTTAGTTATAAACTTTTAGTTTAGTATAGTTCAATTATTTTTTTACCCTTTTTCCCTTTTTTTAAAAAATAGAACTCTTATAGTGTTTAAAAAAAAAGATACTTAAAAAAACTTTGAAGTTTAAATTTTCCACAATTAATGAAAAGAGAACGAAAAAAAAAAAGAAAAAACTTAATCTTAATTACATTTGAAGTAAGTTATCTATGTATCTTATTATGGTTCAAAAAAATTAAAGTCCACTTCCAGAGTATATGCTTCTTCAGTAGTATTGCCCTTACCCTTGTTATTACGTTTTGAATTAGACATTATGTAAATAAATAAATAAATAAACTTTTCAAAAAAAATTATAATTTTTGAAAAATTAAAATTTGTAAAAATACTTTGGTAATAATTACTTTTTAAAAAATTGCAAACAACTAAATAAGGTAAGTAATTATAAAATTAACTATTAAGAGAGAATGCTTTTTAAAGAGTGAAAGTAAGTAAAGCAAAGGGAGAGAAATAGAGAGAAATATGTGAAAATAAGTAAGATGAATCGGGTATTTATAGGAATTTTTAAGCTTTAAATTAAAAAATTAAAAAAATTTTAAAAAAGGAAGGGGAAGAGCTATGTAAGGCAACAATCTTGAAAAGAGTCATTGCCCCATAACACAATCCTTTGAATTGTTACTGCAACAATCAAATTGATGATCATTATAATGTACATGTGATATGAACTTCAAAGAGTACAATGAAACTCATAAATAAAATAAGAAATTCAAAATTTCAAAAAAGTTAAATTAGGATTAACAAAAATAAAACCTTTACCTAATATTCAATAAAACATGAATATAAAATATAAACCTAGACCTAATGTTTAAAAGAATACAAACTAAACGTATGAAAAGGATAAGAATTAAAAGATTTAGGAGTGATAAGTTGGGTCACAAATACCACAAGACAATAGGTTTTATAAGTTCAAAAAGTTCAATGAAAAATTAAAAGAGAAAATTTTCACTCTTTTTCACCAATAATCTATTTCTTTTAGCATTGAAATCAAGACAATTTATAAGTTAAAGTAATAATCTTAACTCTAAAAGTAGAGATAATGATATATTCCTAAAATATAAGAACACTTATATTTTATTATAAACTTTTGTTTTATAACAAGCACCTACTTTATAACAAACTCTTACTTAGTAGTCAATTTCTTACTTTATAACAAACTTTTACTTAAGAATGGATTTCATTACTTAACCTTAACCCATTAAGCACTTTAATCATATTAATGAAGCGTCAATCCTCTTTTAAGTTTGAATTCACATCATTTATTACTTGGTTGTTTCATCTTTTTAGCGTTGTAGCATATTATTAACCTTTCTTAAATGCTTAATGGATCCTCAGAAGCCCTTCATGCATTAGTAGCACCTCTATGAATCTTATCATTTCCCCTCTCCTCAAAAAAATTTGTCCTTAAATTATCACTTATATCAAAATAAGAATGATCAGTAGCCTTAAAGGTTACACTTATATTATACTCACCAAGAAGGTCCAACTTATAGGCATTGTCATTAATCCATATTACTACTTGAAATGGACCATTCCCTATAGGTCGTTCCTTATGCATATACACCTAAATCCAATGACTAGGTTTAAACACCACCTTCTTTGACCCTTCGTTTGCATAAGATAAATATTACTCAGTTTATTGTGTAATCTGTTGCTATACCTTTTCATGTACCTTTTTCACCATTTTAGCCTTGTATTCCTCATCTAAACTAATATACTCATCACTAAGTAAAAACATCAAATCCAAAGAAGTCAAAAGGGTTAAAATCATACATAATTTCAAATAAAAAATAACTAGTAGTACAATAAACATTTTTATTATATACAAACTCTATATGTGAAAAATAATATTCTTATGTTTTCAAATTCATGCAAATAATAGCACACAGTAAAGTAAAAAGAGTTTAATTAACTGCCTCAATTTATCCATCTATTTATGGGTGGCAAGAATTTGAGAACAATAATTTAGTACCTAACTTACTCCACAAAATCTTGTAGATATAGCTCAACAATTTTATATCTTGATATGAAACAATTCTTTGAGGCATGCCATGTAAGCATACTACCTCTCTAAAGAACAATTTAACCACATTGTTTGCATCATTAGTTTTATGGCATTAGATAAAGTCAATATAAAGTTTGATTCCTCTCATTGATGGCAAACCACATGGTTCTTAAAGAAAAATATCATTAAATTCCTACAAAAAAGAAACAACAATACTAGGCAAAGAGGAGTTAAGTTCATTAGGACTAAGACAAGTTTTTTTGGTACAAAAGTACAATCATAGGTTGTTTTGACTAAAAAGTTTTCTTTCTCACCCACTTCCTTCTTTTCTCTTAACCTCATCTCTTTTCTCTTCTTTTTTTTCCTATTTTCTCCTCTTAACCTTAATTTTTATTTTTTTTTTCACTTTTTTTTTAATCCTTAATTGATCTTCATAAGTTTATTAAGGTGTTAAAGGTAAAAGAGTAATAAGTTTATTATTTATTACAATAAAGTACCTATTCTTAAACTTATCATTCATTACTCGTCAATCATATTGTCATGTTTTTCCCACCAAAACATGCCTAACATCCATGGTACTACATCATACAAAATCTTATCAGTATATCTCTTAATAATAAATAATACTAACACTTATTTACCTTAGCCTCCCTATATTCATTCAACTATTGAAATTTATATAGCATAAGGTGCTTCATGGCTTCTAAGGATCCATTGAGCATTCAAGAAAAGCCAATGACATATTCCAAAGTGGAAAAAATGAAAAAAGTACTGAATAGGTTAATTCAGGATATTCAAGCCAACTAAGTAATAAATGTCATGAATTCAAGTTTAAAAGCGGACCAAAGCTCTATTAATATGATTGAATTACTTAATGGGTCAAAGTTAAATAATAAAATACACTCATAAAAAAGAGTTTGTTATAAAGTAAAAAAATCCACTTCTACGTAGGAATTTGTTATAAAATAAAAGTTTATAATAAAATAGGAGTGTTCTTATATTTTAGGAGTATATCATTGTTTCTACTTTTAAGATTAGGATTGTTACTTTAACTTATAAATAAACTTAATTTCATTGTTAAAAGAGATCAATTATTGGTGAAGAAAAAGTGAGAATTTTCTCTTTTAATTTTTCATTGAACTAAACAATCTCAACCAAAGTCACCTTATGATTAATTAATTCCAAGAAATTAAAATCAAAAAAATTTAGAAAAGTATAATTAATGGGTTCAAAGAAAACAACAAGATCAAATCACAATACACAAATAAAGAATAATTAAACTTAAATCCTTGTAGAAACTAGAAAGTAATAAGGTTTACTCCTTTAATTTAAGGTTTCCTTCTGTTGTAGGATGTCCAATGGAAAAAAAAATAAAACTATTATCTCTGTTTGACCTAATAAAACAAAATTTACTTTATTTCTTTTTCTTTTTCTTTTTATATTTTTTTTCTTTCTTTTTCATTTTTTTCCACGAATTTAAAGATAAGAAAAGATAAACGAGAGTTTTCAAATTCAAAGAATAAAATGTTATGAAAGGTAGCTAAAAGAATAATAAGAGAAAAACTCAAATTTAAATAAGTAAGCATGATTTAAACCCTAAAGGTTAGATAACAATTAATGTGAACCTTAAAAAGTACAACAAAACTTACAAGCAAAATAAGGAATTCAAAGTCTTAAGAAAATTAAATCAAATTTAATAAAAATAAATCTTTGACCCAATGTTTAAAGAAATACAATTCTAAGGTATAAACCTAGACCTAATATTGAAAAAATATGAATTAAAAGTATAAAGAATGATATAAATGTCACACTCTAGAAAGAAGAGATTTGGGAGTGATCAGTCAAGTTGGAATGCCATAAAAAGATAATCCTAATAATATCACAAAGTTCAATAATGAACCAAAAGAGAAAATTCTCACTCTTTTCTACTAATAATGTATCTCTTTTAACAATGAAATCAAGCTCAATTATAGTTTTTATAATAAATTCCTACTTTATAACAAACTCTTACATAATAATGGATTTTATTACTTAACTCTAACTAAGTACTTTAATCATATTAATGAAATCTTAGTTTTCTTGCAAGTTTGAAATCATGTCATTTGTTACTTGGTTGGCTTAAATATCCTCAATCAACCCTTTTATTGCTTCTTTCATCTTTTTAACTCTAAAGCGTGTCATTAACCCTTATTGAATGTTTAATAAATCCTTAAAAGCACTTCATGCACTAGTAACTCCTTCATAAATCTTACAATTATTGATGTGAACCCCTAAGAGTACGATAAAACTCATAAGCAAAATAAAAAATTCAAAACCCTAAAAAAGTTAAATCATATTTAACAAAGTAAAACCTTAATCCAATGTTTAGAGAAACATGAAATTAAGGTATAAACCTAAACTCAATGTTCAAAAAAATATGAACCAAAGGTATAAAGTAAGATATAAATGTTATACTCCAAAAAAAATGGATTTAAGATTGATAAGTCAAATCATAATGCTACAAGATAACATTCTTAATAAATTTGCAAAGTTCAACAAAGAATGAAAAGAAAAATTCTCATTTTTTTTCACTAATGATTTATCACTTATAAAAATAAAATCAAGTCTATTTATGAGTTGAAATAACAATCCTAACTCTAAAAATAGAGATAATGATATATTTCTAAAATATAGAAATACTTTTATTTTATTATAAATTTTTATTTTATAACAAATTTTTATTTAAAAATAAACTTCTTACTTTATAAAAAAATTCTTACTTCTAAGTAAATTTTATTATTTAACTTTTATCCATTAAATATTCCAATTATATTAATAAAACCTTAGTTTTCTTTTACTTTTGAATTCCTATCATTTGTTACTTAATTGACTCAAATATTCTTAATTAATCTATTCAGTATTTCTTTTATCTTTATAACTTTAAAACGTGTCATTAGCCCTCCTTCCTCCTTTATGCTTCAACAATGCCTCCATGAACCTCATCAACATGCAATGGTCCTTAAGACCATTTAATTTTTTTATAATTCTTTTATGAAACCAGCAATTTAATCGACAAGTAAGTTGTAGGTTTAAATCCTTAAACTACCCCATAGCCTAGTTCATTCAAACTAGAACCACCAAAATCAATTTTGGTTTGATTCCTGTTCAACCCCGTTCACATTTATTCGTCAACGTTTATTTGTTATAATTTGATAATCTTTGGAAGACAAAAAAATTATCTTTATGGAAAAAAAAAAAGGAAAAGAAAATAAGTTTTGTCTCTCGATGAATAAACAAAAAAAAAAAGTATTTTTCAGTTTACATTGAAAAATTATATCAATTCCCTTTCTTAAACAAATTAAGAATAATATCACTCCTTATGTACTACAAAAAACAAAAAATAAAAAATTGTTTCTTGTCCTTCGTCCATAATTTTCTGATTTTTTCCACTTGCATTGTTCATGATGGCAAATCTAGTAAACCCTTATCAATGAAAGTGAAAACAAGATTAAGGCATTCCCTACACTATGTGGTCTCACCTAGTCTAGACAAAGCAGTTTCTGCTAAAGCTTTCGAGGGTAGAAGGCAGACATCTGACATCTTGCGCAAATAATGCAGGAGCCAGAGCGATGAAATAGAATAGCTCGAACTGCCACCAAGCAATTCGATTCTCTAAAGTTATATGTGAGGGAGAGCAAGTGTCATTGCTTTTTCTAGTGTTATCCGAATGGCCATTATCTCCAAGTGAGAATTGGGGTGCCTTTGCTATCTCGGATAATGACCCTTAAGTCGCCCCCGTTATCTCCGATGGCTGCAACTTGAAGCCAAAAGGAAGAACGAAACATTTTCTCGTTGGTTACATTTCTGGGGCGCGTGTTTGTGCCCTCTTGTGTCCCCCCTTGTGATACAGCCAAGTAGTATTTCCGATCGAAATATTCGGTTACATCACCTCTCGTTACTTCTTAGTTGGGTCAGGGGATCCCAATTCCAACCGCCAAACTTGGTTTTGAGGTTTGCCTAAGTTGTTGTCGCCCTTCTTAGTTAGACCACGTCGTGTTTAGCATGCTTTTATGGAATTTCAATGTTTCCTCTTTCAAATATTTTGGTGTTTCCTGACCGATTGTGATCATGTTGGCCGTAATATTTTCCAGGTTACTGCCACTGTTGGAACCACTAGCACTAGTACTAATAGGTCAAGAAGAATGAAGGTGAATTTGATCTCCAAAACTCTATCTGCGTGCTGTAATCAACAGACAGCCTTCTTGGGATTTTTGTTGTGGTGTTAAAAATTTGCAAATATCTGATGACTATTTAATGTGTTGCAGACATTTGCTGAGCTTAAAGAGGAGAAGAGTTCGCTCCTGGAGGAACGGGTTTGTCTGAAGAAGGTATGAGCTTGTTGCTCGGTTCATGTGTCTTTTCCATAATTGTGACTCTTCCTATTGCATGCTAATCTTTTTCAATCAACAGGAATTAGCGACTCTGCATGCAACATTTGAGGAAAAGAGAGCGAGAAATGAGAACTTGAAACCATTAAAGGTAATTTCTGTGTCTATTTCATTCCACCTGCCGTTATGTTTATGCTAGGTCTGTTCTTGTTTTCAGCTTGATTTGAATTTCCGTTCCATAAAGATCTCGAGTATACCTTTTGGCGAACTGGGTAGAAAATGCATCCAGCGACAATCCTCTCCTCTCAATCAACTTCTTTCCACTTTACCTACACCTTCCAAAAGTGAAGAGAATCCACCGGTGGATCTTTCTCAAGAACTAAAGGCAGTTTCAAACCACGATAGACGTTTCTTGCTTCCTGAAGAGGATTCTTCCGTCGAGGCCTTATATGGAACGAGCTGATAGAACGACAACCTCTCTAAACAATACTCAATTGCCAGTAGAATGAGTCGGTGCTCTTGGATGTCCGCATAGTCAACTCCAGGGAAGTCCCCGAAACAAGTTGGTCAGTCCTGGATATGACGACTCTGGCTTGCCCAGCTAATACTTAGTTCAAAATCGAGCGAATCAACCATGAAGGAGGCTTTCATTGTAGAATAGAGGCCATAGGCCATTAATGTTGCACGGTTCTTCATTTGCCACGATTTTTCCAGAGGGTAGAGCCCTCTTTGGTTCTTGTTGGATAACCATACGTAGGAATAACTGCGTCATTCTTTGCAGGTAAACAGTTACTCGACCATTTTGTTGCTCCTTGCTACCATGTTTGCATTTTTTTTCTTTTTCTTTTTTTTCTTTAAATCCGGCATGCTGCTTCTGATTTCATTTTCCGTTTATGATTGGAGAGAAACGATATCTTCTGTTGGCATATCGTTTTCAAATATCGTGACTATTACTGGGACATTGAAATGGGAAACAAAATTTTCCCCCAAAGTATTAATTTGGGGGAATACGCAAATTTCATTTGGCCTGAAGATTTCCGCTGAGGAACAGCACACCTGTACATTTACACAAGACAAGAGACCAGTGCACGTACAAACGACGTCCCACATTATAGCAGTGTGAGAATGGCAGACGAAGGAAAAAGAAATTGATCCCAAGAGTAGCAACAGATGCGAACTTAGTTCACCGTGTCAGTACTTAAAAGAACATAACATCACCTAAGCTCCTAGATGGATCAACTTGGCAACCCACACGCTTGCCCACCACTCCAAAGATTCGGGAAAATTCTTTGATAGTTCAGGTCTATTTTCATGGTAGATTTAAGTCAATGAAACTTGACATCTGGAGTTAAACTCAATAACTGCTATGTGAAGCATAGATAGTTTGACTTATGCTTGTGTCATTGACCCGCTTCGTCTAATAGTTGCACAAGGACAGATTTAGACCATTCTGCATAAAAACCTAGGTCCAAGTCAAGGACAGATATCTTTACAGTCTAGTGAAATGAGACTTGTCCGCACCATGCAGAAGAATGTGTGGCTGATTAAGTCAAATGTCTTAGCTTTTCTTCAACAAGCTCAATACAACGATACAAAACTATCACAACTGGGTATAGAGCGCATTCTATCTCAAGGGCAAGTTGATCAGAATCATTCTTGTTCTCTGCAATAATGCCCGTCACAAGGGTCCGAAGGGGTAGAAGCCATTCATTGTACGCCTTCCGTAAATTGCTCCGAGACAGTACTCCGGTGTAGTTTGTTTTCCCTGTTTCATTTGACACTGAATGAGATGTAGCAAATGACACCCGAAAAAGGGTGCTCCCATGGTATTTGGAGCCTGAAGAAGGGCCAGATATATACATCTTTATCTTGATTTTCACAAAGAGAGTCTCTCCATTATTCAAACATGTGACCTCCAACTCATAATGCAGTTACCTCACCCTTATACCGAGAGGCTTGCCCTTCAACAGACCTTGGAACTTAAGGCAAATCAAGTTTATTGGCACAAACATCCATGATTTTGAGGGCGTGGCCTAGTGTCAATTAACCTACTAAATAGGGCAACATGTAGTCGAAAACCTATAATGTTGAAAATGTGTCTTGTTCACTTAATGAATCAAAACGACGCAATATTCCATCAATATGTAAGGTCTACTAGTGACTTCCATTTGACAATCTTCCCTCCCGATCAAACCTAAACTGCAGAGCTGTTAGCCAAATAGCATAAACAACCTTCCATCAGCCCATTATCTGTGAGATTAGTATGTAGATGGGCAAACATGCTTGAGTTGAGAATTTCATTGAGCCATTTGCTGATCAGCAAGCAGCCTTTGACCTTAAAAGCTACAATTGGCAGGTAACTTGCTAATTTTGAACATATTATAATTTGAAGGGCCTTGGAATTAATGATAGAACAGCATAACTACGCATTCCTCAGGCTGAAACAGCCTCAATACAAGGCCAAACTATTTTATTTTGCATCAACAGATTTTAACACAATGGTTTGGGATAAATTTCACGCAAGACTGTTGAGAGCAACAATAAATTTGTGCAGATCACTTAGAGATTATTTATTGCTTGAACTTCTATGGGTCAACAAATTTCTACATTACCTGCTGATTCTGTTATCAAGATATATCTGTACAGGTTGAGGGTAGCTGAAACCTGCAAAATATCATACCAGATACAAATTAAAAAAGTTTCAAGCAAGAAACTAATTAAGGACCCTGCAGTGCTCCTTAGACAGACATAACCAGATATTACATCAAAAATCTGCCTGGCCCCCTGAAAAACAGGTGGAGAGAGGAAGTCAATGTGGAGCATAAGAAGAGGGATTGCAATCAAAGAAAAAAATATTACTGAATCAACATGCTCAGGAAAGGATGGAGGTCCTCCCTTTGGAGGCCTCAAAATTAGCTCCACCAATTCAAGAACACCAGCATTCCACAGTGAAACAGCTGAACTTGCATTATTTTCAGCTTGGAGGACATCATGATTGCGCAATGATATTGCTTCGCAATTTTCTGTGTGCAATTCCCTTCTAACAAGATCTAGAAGAATGGCAATCTGTTCATCGTTGTAACAACAAATTCTTCAAATGATGAAATTTACATGTTGAACAAATGCTTGCTTATGTCATATAAACCAATATGCATGGATTTACCATGGAAGGAGAGTCTGTTCTTGCAATCAGAGTTTGCACCATATCAAGTTTATGAGAAGCTGGAATATCAGCAAGCACCTGGATTCATTTGGCAAACTGATGTCAACATTAATAATGTGTGTGTCTAGAGAGGAAATAGTGTATCAGAATACACCAATTTGATGCCTCACACAAAGACAGCACGAGAATGGAAACGCAATTTGCAGTGTGGTTGACTGTCAATTAAAGATCTCTCACAACGACAACAAAGCCTCAATCACAAATTTAATCGGGGTCAGCTACATGAATCTTTTCTTGCCATCTTGTTCTGTTATGCACTAGGTCAGCTGTGAGATCTAATTGTTCTAATTCCTTCCTAACTAAAGATCTCTCACATCATCCAGTAGTAGAGCCTTTACCCTTTTCAGTGCTTCAAAGGCATTCTTCCTTACCACAGTGCTTGGAGCATATATGATGACCTCCAAAATGGCCTGCAAACATTTATTTTTTCAGTTAGCTCATTAAGATTGGAGATATTGATGTGCAAAGTCAAAATGGGGAGGTACCTGCAGAGCAGCACAAAGACTAGGCATGTATACAGAGCAATCACCATGTTCATCAGTGTAGTTTTTTGCTAGATTTTCACTAGCAATGCAGATCAAGAAGTCAACAACATGTGTCTTTAATTCCCATGGCATATTGGCAGATGACAGTATGTGCCTTAGCATTGCTACTGCTTGCAACCTACTAGTCTGGTTACTTTGAAGCTCATACTTGACAGCAGAGATATTCTCCCCAGCAGCGTGAGTGACCCCATCAGAAATAAGACCCCATATCACTGCTTCAAAATTATTTTTATTTAAAAAAAAGAGAGAGAGAGAGAGAATGTGTAAACCAAAGAATAAAAGTTAAATATGTAAACATAAATAGAGGAATGATTAGGATGATAGAAAGACACATTGGTTTTTTGGAAATACATACCCGAAAGAGATGCCCCGTGTTTGATATAGGATAAACAGTTCATAAAATTATCTTCATCCTCTTTGCATTCTGTAAAAACATGAGTCAGTGGGACTTCAAACTAAAAAGTTACTATTTACCTCAACTTGAAAGATGTTTGGCATACAAAGAATGGTATTCAAGTTACCTTCCGCAAACATGCTAGTCAAGACATCTAAATTGGACCCAGTTAATAAGCCAATATATGATAAACCACAGTATGGTAAGAACTCTGACAACTGGAACATTAGAGGAAGACAGCTTGAAATCTCGTGTCCAACACTTAGCGAAAGAAGAGCCTGCACATCAAAGGTGTAACTTAAGGCATGGAGCACCTAGCAGTTTTGACAATGAAATATAAGAAAACAATATCACTATAGAGGCAGAAAAATGGACCAGGAAGACAATCAAAGAGTAACAGCACAAGGGGCTCAATGTATGAACTCATGTAGCTAGAGTGCAGAGCATGTAACAATTGATTGTGGTATATATGAAGGCATGTTCTCAAACAAAAACCATGAACCTGGAGTTTCATGGGAATAGAAATTACCAACCATGATCTGTAAGACATATAAACCAAGTAGTGCACGAAGCTTTTCATTTTCTCTGCCTTCCTGTCACCTCCCAAAACAGGTGGAAATAGATAGGAGATAATCCTGATTAAACTAGAATGTAGACAACCAAGAAAAGCATAAGACAATATATTTTAAGCTTACCAATTTTGCACTGATCACACGAATAGAACCAGCAGTGCTTAGTGCTCTGCCAAATAAATTTACGCACTCTGTACACTGTTCACCCAACTCCAAGCAAACATCCTTCAGAACATTCAGAGTAACATGAACTGCTACTTTTGCTTGCTTGAAGTGATGCTTCTTAATAGAAATGAATACTGAAAAACCAAGAGAATATAAAATTTCTTTGAGCTCAATCACGCTGGCAATTTCATTTAGCTCAGCTATAACATAAACCAGCACATCAACAACAATAGCTTTTAGGAAATGTTCAACATGACCCAATAGAGGATACTACATTAAAGACAGACTGAAATTAGACTACAGCTCAACCATCATCCAAAACCACTGATTGAAAATATGTTTTCTTTACTAAATCTATGTTTATCTTCTGAAAAATCTCCTACATAAATTCTTGCCCAAAATTTGCATGCAGATGTAGCTACATTACTGTAAGACTTGTGGATTTTGTATATTATTGTAAGACTCATATTTTGCAGCAATAACAAAGAAACATAAGAAAACAAATTTACAAAGACTTTCAACAAAGTGCTATCAAACTAATACATTTCAACTGCAATCAGAGAGTTCTTGGATACTAGAATTTAGCAACATCATTACATCCAGAGAAGCATTGAGCCTTAATCAATCAAGTAACCATGGTACCCTGTTATAACCTTTTGAAAGGCCACTCAGAAGAGGAGCAACATAACCAGATGCATTAATCATTCTTCTTGAGGAATCTAATGCCTGTTTTGATAGCATCCACAAGTTAGGAGTCAAAAGAAAACCACAAGTAATAAATAATTAATCACAGGAAATTGCAACTTATATATAGTATTAGTCCGGTCCCTGATGATAAAAATCAACTTAATCCTCAAGGAATTAAACAATATCATTGCCACAGTGCAAAGTGCTGGTGTTCGTAAGTTCATAACTTGCTGTTAAACATCAAAACCAATGATTAAATCACGATGTATCATGAATTTACTACTATATGTTTACAAAATTGATTGCTTGCAATGAGATGTTCTGGGTAGCATTATACTTCCACTAAAGTCTCATGAGCTAGACATTAATGTTTGCAGAATTATTCATCTGAGGTTTGGTTATAATTAACAGGCTCGAAAGAGATGCACAGCCACTTTGAATTAGTGCCAACATAGCCATGAATAGAGTGAAAAACAACACAATGCCACTGTATAAACTATGCACCTCGCAAAGAATTGACAGCATGTCACGTGGGTTACAGGATGATATAAGACTGTCAATGACACAATCAGCAACATCCAGGCACCTATCTGACAAGGCTGCAAACTTTGAAACTGCCTTTGGCAACTCAAATGAAAGTGCATCAATAACCACCTGCAATACCACTAAAGCTGGTAAAGCATACACTAGCAAACCCCCCCCCCAAAAAAAAACAAAAAAAAAAAAAAATCCGTCAAGAGCAAAATTTAAACAAAAGTATTCGACTCTCAGTCGGAGCCATCTGACCAAAGAAAAAGCAAACAAAAGAGCCTAAACCTGGCTTGCCAAAGGAGAGGACAAAAATCTATGAATCTCAGAGACAGCTTCGAAGGCATTGCTTTCTGCATCTTCGTTCTCGGGATCCGACAAAACTGCATCTGATGTTGAATCAAGGAGACTGACCAGCTCTGAAACCGAGCTTTCGTCTCCATGCTCGACAGACTGCGGAAGTAATAAGAGACACCGTTATAACATAATAGTTCTCCTTCACGGGAATCTTATGGGAGAATTCATCATTTCCTGAATCCCGAGAGAATAATGCGGGAACTTGGAAGCGAGGAAACACAGAATGTATAAAAACCTAACCGAAGCGCTTCACTTCGTTTTTCCTCGGCAACACTTGACATTCCCAACTATGCAACGGATGAACAGAATACTTTCCACCAAAGAAGTGAAGAAGCACGGGGACATAAATCCGGAACAGCAGTAGAAAATTACCTTGGATAGAGAGGAGAGTTGATCTTGGAGACGAAGCACCATAGCGTTGGGAGAAGCTGCTTCACCGCGCCCTGCTGCGCTTTCCGCGGACATCGTTTTCCCGCGTCAACCAATTCGTTGATTTTAGAATTCGGTGACAATCATTAAACTTCTTCTCATTATCCTGCCCCAGCTCTAGAGAATTCAGCGAAGATGAATCTGAATTTGCGTTGGCGGCCCGGGAGGCGCTGGTTTTTAAGATACGGACACGCTGTGGACGCTATATGTTAAATAATATATACATGTAATTTAAACATTTTTAATAATATTAATAATTTTTTTAATTTATAATATATAATATTTATAATTATACTAATTTATTTTATTTTGTAATTAATTTTTATTACGAACTTTTAAAAATATGTATTTTATGTATATATTTAATATAATATTTAAAAAATCATAACTAAAATTAGTCTATATAAGTAATAAAATAAAATAAAATATATTTATCTTTTACCATCATACTATCTGTTATATTTATTAAAAAAATATTATTTTGTATAATACTTCTAATAATTTTGATATTAATTTTATATGTATTTAATATATATTAAAAGTACTTAATATACAAATTAAAAATATACGATATAGGTATCTAATTTTTTTTAATTTTAATTTTTTGTTGGATACCTTTTGGAGTATTCAACATATATTAGAAAAATTTTAAATAAGTGTTGTGTTCAATACATGTTAAACACACGTCCTTTTATAAGTATTTGTGTTATATTACAACACATTTATATAACGTAATCAAATAATATTTTTCTTTTTGGCAAAAAATGAAATTTTTATTTATTTAGAACATTTGCAAGCATCTTGTTTAATAAGAAAACAAAATATAATCCACACTATTTTTATGTTAAGTAACCTCTCATATATCAAATAATGTTGTCTTAGCTAAATCATAATCAACACCATCAATTTATTTTACCCACATGTTGAACAATAAAACTAGAAAAACTAGATAATAAAGCTCTCGCATTCTCTTTTAGCTATCCAACCATTATATTTTTTATTATTATGATTGAATGGTTAGAATTGCTATTGTATTATCATACTCTATACATACGCAAGGTATATATTTTAGCTATTTTTAGCATTGTTAAGTGAATTGCTAAGAGTTTAAGAATTTCACCAAAGAAATTGCCTAGTCGTACCTTATAGTATGGATAGAGACCTTCCTTTGTTATCATGGAAAATCAATTCTTTACCTCTTTTTCCTTATTTAATTGCAATGTTAGTATTTATCTTGATTCTACCAAGACTAAATGACATCTAATGAGTTTGTTTGTTCCCAAATCAAGTAAATTATGGTAAGTCTGCTTCTCTTTTTGATAAAATATATAGAGGAGCTAATGCATTAAAGGCTTTTAGCAATCCATTGAGCATTCATAAAGGGTCATTGACATATTTAAGGGATAAAAGGATGAAGGGGGATTTAATGAGCTTATTTAAGAAGTTTAGCCCAAAAAAGTTAATTCAATCTTGAAGGACAACAAAGTATATTTTAATGTGGGTTGACACTATATTAATTATATAAATATACTAAATGAAGTTGTGTTAAATGATTGTAAGGGTTTCTAAGTTGATTTATCTATGGACGTTATGTTAGAGTTGTTGCAATTAAAAAAGGGTAAGGATTTTGTATTTGTTATTAACAAGTTTTTAAAGATAACACACTTCATTTTATATTATAAAAATGACAATTTAAATAATATGGTTGAATTTTTTTCTAGAGAGGTAATGCAATTGGATAATATGCCTCAAAGTATTATTTCATATTGAGATATAAAGTTATTGAGTTACTTATAAAAGACTTTATTAGATAAGTTAGGTACTAAGCTATTCTCAACTACTTGACATTCACAAACAAATGGGTGAATCAAAGTAGTTAATTGAACTTTTTCTACTTTACTACATGGTATTATTCAAATTAATTTGAAAATATGGAAAAATTATTTGTTGTGTATAAAATTTGCATATAATAGGAGTGTTCATTTTGTTACTAGTTACTTTTTATTTGAAACTATGTATGAGTTTAATTCTTTGACTCTTTTAGATTTAATGCTTTTACTTGTTAACAAATATACTAGCTTAAATGGTAAGAAAAAAGTTGATATGGTGAAGAAGTTGCATAAAAAGGTGTAATAACAAATTACAAAATGAAATAAGAAACATGTATCTTATGCTAACAAAAGGTAAAAGAAGATGGTGTTTAAATTTAGTGATTAGGTTTAGTTGTATATGCATAAAGAAAGGTTCTCAACTTAGAGGCATTCAAAGTTACAAGTTAGAAGAGATGGTCCATTTTAAGTGATGACATGGATTAACGACACAACTTATAAGTTGGATCTTCTCAATGAGCATAGTATAAATGCAACATTTAATATTTCTAATTTTCCTCTTTTTAATACAAGTGATAATTCAAGGACAAATCCTTTTGAAGAAAGGGAAATGATGAGATATATAAAGGAGTGATGCTTAAAAGGTTTCTAATCATCCATCAAGCAATCACAAAGAGTCAATAACATGTTTGAGAACTAAAAGGATAAAAAAGGCACTTAGTAGGCTAATTGTAGAAGTTTAGGTCAAAAATGTTAATTAAAACTTAAAAGGGTGACAAAGATTATTTTAATGCAAGCCAAGGATTTTTTAATTGTATAAGTATGTTAAATGGGGTTGTGTTAAGTAATTATAAGGGTTTCTACAACAATCTCTATAAAATAAGAACAGATTTGTTATCAGTCTATTCAGAAAGTTTGTCCTTATCTCTAAGATTATTAATTCAGCTTATAAATAAGTTTGATTTCATTGTTAAATGAGTAGATCATTAGGTGAAATAAAATTAGGAATTTTCTCTTTTATTTCTTTCAAAAATTAAAAAACTTATCAATAACTAACTATTATTGTGATGTTTAGCTTGACTTATCAATGCTCAATCTATTCTTTTTTAAAGTGTGACATTTATGTCCTTATTTTTACTTTAGGTTTATATTCCTTTAAACATTGAACTTAGATATTGCATGATTAAAATCTAAATTATCTTTCTTAAGTTCTTACTCAATTATTTTTTTCTATTAGGTCCTTAAGCCATGTCTTTTGGAATTCACATCACTTTTATACTTATAGTAGAGCTTAATAATCTTGTTAGCAACCATATTACATTTGCTTTGCTTCTTCTTTAACAAGAAAAAATATCATACTTGTCATATGGCAACTAATTTTGTCATTTACTAATTAAAAAACTCTTTATGCACGTTATCTTTAATTCGCAGACCAAGAAAACTAAAAAACCAAATTTTCGTTATCCAAGGACTAGTAAACAAAGTGTAAAATATTTCCAAAGACCAATAAATATAGTGTAGAATATTATCTCAATCTACCCATCTCATTTAGCATATTTATTGCTAATTATCATTTTTTTGTTAACTACGTTAGTTTTTATTAGCAATGTAACCTTTGTATACTATTCTTCACATAAAGTGTTTCACTTTATTTAGAACTTGTAATTGTCACATTTTTTTCTACCAGTATGCTCCTTTGTTCATTTTAAGAGAAGAAGGCACTAAAAGGGTTATGCAAAATATAGTTTAGGTTAGGCAATAAACACTTTTCATTATATAAACCTTAATATAATTGTAGTGTCAAACTATTTTGTTACTTAAACCTTTATAACTAAGAGAAAATGAAAGCAATTAAGAACTTTACGATGACATAAAATGTTGTTTCAATAATGTTATTTTTATTAATACATAAATTTTAACAATAAATGATAAAAATATTATTTGCAATTAGTTAAATTATAAAATATTTTACTTTATGGTTAGTGAAAATGTTATATTACAATTCATGTTTTTTTTTTTTTTTTGCAAATAAAGACTCCTAAAAGTATATTTTTGGACCATAATTTTTCTTTATTCCATATTTATAATTTAGATCTTACTCTTTACTTGAATTAATATTTTAATATTAATCAAGTTAAATCATGATAAAATTGGATCATAATAGTTAATGACCAAAACCTAGGCTAAGTTAGGAAGGACTCAAGTTTAGACATCTGGACTTGAGGAAATTTATGACTTGCAAGACAAAAGAAGGTTATAAAGTGCTAGATCTCAACTCAGCATTTGTACTTCAATACTTAAATTAGTAAAAAATGTGATTACATAACAATTAACAAAGTTAGAGAATCGCTAATATGTATTTTGAAAGTGATGTTTGTAGGGTATTTATTGTTAAGTTTAAGTGTTGATGTAGTCAAAGGGATAAATTTGCAAAGGTATATATGGGGCCTAAAGGAGTAACATATATACCTAAGGGAAGTGACATTCCTTAAGCCATGCCAATGAAAAAGTGCTCTAGATATGATTGGTTTGAATTGAAAATCCATTAATAACCCTTAAGAATTATCCTTATCTCTTATCCTTTTCTGAAAATCATAGTTTCTTAAAGCAACTAAAACTTAGGAGCCACTTTATTCTTTAGATGATTCTTGAGGGTTGATAAACATCCACTGTTGTTGGGTTTAAAATAGAGCACTCTTAGTAAATTGTGATTGTTGGATTTATTTGGGTCAACTTCTTGTCTTCCTACCTATTGGCTATTTAAGAGTCATGCTTGTACTCTTTACCTTTTATTTAATCTTTAGAAGGGAATTGTCAATAACAAGATTCTTTTTCTCCCCAAAGTTTGCCCTTCTACAATAAGATTTTTCCTTCTCATTTTTACCCTGTTGTTTTGGTGTTAAGTGATGAGGCGATTCTTTAATCCTTCTTTTAGATCTTCTTTCTTTTCAAATGATACTTCTTTAGGATCCTTTAATAATGATTCATTTATATGAACTTTTCTATAAGTCGAGATTTCTAGATGGAAAGACTTATAGGGCAAGAGTTCTTAAATGAACTTCTTTTTAGGCTAAGGCTTTTAGGGCAAGAGATTCCAAATAGACTTCTTTTAGGCTAAGACTCTTGGAAGGGGAGTTTCCAAAAGGACTTATCCTTAGGCTCAGGCCTTTAGAGTGGGAGTTCTAAAACAATCCAAAGAGAATGGTTTTGTCACAACAACCTCTAAAGATAATAAGGCTAATAAGGATAACATTTTTCCTATTACTCTTTATGGATCCCCCGAGTGTATTTTAGTAATAGATAAGTTTAATCCTAAAGACTAGTTGTAAGTTACTCTTGGGATTTATACACTATATTGATAGGGATGTCATTTGATTTTGCTATCCTTACATTTTTTTTGTGCACTTATTAAGGACTTAAAGGGTTTACTTCTCTTTATACAAGGGTTCTAACCTCAAGGTTGAACTTGCCCATTACAAAAGTCTTTCAACAATTTCTTGAATTTTATAAGATTACTCTTAACACAATTAGTGGAATTTGATCAAGGTATAAGAGGTGATATATTAGGTTATTTATAGCCTTAATATTTAGGTCCTTTTAAGTCTTTTTGATTTTTAGAAGGTACAACATTATTGCAAGTTATACTAATTGACATGTTAAACTAAGTGTAAAATGATACTAAGCAAAGACCTCTCTAAGCAAGAATTCATAAATAGGTTCATATATTTTAAAGATTTAACTTGGTATACTACTTACTCATATGGAACCATAGCTTAGAGGAAAAAGTCCTAACTTTAAGAAATAAAAACCTTATTGTTCTTAAGTGACTCAAAAAACTAAATGTCAAAGCTATTACTGCAAGGTTTATACCTTGGTTGATTTCCTTAAAGACTTCCAATTATAATGCTAGCCTTAGGGTTTGCATTAAGGGGAGTTCTCAAACAGCCAAAGTTATAGGAAAAATGGTCTACAATTATAACCAAGGTCTCTTGTAAAAAACATAAGTTGTCTAATTAAGAAGGGGTAAAAGCAAAGGTGGCTCCCTTTTTAGAGGAGGATGATTGGCTTAAGCAAAGGTCTTTTGACTTATAAAATTCTAGGATAGGGGATTTGGCTCTAAAGTTAAGGTGTGATAAAAGTTTTCTAAAAGGAACCAATGGCCATTGGAAGCAAAGTTTGAAGAGGTAGACATTAAAGTTAAAAAGTCCAATTGTTAAGCTAATGAGGTAAAGAAACAAATGGTCAAGTTTTAAAAGAAAAGGTTTGAATTACCAAGAAAGGTTTACTTGCTCCATCTAAAAAAAATGCTTAAAGGATTCAGTAGACGACCTTAAGAATCTCTCTTACAATGCTTAAGTCAACTTTTGACTTATAGATAAACAAACTTAAAGATATACATTTAGACATTAATCTAAATGAATATTAGTCCCTATTATTGGATTCTTTCCTTAAGCAATTCTAAGGTAAAGTATTCTTTAAACCACAATGTTATGACTACTAATAGTAATAGGACACTACTTAATAAAGATGATTATAAGGTACAAGATCCTTATTCAACATTGCGATGTGCCAAATGCCACTAAGTTTTTGGTGCCTTTAAGGACTAGTTAAAAGATCTTGAATTTTAGGGCCTTTATGACTTCTTAAGGATACATGCTTAATTGTTCTTATGTTTTTAAAGAGGGCCTACTATCCTTTTATTAGGTTTACAAGTATAATTTTGGATTATCAAGTCAATGGTGTATATTTTCCTTTACATCGAGCTCTCTGAGAATTCCTTATTTCTATATAGATTGTGCCATCAACTAATACTTGACTCTTAGATTTTATTGATGAAATTACTAGTGTTAAGTGCCTATATAAGGGTTGTTATAACTAGGGCCATGTTACTTCACTTATGTTGGGTTGTTGTCATGCCTTACAAAATGGACAAAGGTATGTATGTTGTTAAGTGGTGAGTGAGAGATAAATACAATCTCTTTGTTTTTTATGGAGAGTTAAATGTTATGGAAGAAAGTTATAAATGGAAACACTTATTCTTTTCCCTAAGGCTTGTAGGGGGAAATATTGGTTACTTTACCCTTTAGGTGTTTATAGATTTGGAATAGGAATTGGTGTCCCCTTTAAATATTGAGAAAAAGGAAAAGAATAAGAAAATTGCTTGACTTTTTTACTTCTTTTATATAAACATGCCTTCTTCTTTATTCAATCTTAAAGGAGCATGCCTCCTTTTACTTTCAGATTATCAAGTTTCTTGGAGATTCATTTACAATTGAGATGCAACGTACCCTTATGACCCTATCTAGCATTTGGATTTTAAGGGATATAGTGGGGATGCAAACATTAAAACTTCAATTATTAAGACTAAAGGCTTTGTTAAGAATTAGTGTTAAAGCTTAGGTTGGAACTAACCAAAGAATTGATTAAAAAGTTGACAATTTTAATCTAGACTCCAACATGGATTAAAGTTAGAAAATTGATGAATTTTCCTTTTATTATAAGTTCATTATATGGTGATCATTTTTAGGATGGTCATGTTTTTATTTGTTATTTTGTAGGTATATTGTCTAATTAAAATTTCAACGTTGCTTTTAAGGATATTGAGGCCACCAAGGTTCTTTTTTCTAGAGTGGCTTATAGACAAGCTAGAGAAGAAGAAGAATTTGAAGCATGTTGGCAAGGATATCAACCTAAGTAGTTTAGGTAAACTTATGGAGCTTGCAAGTAGGAGCCCTACTCTACCATTTATGGTTAAAGTGGTAATTAAGGTAAGCTTAATTAGTAAGGAAGGAGATATGGTTAATAAGCTTGTATCGAAGGATTTTCCTACCCTTTTTGTTGAAGCAAAAATGTCTAAAGGGGAAGGATAGTCATTTAAGCAAACGCCATTAAATATTCTTTCATTGATTAAGGCTACTAAGGAAAAAAGGGAATCAACCTAAGATATTTAAGTCCTCTAAGACTCTTAAGCATGTAAAAAAATATTAATTGGTTTGGTTTGCACTAAGGATGACGCTCACCATGTTGTGTCTAAATGAAAGGACTTACACTACCAAGAGGATGACCTCTCCTAACACTTAGAAAAATTGATTAAGACTCCTAATTTTTTTGAAGTATTATATATGAAAAAGGAGGATTGTGCTTATCTTAAAGATTAGGTTAGTAAGCTAACTTTAATAAAGTAATGTGCAGATGCCACTAACCAAGAATTATGGAAAAAGCTTGTGGCTTTTAATGTAAAGCTTGAGGCTACTAATATCAAAGTGCGAGACTTGGAAGAAGAATTAAAACAAGAGGTTAACTACCACTACTAGCTCAAAAGTGATATGCTTAAATAAATCAAGGATCACAAGGCTAAGATTATCTAGCTTAAGATCTCCTTTGAGGGCATTACTTCATTTGGCCAAACTGTCTCAAAAGAGGGGAAAATAGGTGTTATAGATTCTTTTAGGTTGAGATTCCCCACAAAGGATTTCCCTACAAAGTTATAAGTTATATTTTTTTAATAACTTAGCTAATCGGGAATACTAATATATTTTACTAAGAATCAAACATGTCAAAAGTGTTAAGTTGTTGTATTTTAATCAAATAAAGTTGTTCCAAGTTGGAATGATGCATCAAACTCTTTTAGCTCCATTAATCATTGTAGCATTTTTCCTACCACTTCTTATGTTTATAGAATTAACCTTAGGGATTGATTTGTCAAGATAATAATTTTATAGGTTTGGAAATATGGTTTTAGTTTCTTGGTTAAAATGATGACAACTAGTGCCACCTTATTTATTTTTGTCAAGATATTAGTTATACTCCTTATAAGACTTTGCTTTTATAGTACACTAGTTGCTATATAGAACCTTTCTTACAAATAAGCATGGAGCTTACCACTAATTCACTGACAATCAGGTGTAGAAACAACTCCTTGCTCGAAATTAACTTGTTAAGCAGTAGAGTTTATACAAATTGGGTCTTTAACTATGAAAATTCTTACTCACATTCCTTATTCCACTAGAATTCTAGGGCTTTTATAAGTATCTAGAAAATTTATAGTTGCTTGTCATTTGATTTTAAAATAAATCTATTAAGGTAAGCTAGCATGCTTGTTAGAACATAAACTTTTTTGATACTTTTTTTTATGATGAAAGGTTCTTTATAGTTACAATTTTCTCAAGTTAACTTCTATCCCTTTATAAGAAACCATAAATCCTAGGAATTTTTTGGATTGCATAGTAAAAGCACACTAAGTTGATTTAGTTTCATATTATACTGGTTTAGTGTTTCAAAGGTTTATTAAAGTTTGCTATATGCTTCATCGAGAACCTATTTTTGATTCATATTTCATTGATGTAAGCTTTTACATTCTTATTAATCTAATGCTTGAACATCTTACTAACTAAGTATTGGTAAGTAAACTTGACATTTTTTGCTCTAAATGACATTACTTTACAGTAAAAAGTGTTATTACCAATGATGAAAATGGTCTTCCCTTAGTTGGCTTATATATAGGGATTTGGTTATAGCTAAAGAAAACATCCATGAACACTAAGAGCTCGTGTTCAAAGTTCCATCAACCAGTTAATCAATACACAAAAGTAGTAATTGTTTTTAAGACAAGTTTTATTAAGGTATGTGAAATTGACTCACATTTTCTACTTATCGTTAATCTTTTTTACATAACTACATTACGTATCAATTTATATAATAATCTTTTTTACATAACTACATTACGTTTCAATTTATATAAGTTACTTATTTGATAAATTTTGTAGGCAGTTTGTCGTATTAGAGTGAAGTTTCTCTTCTTTGTTTCATAAGAAGGTATTCCAATTTCACATTAAGTTTATAGAACATGACTTCCAAATGTATTCCTAACATGTTGGCCAGTACCCATGTCAATACCTATGCATTGCGCCTCACAAAGATAATTAATGTCTTGTTTAGTTAGGGTTTAAGTCTTTTTCCCACTTATACTATTTTTTTTCAAATTAGTTGGGTCTAAAGAAATTAGTTCTAATCCTTTTACAGGGATACCTTTTTCTTGGAACTACTCTTTTTAGTTTTAGGTTAGAGATTTTAAGGTTAGTTAACTTCCTTTTCCCTTTGATCCAAGCCATTTTCCCTTTGATCCAAGCCACTTAAAGTTCTTAAGTAAGTTTTGATCTCCATGAACCTCTTCAATGCTTGTTAAGGTTGGGAACTTCATTTTGAGGTGTTTGATGGAAAGGATGGCATCAAGATTTTTGAAGGCAAATTTGCCCAAAACTACATTGTGTAAGGATAAGGTCTTAAATACCAAAAACTTAAGGTTTATATTAATCATTTGAGGGGAAAAACTTATAGTGATTGGTTTTTCAATTGCTCTTATTAGAATAACTAATTTTCTAGAGAAATCATATGGTAGGTAGCAAACATTTTTTAACATTTCATCTTAAAGTCTCATCTTAGTGGGAGTTTTAAAATACAAAATGTTTATTAAACTCCTCATATCCACTAGCACCTATTGCACATCAAATTCATTTGGGATGACCTTGATTACTAGTGAGTCATTGTATCAGTATTTCAATTTCTTCTAGGTTCTTGTAAGTGAAAGTAATAAGTATTAGCTTACATGAGTCGTTTTCCTTGTACATTTAAAATGTGCCTTGCACAAGGCTTTCTTAAGGTGGTAGTGATGCTCATGAAAAGGAATCTTATAATTACATTTATTGTTCCTTAAGTATGGTATAAGGGAGAAGAAGCCTTGTTGGTTTGATCAATGTATAGTTCTCTCAAATTTTGTCATTCCTTCTTTCTTGAAGAATGATTTTTGTTTTTAGGTTAATATTGATTCTCCCTTTATACATACTTTTAGATCATGATAATAATCATTGTGAAAATAACCAAATTTTCTCATATCATGATGTTGAGGATTTAAAGAGAGCTATTGCTGCTAATTGATTATGCTTTTGCCCTTTAATCCTATTAGAATGCTAGTTTGAGTTGTGGCTAATGAAGTGTAGTGACAATGGTTTGGCTCTAGGTTTCAATTTCTCCTTCTTTGAGAGATAAGAGTAGGGACTAACTCTACTTTTTACTTTATTCTTTCCAATGTTCTCTAAATTTTATATAGGCCTATAAGGCATCCTTTGCCTAAATACACTTCTTTGCTTGAGACATGACTTTTGTAAAATCCTTTGATGGATTTTTGTTTAGTGAGTGGGTAATATGGGACTTCTGTAAGCCAATATAAAAGGTAGCTAAGGCTAAATTAGATTTTAAGTCTTATATTTTTAATATTTTCATTTTAAAATAAGAGTTAAAAATAAAGGACAAAATTGCTCAAAGATTCCTCAGGCTAGTGCACTCTCATTAATGCTATTTAGACTTTCTTTTACCTCTTATTAGTAACAAACTAGGTTGTAAATTGTTGATTTAAATGTTTTATATTAATAATTAAGTAAGGTAAAAGCTTAGAGTATCACCTTTAAGCATCACCTTTGAGTTAGGCCTTTGAGGGTGGTAGAGAATGTCTTGCATATAATAGCTTTAAAAGTTCCACACCAATATGTCCTTACATGGAACTTTTCTTAGATGGAAAACGTCTTGTATATAATAATTTTAAAAGTTCCATGTAAGGATAAATTGGTGTGGAACTTTGTCCAATGATCAACTAACTCAATAGTTTTGTCATAAGAGTTAAAAGTAGATCTTTTGAATTTTTCTTAATGTAGTGTCTTGGATTTTTGAGATGAGGAGAATCAAAAGTTAATTCATGAGATGATGGATCTTGCCTTTATAAGGTGACTACTTAAATTATTAGTTTTTGCATCTATTTTATTGCCATTTTCAAAAGCACTTTATATGGCATTTTTGGTAGTATGCATTTTTGTAAGGAGCTTCTTTTGACTTATAGGCTAAAAAATGCTAGGGATTGTTCTTGAAAGTCTCTTGGTAAAGAAAAAGATAATTTTCTTCCTTTAACATGTTTAGGAGAAGCTTGGTCGAAATGCTACAAAGGTATCTAGATGACATTGTAACTAATTGTTGGAAGTAGATTTTAAGTGTTTTAAGGAATTTTAGGTATAATTCTCAAGAGGTGGAGGTGGATTTAATAGTTTGGTCAAGGAGACTTCTCCTTTTCTTAAGAAAGGAAACAATGAAAGCACAGTGTCTTTATATGTTCTTACATAAGGTAAAATTGTTCCTAACAACTTCAGAATAATTGGTTATTGTTTAAGTTAAAAGAGACTATTTAGGTTTTATTATTAGTCATATAGGGTAATGTGATGAAATTGTTGTCTAAGTTTTAATGGGAAAAACTTGTAAGTTTGACTGAAGTAGAAAAAGTGGTTGTAAAGAAAAAGTCACAATGTTAATTCCTATTAATAACCCTTTTATGATTAAGCTGAATCATAATGATTAAGGACTAGATCTTAAGGTAGGTTGAGAAGGACTTGAGTTTGGATAAGTGTGAATGTTTGGGCTTAAAGAGTTTTATGACCTATAAGACAAAAGGAAGTTATAGGTGTTGGGTCATAACCTGACTTTAGTACTTTAATAGAATCAATAAATCATTAATGCGTACTTTAAGAGTAATGTTTATATGATATTTATAATTTAATTTAAATATTGATGTGGTCAAAAACATAAACTTGATAGGGGGATATATGAAGTTTAAAAGATTAACATATTTACCAAAATAAAAGAACATTTCTCTAAATGGAGGCGATAAGGGGTGCTTTAAATATAATTGAATTGAACTAAAACCTGATTAACAATTCATAAAAATTATTTTTATCAAATATCATGATGGAAACCATATTGTACCAACTCAAATTGACAAGGGAGTAGATACTTTGCAAAACCTTGGAGGACCAATGACAGGGGTAAGGTAAAAGAAAATAAAGGAAGCTCTCAACAACCTGTTGTGCGACATTTACTATCAGAAAGTTGCCAAGTACGAGTTAAGGAGGATAGAGTCCTCACCAGGGCTTGCGAATGTGTCATCTATGGAGAAATTTGCGAACCATGGCCTTAGGAAGGAAGTTGGATTTAAGAGCCTATGATTGGGCCTTTAAGTGGGTTATTTTCATGTGTTTTTATTATTATTTAGTGGTCTGGACGAAATTCCTTATTAAGCCCAGCTTATTTAGTGGGTTGGACAAAATTTCTTATTAAACCCAATTTATTTAATGGGTTGGACGAATTCCCTTATTAAGACTAGCTTATTAGTTAGGGTTTCTGAGAGTTAGCATATAAAAAGGGCAAAAAGGGTGGCTGGGAGAGGCAGACCCGCTTTCATGAGTGTATGAGCTATTTTCTCTGGTTTTTATTTTGAACTTTCATACTTGCGTGTGTTAGTTCACTAGACTTATCTTCTTCAATGTTGTTGTTGTTAGGAGTGGCATCTGAATCTTATAGTTCTGGTTCTTGGTTGTTTATAATTATTGGGTCAGAACTCTAAATCCCTTAACCTGTGTTAGAACGATCCTATACCAACATTGGTGTTGGGTTCCATTTACATATAAATGGAGTTCGTATCATTTGGTATCAGAGCCTTGGCTCTAACTCAGGTTAGTTATATTGTTGTTATCATATCTTTCGTATATTCTTCGTTGTTGGTTGAATAATCAAAAAGAGAAAAAAAAAACGCCAAAAAAAAAACAAAACAAAAAAAACAGAAACAAAATCGTGTATTTCATGGGTTTCTTTTCTGATATTTGTTTCTTCCACAAAAGTACCCATTAGTTAACCAAAAAAAAAAAAAAAAACGGGTTCATTGTTTAATTGGTCATTTACTCAATTATATTTGATAATTGATTATTGTCCAATTGCACTACTCATATCATTGAATTTCTTGTCATTCTATTTGCTTTATTGCCTATCTTCTTGGTTCTGTCACTTCTCTGAAGAGGTAGGTTTAGGATTGATATATTTAAGTTTTGTTTGTTTTGAATTTAGTTTGCTTGGGACTACTGAAAGAGCTCTTAGAGTTTTGCAATTTATTGTGTGAAACACAAGAGTTGAGGACTACTATAATTGAGTGGAGAGCAAACATGCAAGGGAGTGAGTTTTGTGAGGCATATTCTTTATTTACTAACAATCTTGCATATATGATGTTTAATGATAAAGAAGGCAGTTTCCTATATGGAGAGGAGGAAGTAGTTGTTCCAGATTTCAATTTGCTTATGAAATCTTTAAAATAGAAGTTTGATAGGATTGACCAAGCACTTTGGGAAGTTCGAGACGGGATGGATCAAATAGAAGGGGAATCACATGTCAATCCTAAGAGGCCAGTTGGGAGGGTCATGAAAGAGCAATTTAAACATGACCTTGGTGAAGATGGTGATGATTATTATGATGACGGTGATAATGTTAGTAAAAACTTCAGAGGTGGTTTTAGAGGAGGACGTGGTAATAGGAAGGGTAAAGGAGCAAAAGGCAATGGAAATGTTTATGATAGGTACAATAGAGGTCGGGATAATAGAAATAGAGGGGAGGAAGGAGTAGACAAAAATCTTAGTAGTATTGAAATGAAAGTACCTTCTTTCCAAGGGAAAGTTGACCTTGATGTCTATTTGGATTGGGAACGAAGGGTAAAATTAATATATGAGTGCCATAACTTCTTTGAGGAGAAGAAGGTGAAGTTAGCTGTGGCAAAGTTCACTAATTATGCTGTAGTATGGTGGGACCAACAAGTTACCACTAGGAGAAGGAATTTTGAGAGAATTATAGAAACTTGGAATAAGTTGAAGACTGCGATGAGAAGGAGATTTCTTCCTAGCTCTTATTATAGGGATTTGTATAACAAGTTGCAGAGCCTTACACAAGGTTCCAAGAGTGTGGAAAAGTATCATAAGGAGATGGAAATTACTATGGTTAGGGCAAATGTAATGGAGGATAGGAAGGCAACCATGACTAAGTTCCTCCAAGGATTGAATAGGAGCATAGCTGATATGGTAAAACTGCAACACTATATAGAGATTGAAGACATGGTACATATTGCCATGAGAGTTGAGAGGCAACTTAAAAGGAGGAGCACTTTTGGTCATAAGCAAAACTCATGCTTATCTTTTTGGAAGCCAAACTAGGGGAAGAAGGAAGAGAAGATGACTTTTAAGCCAAAAAGCAATTCATATAGACCCAAGACTAGTGGGGGCAGCATGGAAAGGGGCAAATTTGAAGAAAAATTTGAGGGAACACAAGGAAAAACTAGAGACATCAAATGCTTTAGATGTCTGGGTAGGGGCCATGTGGCTTCACAATGTCCTAATAAGAGAACCATGTATCTTAAGGAGAATGGTGACTATGTGTCTGGCAGTAATGCTAGTGATGAAGACCAAATGTCGCCATTAGAGGATGCTAGTGATGTTGATGAAGGGATAGAGTATCCGGAGCATGGTGGAGGGCTTTTAGTAGCACGGAGAGCCCTTAGTGCCCAGGTTAAGGAGGAGAATGATGTTGAGATTCAGTGGAAAAATATTTTCCTTACTTGATGTTTAGTTCAAGATAGACTCTATTGCTTGATAATCAATAGAGGTAGTTGCACTAATACAACAAGTACAGAGTTGGTGGAAAAATTGAACTTGCCTACAACCAAACATCCTAGGCTATATAATTTGCAATGGTTAAATGATAGTGGAGTGGTAAAAGTGACTAAACAAGTTTTGGTTCCATTTTCTATTGATAGATATAAGGATGAATTGTCTTGTGATGTTGTACCTATACAGACCGGACATTTGTTATTGGGCCATCCTTGGCAATTTGACAGAAAAGTTTTGCATGATGGTTACAAGAACTGCTATTCATTCACCATAGATGGAAGACCATTTACACTGGCACCATTGACTCCAAAACAGGTGTATGAAGGCCAAGTGAGACTTTATGAAAGTGAGCAAGAGAGGAGGAGTGAAAAGAAAGAGAGAGTCGAGAGAAAAGAAAGTGCAGAAGGGAAAATGAAGATAAATGCATTTGAGGGTGCTGAGAACGAGAGTGGTCAGGTTCACAAGAGTGAGGATGAAAGAAAACAAGTGAGTGTGTTTGCAAAAGGAGTAGATGTTAGGGTTGCCTTCCAAGCTAAGCAACAAATGATCTTAATCCTTCATAAGGATTCTTATTACTTTAACACTAACCTTAATTCATCTTTGCCTAGTGCTATTTCATCTTTGTTGTAGGATTATAATGATGTGTTCCCTTAAGAGATCCCAGATGATTTGCCACCAAGGAGAGAGATTGAACGTCACATTGATCTTATTCCTGGAGCTCCCATTCCCAATAAGCCAGCATATAGAAGTAATCCTGAGGAGACAAAGGAGCTTTAAAGGCAAGTTGATGAGTTAATGAAGAAGGGACATGTAAAGGAAAGCATGAGTCCATATGCAGTACCAGTGTTGCTTATGCTGAAGAAAGATGGATCATGGAGGATGTGTGTCGATTGTAGAGCTATCAGCAAAACAACAGGGTCTCTGAGAGCATTACTTGTGAGAGAAGCTCATGGGGGTGGTTTAATGGGACACTTTGGCATTCAAAAGACTTTTGATGTTTTAAATGAACATTTTTTCTGGCCACATATGAAAAGGGATGTTAGAAGGGCCTATGCTAAGTGTATTACCTGTAAACAAGTTAAGTCTAGAGTTTTGCCCCATGGTAAGTATATGCCCTTAGAAATTCCCTGCGAACCTTGGACCAACATTTCTATGGATTTTATTCTTAGGTTACCTAGGTCTAAGAAGGGCCGAGATTGTATCCTTGTTGTAGTTGACAGGTTCTCAAAAATGACACATTTCATTGCTTACACCAAATTGAATGATGCCACACACATTGCAAACTTATTTTTTAAAGAGATTGTTCGCCTATATGGAGTGCCAAAGAGTATTGTGTTAGACCATGATGCAAAAATTTTGAGCCATTTTTGGAAAACATTGTGGGGTAAGCTTGGAACAAAGTTGTTGTTTTTTACAACTTGCCATCCACAAACTGATGGACAAACTGAGGTAGTAAATCGAACTCTGGGTACATTGTTGCGTGTTGTTATTGGTAAGAACTCTAGAACTTGGGAAGAATGTTTTCCTTTTGTGGAGTTTGCCTATAATCGTGTTGTTCATTGTGTTACAAGTTATTCTCCTTTCGAGCTTGTTTATGGTTTTAATCCATTGTTACCTTTGGATTTAGTACCATTACTTATATAGGACAGGGTTAATTTAGATGGGAAAAAAAGGTGGAAATGGTTAGGCAACTTCATGAGAAAGCTAGGCTTAACATTGAGAGAAGAACCAAACAATATGAAACACAAGCCAACAAAGGTCGCAAGCATATCACTTTTGAACCTGGTGATTGGGTTTCAGTACATTTGCGGAAGGATAGATTTCCTAAGCAAAGGAAATCAAAGTTGCAACCGAGGGGAGATAGTCCTTTTCAAGTGGTGGCAAGAGTCAATGATAATGCATATAAACTTGACTTGTTAGGTGAGTATAATGTGAGTACAACATTTAATGTTTCTGACCTTTCTCCTTTTCTCTTTGATGATGTAGATGCTAATTTGAGGACAAATTATTTTGAGGAGAGCGGGAATGATGGAAATCATATTGTACCAACTCAAATTGATAAGGGAGTAGATACTTTGCAAAACCTTGGAGGACCAATGACAAGGGCAAGGTCAAAGAAAATAAAGGAAGCTCTCAACAACCTGTTGTGCGACATTTACTATCAGAAAGTTGCCAAGTACGAGTTAAAGAGGATGAATTCTTCACCAGGGCTTGTGAATGTGTCATCTATGGAGGAATTTACGAACCATGGCCTTAGGAAGGAAGTTGGATTTGAAAGCCATAATTGGGCCTTTAAGTGGGTTATTTTCATGTGTTTTTATTATTATTTAGTGGGTTAGACGAAATTCTTTATTGAGCCCAACTTATTTAGTGGGTTAGACGAAATTTCTTATTAAACCCAGCTTATTTAATGGGTTGGACGAATTCCTTTATTAAGGTCAGCTTATTAGTTAGGGTTTCTAGGAGTTAGCATATAAAAAGGGCAAAAGGGTGGCTGGGAGAGACAGACTCATTTTCATGAGTGTATGAGCTATTTTCTCTGGTTTTTTGAGAACTAATTCTGAACTTTCATACTTGCGTGTGTTGGTTCACTAGACTTATCTTCTTCAACGTTGTTGTTGTTAGGAGTGGCGTCTGAATCTTATACTTCTGGTTCTTGGTTGTTTATAATTATTGGGTTAGAACTCCAAATCTCTTAATTTGTGTTAAAATGATCATATACCAACATTAGTGTTGGGTTTCATTTATATATAAACAGAGTTCGTATCATATCATAAGAAACAAAATATTCAAAATTAACTTTTAATTAGGTGAAACATAATTGTTGAGTGAAACTTTTATTATAATATGAAGTCATTTAGATCTAAGTTTTAAACCAAAATTAGAATTAAAATTATAATTAAGTAAAATTAATCAATTCATATCAATTATAATAATATTTTTTAAATTATTTTAAAAGTTCTTTATTAAAAACTTAACAAAATGTATGTTTGGTGAGCAAGATCAAATGTCAAAGTACATTTTACTACATTTAATAATCAGTGACTGAAGTGTGCAGTATAATTTCCTGTATTTTGTGCCAAAGGGAAGATTTTTATGGTCAATATTTTTAGTTAAGAGTAAAAAAGAAATTAAATAATTTTTATCAAAAGTAAAAAAAAAAAAAAACCTTATTTTCATTCACTTACTTATATTAACAAAATTTTCTTATAATAAAAATTACTATCTACATTTTATTCTCTCTCTTTTTTTTTTCCTTCTCATCCTCTTTTTTCATTTTTCCTCTTTCTTTCACTTTTTCTCCATCTTATCTCTTCGTATGGAAAGTATAAAATTATTATAAATAAAATAAAATATTAAAAATTTTTATAAATAAAATATTAATAAATTTTTATTATAATTATAATAATTATTAAATATCTTAAAATATTGATGATAATTAATAATTATTATTATTTTTGATATTTTAAAAAATATTAATATAAAATATTTGTTCAAATGATAATAAGAATTAATAATATTATTATCAATTAATGAATAATAATTATTATTATAAAATTATTATATTTCTATTTTTATTATTATAAAGAAACAATAATATTAACAAGAATAATAATAATAACAACAATAATAATAAATATTATTGTTATTATTATTATTATTACAAAATTAATTTTTTATTATAATTTTATTTGTATGGTAATTGTAATATATTTTATTTATAATTTATAATTTTTATTTCATAATATTTTAATTTTTAATAATGTTTTTCTGATATTGATTGTAAGATAGATATTAAGTATATTAAATCACACATTAAATCTTATTTCTTATGCAATTTATTGTTTTTAACTTAATATGATATTTTTATTAATTTAATAACATTCTAATTTGTAATATAAAATTTTATCAAATTTTAATTATTACATTTTAAATGGAAAATAATTACAATTTGAAACAAAATACTATGGACAAAATCTGATTTCAATTTCAAGATTAGTTAAACATATTATAAAATTTTTAATTTTGTTTGGAGCATTTAAAAAGAAAATTATTGAAATTTAGGAATAAAATTGATTGTTAAATACAAATAATTAAAAAAATTCACAAAATAATTTTGTTGATTGAGTCATTAAGAAAAGGAAAAAGAAAATATAAAAAGAATTAAAATCATAAACTTATTTAATAATTTTATAAAATTGAATAAAGTATAAATTAAAAATTAAAATTTTGAGAATTGAAAGAGAAATTTTATATATCTCAAGAAAATGATTTCATGGTATTTGATTTTTGCTGAGGTGCTCAGAATTTTTGTAGATAGAAAAAAAAAGGGTAAAAAATTATTTATTTTGTTTTTAATATATAATTAGGAATGAAGATGGGTTTAAAAGCGTATGTTACTGTTTAGTCGCAAGATGAGGGAGGTGCGCTGCCGCATTTTAAAAACAGGATGTGAAATGTTATTCTCTCCGCAAAATAGTCGCCACTGTCCCAGACTGGGGTATAGAATCATCCATAGCCAAACACGCCCTCTGCTCTCTCTCTCTCTCTCTCTCTCTCCATCCTCCGTAGCCCTCTCTGTACGTAACCAAAAATCATCAGATCGATCTCCATATCTCGCGCACGCTGGCTCGCTCTCTCTCATTCACTGTCCAGTTGTTCTAAATGTTCAGAATCTAGTGCAACCGAGTATACCTGCACCTCCGTAAAATTCCGACCGTCAGATCCCGGAATGGAGCCAGACGTGAGCATCGAGAGCTCCTGCATGATCCGCGTCGCGGTGATCCCAATTGGCGCGGTCCCACCGAATGTCCTTCGGGACTATTACTCGATGATCATGCGGCAGCACACGATCCCACTGTCGGCGATCAGTTCCTTCTACAAGGAGCACCAGAAGTCCCCGTTCGCCCACCAGCCATGGGATTCAGGCTCCCTCCGCTTCAAGTTCGTCCTCGGCGGTGCCCCGCCGAGCCCTTGGGAGGACTTCCAGTCCCACCGCAAGATCCTCTCCGTCATCGGCGTCTGCCACTGCCCCTCGTCCCCCGATCTCCACTCCGTCGTCGACCAGTTCACCGCCGCCTGTAAAGGTTATGCTTCGGCTCTCGTCCACCGTTGCTTTGCCTTCTGCCCCTGCGACTCTCAGGTCAGTTCTTGGTTGCTTTGACTTTCCGATACTAATTTTAATGTGCGAAAATGAAGCTTAAATTGGATTTTTTTTTTTTTTTTGTATTGTTGTTCTTTATTTCTTCTCTTTTATTGCGCAGCTTGAGGATTGTAGCAACAAGGGGGACAATCTGAGAATGTTTCCGCCTGCGGACCGGCAGACGCAGGAGATCCACTTGCAAACGATGATGCAGGAAATTGCCGCCTCATTGTTGATGGAATTTGAGAAGTGGGTTCTTAAGGCAGAATCTGCTGGAACCATTCTTAAGACGCCTTTAGATTCTCAAACCAGTCTCAGCTCTGAGGAGGTTCATTTTTAGGTGTCCCAAAGCATTTGGAATCTGCAATTTTCTTTCCTGGGATTACTTTAATATGTCCCAAGAATGTTCCCAGACATCGCATTCTGCTGTGGCTTTAATTAAATCTTTTTCCGGGCAAAACTGCAGGTTATCAAGGCCAAAAAACGGAGGCTTGCCCGTGCACAAAAGACCATAGGAGATTATTGTTTGCTTGCGGGATCACCTGTTGATGCTGACGACCATTATTCTACAGCTTTGGAACTAGCCAGGTTGACTGGGGATTTCTTCTGGCTTGCTGGGGCACTGGAGGGTAGCGTTTGTGCTTTATTGGTATGTGCCTTTTTCTAAGCTTGGTTCAGCTAGTGAGTGTCATATGGGGTAACTTCTGTCCTTGTGCATGTCTTGATGCACAGTTGGGTAATAGCATTCTTCAATCTAGCCTAGTTGATGTTGTGTAAATTTTTTCCCCAATGCATCATTTTGGGCTCATTAATATTGCCAACTGTCCGGGATTCTCCATTCATACTTCCGCAAGATGTGATTAGTTGAATATTTGTACTGAGTGATGGGTTTTGCCTGCATGTTTTTCATGTTACATGTTCTCATGCAATTACTTACCTGGTTATCTTCCCATTGTCAGATACGCCGAATGGGCCTAAGAGACCCAGCTTTAGAAGATGAAGTTAGGTATCGTTACAGGTACAATGGTGTGATAGAGCACTATAGGAAGTCTTTCATACAAGACAATGCTCAGAGGTAATTGTTGCCTCTCTGTTCATAGACTATACAAGTCTTTAGTACCAGGAAAATGTTTGCAAATGTTGTTATGTGTTTGCAATCTGATTATACTTCACATACTGTATCTCTAAAATTTCAAAATTTACATCCTCTGACTAACTGGTGTTAGTAAGCTTTGGTGAAATTTACATAAAGTGCTGAGTGCTCCAAAACTCCAGCAGCCTTTTCTGTCATCATCCCTCCCTCTCTTCCCGCCTCCCCCAACTGCCACCACCACTGCCAGTCACAATAATATCTGGACCCAGATCCTGTGGGTCATGGTAACTCCTTTTTGAGCCATCACATCAATCATTCCCAATCTACCAGTATTTGGAGGCCCATAAGGCAAATGACCCTTCTTCCAAACCTTTCCAAGTTCTCTGATACAAATGCTTTACCCAGGAGGGATATCTTACAATGTTTCCATTATCTCATATTCCTTAATCAGGTCAATGGCTAAGGGTGAAGTAGCAGTAAGAGGAGAATACTTAGATAACCACACTCTGTCAAAACTTAAATACTTCGGCTAGTGATGCCAAGGGGTTCCAGAGTTAAATTTGGTTATGTGCTTCTGTTTGGCACTTGTTCTTTTGAATGGAGTAGAGAGACTGTTTGGTTAAGAGTGATATAAGTACAAGGAAAGCAGCAACAGGAGGAAGGGGGTAAAACAAAAAAAGGGATTTTAAATTTTTGGGAAAGGGAAAAGCAGAGATGGTTGACCTTGAAGACCTACTAAACAGACCATGAAAGAAGCACTGTGGTCTATTTTTGAGGTCCTTTTCACAACTTTCATCGAGGGAAACTTATGGAATGTGCTAATAGTAATGCAATATGAGCAATAGCTTGCGAAATATAATTTCTAAAAATATGTATGTGAAGAGTTTCTGCGCCCTGTATGCAGGTTGTTATTTTAAGTTTTCTAATTTTTACTAAATGCTATGTATGATGCTTCTTATCATGTTGATGGTTAATGACCACAAATTTTGTAATATTTTGAGTGCAGGGTTTCACCATTGAGTTTTGAACTTGAAGCTACATTGAAATTAGCAAGATTCCTCTGCAGGTAAGCGTATATCTACCGTGAAAATAGCAAGACATGACCCTTTATGTGTGGGCCTAACTTGCATTTATGTTATAAGAAATTAGACTGGCTTTTTTCATGGATGGAGGTTTGTTGCAATGATTAGACTTGATTGAGGAAAGAAGGATTTGTATTCATGATAATTGTTTCTGATTTCTTCTTCTTTCATATGCATCCGGGCATAAAGCTTACCTACTTTTTGTGTAGGATGATCATCTCATAAATGATTGAAAAAAACCCTCTTAGGAAACAGCTCACTTATAAGTTATCTCCCTATTATGTACCAAATTACCAGAAAAAGTTGTTACCTCTTCGGTACAATGATTTTTTGGTGGTTCTTAAATGGAATTTGTTTGCATTATAATTTCAAAGATCATGACATCCATAGTTATGGTTACATTTATTTTACCTGTATTTGTACGATTGTTGGTGTGATAGCTGATAGGAGTTTGGAGGACAGTAAATTTTTCTTTAGAACTATTTCTTTGAACATGCTTTGATGCAATGCTGATTTTTGTTTTTTGGCAGAAGAGAGCTGGCTAAGGAAGTGGTGGAGTTGTTGACTATTGCTGCAGATGGTGCAAAATCATTGATTGATGCAAATGACACACTCATATTATATGCTGAAATTGCCCGTTTATTTGGAACACTTGGTTACCAAAGAAAAGCTGCCTTTTTCTCTAGGCAGGTAGCTCAGTTGTATCTGCACCAAGACAATAGATTGGCTGCAATTAGCGCTCTGCAAGTTTTGGCAATGACCACCAAAGCATATCGCATTCAGAGTAGAGCATCTTTATCCCACCACTCTTTTACACATGTGCGTATCCAAATGTGGGGACAAATTTGAAGTGTTGTGTCAGTTAGTTAATGGAAATGTTGAACTTCAGTTTTGGCATACATTAGTAATAGTTGTTGGGATGTTTCCTCTGAGTTAACTGTATTGTTTCCTACAAGAATTTTAAGGTGATTATGAGACATTATGAATGATTAATACAGGTGTTGGGGACCTGCTTCAGTCTGCTGACTTTGACTCATTTCTGGGTTGGATTTATTTCACCAACTTTAAATAATTTGATAGAATGAAATATAATTGAATCAAACAGAAATTTTGACTTATAGGTTGTTCTTTGCCCCCTCTTCTTTATGTGCAAGTAAAAATGGATCTCACAGTGGATAGTTTGAAATTGATTGTACTTAAAGAAAGGGAACTACTGTACTTTTCCTAGCACCATATGTACTTGGTTTTTTGCCATATTTGGATTTCATTATGTTTGTTCACTGCATTTTTGTTTAACTCCTCATTTATTTTCTTTATGAATGCAGGCAGGATCAAGTCAATCTGATGGAAAATTGCATCACCAGTCAGTAGTTTCCTTGTTTGAGTCACAATGGAGCATGCTTCAGATGGTTGTCCTGAGGGAGATACTGCTATCTGCTGTCCGTGCAGGAGATCCTCTGGCTGCTTGGAGTGCTGCTGCACGGCTAATAAGATCATATTATCCTTTAATCACACCTGGCGGGCAAAATGGCCTTGCTAGTGCACTTGCAAATGCAGCAGAAAGGCTGCCTTTAGGAACTCGCTGTGCTGATCCTGCTTTGCCTTTTGTAAGGTACTACATTGTTATTGTCTTTAGCACCTTTCTTTTTGTTTTTTTGTCTTTTTTTGAAAATTTCCCCCTTTTCTGGTGTGGTTTTCCAATCTCTTGTGCCTTTCCTTCTCTATCACTTAAGCATTTGCAGGCAATGTTCCTTTATTTACTTTGTTTGTCAATAAGGACAGTTTTTGGATGTCATGTTGCTTTATCACTTTTGGTATGCAAGTAATTGATTGTTGATTAGCTAATTGATTTCTTTCAGGTTGTACTCTTTTCCTCTTCATCATTCACAAATGGATATAGTAAAGCGCAATCCAGAAAGAGAAGACTGGTGGGCTGGATCTGCTCCATCAGGGCCTTTCATTTATACGCCATTCAGCAAGGGGGAGCCAAATGACAACAGCAAGCAAGGGTTGATATGGATTGTTGGAGAACCAGTCCAAGTTTTGGTGGAGTTGGCAAATCCATGTGGCTTTGACCTAAGGGTTGATAGTATATACTTATCGGTGCATTCAGGAAATTTTGATGCCTTTCCTGTTAGTGTAGTTCTTCCACCTAATTCATCAAAGGTGATCACCTTATCTGGAATGCCAACTTCAGTTGGGTCACTGACAATTCCGGGTTGTACTGTTCACTGTTTTGGTGTTATTACTGAACACCTTTTCAGGGATGTTGACAATCTGCTGCTTGGTGCAGCACAAGGTCTTGTGCTCTCTGACCCTTTCAGATGCTGTGGGTCTGCAAAGTTGAAAAATGCATCTATTCCCAATGTTTCTGTAGTACCACCATTGCCATTATTAGTTTCACATGTTGTGGGTGGTGATGGTTCGATAGTTTTATATGAAGGTGAACTACGTGATGTGTGGATTAGTCTAGCTAATGCAGGCACAGTTCCAGTTGAACAGGCACATATTTCACTCTCAGGAAAAAACCAAGATTCTATTGTCTCAATACCTTATGAAATGTTGAAGTCCATGCTTCCTTTGAAGCCTGGAGCAGAAGTGCTTCTACCTGTGACTTTGAGAGCCTGGCAGCTTGCAGGGATGGACACTGATATTTCTGCTGCCAAGGGCACCTCTGGGAACATGGGAAAACAGTTGAAAGACAATAGTAGTCCCACATTGTTGATTCATTATGCAGGTATATTTGTTCAAAAGAGCCGTCAGTACTGTTAAATGCATACTGTCTCTCTCTCTAAGTTCTGTCATATATCAAACTGAAGGAATGAAAAAGTTGAAAAATGGCTAGTGTAATAGGCTAAATTGTGCTTTTTCTGTGTCGTATTGTCTGTGACAGATTAATGTGCCTCTTCTGTTTATGGTATACTTTTATGAAGGAAAGACTTTGTCATCTATATAAACTGGTAATCAATTGGGTTTGACTGAGGTCTTCACAGTTTCTCTATCCCAAGTGGCATTGTGAACATCTTATACATTTGTTTTGCTTTTATTTACATCTTTTTAATTACTGCTTTCTTCCTTATTAGCATTAATTTGAATTACTTTTAATGTCAATGATGGTCAAATTTTCAAAAATATTTTGATTTCATTGTCTACCCCGTTTTGTTTTTGTTTATTAGGGCCATTGACAGATTCTGGAGGTCCTCTAGCAAAAGGATCGACTGTGCCTCCTGGCAGACGCTTGGTTGTTCCATTGCAGATATGCGTTCTGCAAGGATTGTCTCTTGTCAAGGCTCGTTTACTTTCAATGGAAATTCCTGCGCATGTTGGTGCAAATCTTCCAAATCAACTATCTGTGGAGAATAGTCCTACTCGTGAAGCTATTGCTTCCCAAGTTAAGATGGATGGACTGGTAAAGATAGATCCATTCAGAGGAAGTTGGGGACTACGTTTTCTAGAGCTAGAGTTGTCCAATCCCACTGATGTTGTGTTTGAAACTTGTGTCTTTGTCCAACTGGATAACAATGAGGATGACCTTTCTGTTGAACAGGTTACTACCGAGTATGGTTATCCAAAAACAAGAATCGATAGGGATTATTGTGCAAGGGTACTGATACCACTGGAGCATTTTAAGCTGCCTATTCTTGATGGTTCTTTTTTCATGAAGGATTTTCAACAAGAAGGCACTGCTGGCAGCAGAAGGTGGAGCTTCTCGGAAAAGAATACCAAGGCTGAACTAAATGCTTCTATTAAGAACTTGATTTCCAGAATAAAGGTCAGATGGCAATCGGGACGGAACAGCTCTGGAGAGTTAAATGTCAAAGAGGCCATACAGGCAGCACTTCAGACATCTGTTATGGATGTACTCCTGCCTGATCCATTGACATTTGGCTTCAGGCTTGTGAGAAATGTTTTCCCACGAGAATCTGTTACAGATGATAAAGGATCTAAAGGTTCCATTTTGGCTCATGAGATGACTCCCATGGAAGTGCTGGTTCGCAATAACACTAAGCAAATCATCAGGTTGAGTCTTAGCATAACATGCAGAGATGTGGCAGGCGAGAACTGTGTTGAAGGCACCAAGGCAACTGTCTTATGGGCTGGTACATTGTTCTTGTGTTGCATTTTCCAGTTTATTTAGAAATTAAAACTATAGAATTTGCAATACCATATTTACTTTGCATAATATAAGATAATATGAGTAAAATGCAAATGCTTCTCACAATTCTAGTTACCTCCTAACAGCTCTTAACTACCAGTGATGTGGGTAAATTTGCAATATATTTGCAGGTGTTCTGAATGGTATTGCAATGGAAGCTCCCCCGCTTCAAGAATCTAAGCATTCTTTTTCTCTATATTTTCTTGTACCTGGTGAATACACTCTGGTAGCTGCTGCTGTGATAGAAGATGCTAATGATGTCCTTAGGGCTCGTGCAAAGAGCGATTCACCTGATGAGCCAATATTCTGCCGCGGGCCCCCATATCATGTTCATGTTGTTGGCACTGCATGACCCTTCAATCCACAATGACGTGAACTGCTTCTGTTGAACCATTGCATTATGTTTTTAGGTTTTTCTTTTTTTTGGGGGTGGGGGGGAGGAATCTCGGCTACTCTATTATTTTCACCTGTAACCTTGTTCCCCCTAACAAGCTGGGTTGTTGTATATTCAGAATTTCAACGCAGTTGCAGATCCATTATTCATTTAATCCCTTTATTTTTGTTCATCTGTTTTCCTTCTGGGGATTGTGGGAGCAAGTGCCGGAGGCCTGGAGGGGATGAACAATAATTTCCTGCCGTAGTCGTTGGAAGATTGGAGGTGAGGTGCGGACATGTGTATTGCAGCACTATTGCACGACAGCATGGTTATGCTTATTGATGTAAGAAGGCCGGGTTATGCGCGCTCCCTGATCCATGAGTCAAATGGAGTACATCGGCAATGGCATTTCTCGAGCTGTATGTGTTCACTCGGGCTGTTTGTCCTTGAATCTTTTGCTGCTCCAGGAAAAGTTACAATAAACCTTAATGGATCAAGGTCATCCAGAAATGGGGTCCCAAGATTGACCAATTTAAGTGCTCGCAGTTTCAATTTCGAGACATTTGTGGCGTTCCATGCTCGCTGCGATGGGGCATTGTATTTGCAGCGTTTTACGAAGGGAAGCCGAAAACATTTGAAACTGTGCGTTATGCCATATTTGAATCAAACCAATGATGAATGTTCCTGGATGTCCACCAACTTCTTCAGAAAAAAGAAGCCCCACGTAACCTCGTTGCCCTTGTTTTGTGTTTTTTTTTTTAATCTCTTTTAAAGTTGTCGCAAATTCCACAACTTGATTGATATTTGGGCTTGGCAGAATTCACATACGGACAAAATAACTTGTAATACACTGTGCTTACGTGGTCAACTTTTGCAAAAATGCAGTAGAGCTTCGTGCACGAGGAAATCTTAGGTCGCCACGCGTTACTGCAGATGCGACACGTGTGGGCCTTCTCAGATTTCCTTGCTGAACTAACATGCCCGTCATTTCCACTGTTATTCGCACGGTCCTTGCCGGAGTTACCTTTTTTATTCTTTCTTTTTCTTTTTCTTTATTTATTTTTTTTCTAAATTGTTGCACCATTTTTAACCATCAAAAAAATTTTACACGTGGAATGGAGAAAATCTTTTCAGGAGGACTAGTTTACACATATAACGACCATTGATAATTATTCCATTACAATTGCTCTTTGCGAATTTTTATATTCTGAAAATTTTAAATGACTTTTTTATTTTCTATACTATTAAATATATATATTTTCACATGAGTAACCATACTATCACTAAACCATTCATCTCCCTTGCAATTGCGCAATCAAAGCTAATATTTCATTGCAAAAAATGTCTTTCCTCTGTACCTGTTGCAACCGGTAGAATAAAAAGCCAATTTCGAAAGCAAATAGACGTGAATATGCAATATATCTGTTTGTCTTTACTAACTTCTGTAAAAGATCACCAATTTCTTTCAAATCCGAAAACTTAATATATGCCCCAATATACATAATGTAACTCTCAAGTTGGTTATCAAGTCTCGTGAGATTTGCCAAAGAAAATTTAAATGAATAATGCTGAGCAAATTGAATGCGTTTTTGCTTATCAAAAGTAGCAAAATAATTTTTTTTTTTTAAGACATGCTACATGAAGGAGTAACTTAACTCAATGTTGATCTCCATGAACCGATCATTGACTACGCAAAGTCATCTGTCAATGACTTGATAAAATAAATCTACTTGAAAGTGATGCATATTTGAAACTACTTTATGCCTGGATTGTCCTTGCATAACATAACCATCACTCATAGCAGGATTGACAATATTATGGTTGCTACAAAACAAAATGAATTCATCAAGTATTCCGTTCATTTTTCTCTCATTAATGGTGATCGTTGCCTTTAGATTTTCACTTGTGTCATAGCATTAACAATATTTTGATCACGTCTTTGTAGCACTTAAGATAACTCAATAGTGATTCCCCATATGCCTTTCATTAAATGCAAGATGAAAACAAATTCAAAAGATTGTAGCATATTCGACAAGTTACATGCTTCAGCTCTTTGATTAGAGGTTAGGCCACTCTCTTCAACAAATTCTAGAACTTCAATTAAAGATGAGAACGTTGTGATCAAGCACAACAAAGCATTATAATGTGAACCCCATTGAGTGTCTCTTACTCTTATGAGAATGATCTCTTCGTTTAAACCAAGACCACTAGAAATTTCATCACTTTCTAATACTTTAGTAGCCTTCCTAATATGACTTTCTCACATATGGTCTCGTAGTTTAGAAGAAGAGCCAGCCACATTCAACAAATTGGCAGTAATGTTAAAAAACAAAGCAGCTTTGACAAGCTTCTTTGCAATCACTACAAGTGCTAATTGAAGTTAATGTGCAAAATAATGAACATAATAAGCATACTTGTTTTTTTTTTTTTAATTTTTCAGGATCAAAGCTTTAACTCTATTGAATTCTCCTTGCATGTCACTAGCTCAATCATAACCTTTTCCACAAATTCTTGAAAAACTCAACTCATATTTTGCTAGTAAAGATTCCAAAGCTTCTTTCAATGATTGAGTAGTGTTATTAGAAACATGAATAACCCAATTATACATCCTTCTTTATTAACATAACTAGAACAATAGCCATTTGCTCTTTAGTCATTTGAAAAAGAAATCATCTCCAAGATCATCGATAATAGCCTTAGTCATTTCAGTAATTGTAACATTCATTATATCTTTATGGATATCAGGTGCAATGAACTTCAAATTTTCACAAGTTTTCTTTAAAACCCATTTAATGACATCATTGTGAGTAGGTAGAAAGCATAAAATTTGAAAATTTAGATTTATCATTTCCACAACAAGTTAATCTTTGCAATAAGAGAAATCAAGTACAATTAACTTTGCATTCAAATGAATTCAATAATCATAATTCACTTAATCAGATTGTTAAGAATATCTTCAACATATTGCCTTCGTTTCATCAATGCCTCACAATTTCTCCATGCTTGATTATGAGCACTATTAGGTCTCTAATATGATAGCTTTTCCTTTTTCCAATTTGAAAATCCTTTAATAGTAAATGTATCACCACTTTTTTGCTCTAAAAAATCAGGTCTCATAAGATAATGACACAAACAAAAGGCTGCTTCTTTTCATACATTATAACTAATAACCAAATTCTTCAAACTACTCAGATTAAAACTAAAATAAGTCTTCCCAAAAGGTTTTTGAGAAAATTGTGCTTCTTTGGTTGACAAGAACCTTTTTCTAAAAAGGTTCTTTTAAATGATAATTTGATATTTTTGGTCATTTTCTAGGATCAAAAGGAAGATATTTCAAATTAGCTTTTAAAAATCTTTTCTTGGAATTTGGTCCTTAGTTGATTTCTTTGACATCTTTTTACAAGAAACTTGTCCATAACAAGTATAAAATTTGACAATATGCACACAATTAATTACCTTCTTACTAAATTTTCTTGAAATTTGTATAAAATAAATATGTGAAATAATAAAAAAATGAGAATAAAATAAAAAATTTAACTATAAATCAAAAGAAAAAAAAGAGAGACCAAATCTGTAGCCTTTTTAATGAAAGATTAGATTGGACTTGCCTTTAGTGTATTTAGTTAAGAAATTGTCTTGATTTTGATCACTCACTTCTATGAATTAACAATGTCAATTTGTGGGTTATTTCTATCTTAGTCTTCATAATATTTCTTTGTTGTGTATTTAACAAATATGGTGATTTGCTTTGATAATGAAAAATCAAGGAGAAGAACACAAAAAGGGAAAAGAAGGGGTAAAGAGTAAGAAAGTAAGGTGAGTTGTGTTTGGTTCTTTTTATTTCTTTTTTGATGCTATGAAGGATCCTAGTTATTATTGGTTTTGTTTTTCTTGTCTCTTGTTTGATGCTAAAGAGGATTGTAGGACTATAACATATAAAAAAAAAACAAAAATGTCAGAGAGTAGTAGATTTTGGATACAACAAGAGATACGAGTAATGTGGCCTGTTAAATGTACACAATGTTTAGTTCCATGTAAGATGCTGAATGGACATTAGGAAGAGAGGGAAATGAGAGAGGTGAGAGAGAAAATGCCAATGAGATGGTGGTGATGCGAAGAATAAAAGGAGGAATAAGTTAGAGAAAAGAAGTGAGAATTTTTCTCTTTAATCTAAAAATATTTTTGTCCCCAATAATCACATAACTATCAACCAAACATAAATTTTGCAAAAAAGTCAAAAGAACTAGATATACAATAAGGAGGCAAAAGTTAAATGAGCTATTGAGTTAGCAGTGAGAAGGGAAGTATGCATAGTCTATTCTGGTGAATGAACTATGTATGTAGATTTATTTACTGCAAAATAATGTCTTCAAGCAAGTTTGTTAGAAATTGCATTTAGAAGTTGAATAAAATAGATGGATTAAAAAGTTAATTTGTAGGTAGTATAGGGAAATAGATCCTATATTAAGTATGATAACTAAAAGGGACAAGAAAATTTTTATGGAAAATTTAAGTTAAGGGAGATTGCTTTGCCAAGAATAAGTGTTGGGGAGAAATTAAATTGTTCTTAGAGGAAAGAGGTGTTGTATGAAAAGGTGAATAAACTTTTCATTTGAGTAATTATTTGCTATAAATGGGAGTGGCAATTAGGGTAAAAATGGTTAGTAATAGGAATATTATTGGCAAATAGCATTTGTGTACGAAGATAGTGAGGCATTATTAGAGCATTGAAGAAAGGTTAAACATTAATGAGGCACCAAAGATAATGGGAATGAAATGTTTATATTGAAAATCTAATAGCAACTAATGATAGAGAGCGCAATAGGAAGCAAAGGTAGACTCTATAGAATTTGTAAGGATGGGAAAATGGTAATAAATAGCATTAATGAGAACATATTAATTTAATGATATTAGTAGGAAGGGATAATATATTTGAAAGTGTATGTTATTAATTATGTGTGTGTGGATGATTAGCTTATAAGTATATTGGTTATTGATTATATTTGCATTGTGTAGTGCACAAAAAGTAGATCATTAAACAAAGGTTAAATGTTAAAAAAGTACCATAATGAGTAAGAATATAGGAGATATAATTTGTGATGATAAACTAGTGCAATTTGTCTAAACAAGCAAATGAAATAGTTCTATTGAGCATATAATTGCAACAAATGATAAAGAGTGTATTGGTAAACTAAGGTAGTTTTGTAGCATTATAAGCTAGTAATAATGGTAATTAATAGCATTGGTGCTCAAGTAATAATAAATAAACAAAAGGAAAAATGTAGGAAAGTGTATTAGATTAAATCATATGTAAATGTACAATTATAAGGTAACTTATAAGTTTCTTGGATATTGATTTTCATTATGAAATGAATGAAATATGATGAAATCTTTAGGCTATTAATATAGGCATTCAATAAAACATGAAAATAGGTTGGTCACTAAAATAGTTGAATAAGATGTGATAAGTTTTAGATAGATGTGAGATGGCGATAATAGTGCTCTAATTTTAGAAAAGAGTGACAAGACAACTCAAAATAATATAGAAGTGCTGATAGTAAGCATGACATTTATGATTATTGATAAGGCATTTGATTTTTATAAGAAATATGTGTGAGCATTTAGGTTTGGAATAGTAGAGAGAGGAGTTAGAAAAAATCAAGAAACTAGAGAGCATAAGTATCAAATGATAATTTGAACTAAAGGTCAAAAGCACAGGAGCAAGGCTAGTAATATGTTGAAAAAAAGGGGCAGTGCCAAGGTTAGATGTGATGTTAGAGTGTGTCTAACAAAGATATTAGGAATTTGGATTGTGAAAAAGGCTATCTTACAACATAACCATGTTTATATTCCTTCTTGTTTCATAAGGCAACACTGTGAAATTAATGATTAAGTGAAGAGATAGTTAGAGTTGAATAATATTTCAATAATTTGTCCTTAAAAAAATGTTAAGGCAGTTATATGTAAGGTTAGAGGTTATGAAGAGATGTCATGCTGGAAGTTGGATCTAACAAATTATTTAAATAAAATAAAGAGGCTTAAATTGGTAGAAAGGGATGCAAAAGTTAAGCAATGCACCAATATTTTGTGAGAATGTAAAAGTTAAGTAAGGATTTTTTTTTCTTTATGCAATTTAGTTAGAAGAAGATAATAAGTTAAGCAATGTTTTCTAGGTTGATACTTAAAGTAAAGAAATGTATGAAAAGTTTGGTAATGTTATGACTTTCAACTTTACATACCTTGTGAATAAATATAATAAGTCATTTGCACCATTTAAAGGAGTAAACCACCATGACTATTCCATTATACTTGTTTGCACTTTTATTAGTAATGAGAGAGCAGAGATGTTCACATTATTGTTTAACATGTGGTTGGATTGCATAGATGGATAACATCTAGGCACCATTATCACAAAACCAATGTCAATTATTTGCACATATTGTGTAAATTGTTTGTGAAGATGAGATACATAAATAAGTATAAAGAGATTAAATTTGTGTTTAATAGCGTTGCATATGATGCTTTGATGACCAAAGAGTTTCAAGACTAATGGAGAGAAATGTTGAACAATTTTCATCAAGTTGACCACGATTGACTATCAACTTTATTTGAAAAGAGTCATATCTAGGTTATTGTATATTTGAAAGGTAGTTTTTTTTTGGTAGGAATGTCATTGATGTAATGGAGTAAAAGCATGAATGCTTTTTTTGATCAGTATGTATAGTCATATAGTACTTTAAAGCAATTTGTAGACCAATATAAGATAACCTTGCAAGGAAAATTAGTAAAGGAAAAGAAAGCAAACTTTGTTTCCACACATATAGATACCTTATGTTACTAAATGGCCAATGGAGAAGTAACTCAAAGCATGTTACATAAACAATATTTTCCAAAAGGCTCAAAAAGAGTTGATAAAAATTATTTATTGTGACATAGTGGTGTTGCGAGAGGAAGGATATGTGGATGAGTATGAGTTAAGAAAGTGGATTTCTATTAGGCATAGAAGGAGTCATTATTGTGTATATAATATTATATATGATGGATATGGTGATTACATTAGATGTAGTTGCAAATCATTTGATTTTAAGACTTTACTATATAAGCATATTATGAAGGTTCTCATTTTTAAGGATGTAGAAGTTGTACTGAAAGGTATATATTAAAGAGGTGGTAGAAGGACATTGTTTAACATTATAGCAAGATAAAGATAGGTAAAATCAATGAAAGTTTGATTATTAAGCAATAAAGAGTTAGGGATTTAGAGACCATATTCTACTCCATAATAGATAAGGTGGTAGATTTAGTTATTAAGTTTAACTTATTAAGTAAGGAACAAAGAGAAAAACATTATGAGCTAAAAAATTAGACATCAACTGGTGTGATAGTTTATGCAGAGAATATCATTGGTAATAATACGAGTGTTGATATAGGCAATGCAATTAACAATGAAATTAATCCTATATATGGAGACCCACAACAAGTTAGAATATAGGGATAACTGAGAGTATATAGGATGGTTTTTAGAAGAGAGAGTAAGAGTCATAAGTAATAGAAAGGTCAAAGTGAAAAAGATGCTTAAACTTCAGTAAGAGACTATATTGATTTAACAAGGTTGCCTATCATGCATGTGCCTCAAGTATTTGGAAGCAAAATATAAGTTATTGTTCAATCTTTTTTTTTTAAATGTCCATAATTTGTACAAATTTGCTAATGTAGGTGCATGATTTGAGTACAACTCAAATATTGATGTCCTTATCTTCAATATGGGGTGGAAATGGAAGTAACTATCATATATGGCAGATTTGTATAACTACATTTTATTACTAGTTGGAATTGTATAATGATTAAAATTTTTAATTCCTCTTCCCTTTACATGTGCTAAAGACGTTGAGGTACGATGGCTGAGCTATTGCAAGCAATAGAGAATTATAATATTCATATGATTCATATCATGTTTAATATTACATAAGAAAAATAGAAAGAATTCTAGTAAATCACAAAAATTATGTTGTGTTAGATTTGAAAATTTGATTGGTATTACATGATTTGTTAAATCAACAATATACATAAGGGACTTTTGTTATAAATGTAAACATCTTGTTCAGTTTACCATCTCTCCACTTTATTAACCTCAATTTGACATGCCACAAACACTTATTGTTAAAAAAGAAGTTAAAATTTAAAGTTGCAGTTTTAGTCATATATATGTTAACATTTCTTACATTGATTTGGGTGTTATATGGCATAATGGAAGAAGAATTTTGTGTGTGTGGTAACAATGTAACTATGTATTGACTAAAGTGATTTAAGATGATGAATTATATACATTATATGCATATAATAAGTCAAAAAGCAAATTGCATGAGACTATTAAAATAATGCCATTAATAGATTTAAAAGATAATCTTTGAAGCTTAAAATTGACATATAATATACATTTTTGCAATTTCTTTTGATGATTATAGATAAGTAATGATATGTTTTACTTGACATGAATAGATGATGGAGAATAAATAAGCATAAATTTAGAAGTCATAATTGTTATCGTATAAAGTAAATACATTAGCCTAATTATTGTGAAAAATAAATTGAATATAAGTTAACCAAGTTAACTATAGGAATTTATATAACTCAATCACCCATGATATAATAATCTAGTATAAAGACCATTATCACATGTTGATGGAAGATGTTAGGGTAAATGCTACCAATTAAAAAGAATTTTTAAGCAAAAACTGAATTGAAATCAAAAGTTTGCTCCCACTCGCAAATTAATCTTGTTTCCACTTAGAATTATTTTGTCCTTCCTTACCAATTTGAAAGGTTTAGAATGACTAATTTAAAGTCTTTAACTATTTCACATGATTAAAGGTTATATTTATTCTTTTTAAATTTTTGAGAAATTAAATTAGTTATATCTATTAGAGTTTAAATGAATATATCCTTGTTTTTAGGTTTGAATCACAAATAATTTAACTTATACATGTTTTGATAAAAATGTATTCATATAATTTAATATAAATTCATAGTTATACAGACTTTAGAAAATTTATTTACTTAGAAATGATTAAATTGATTGATAATTATAATGTTTAGAAACTAAATCAATCATTAAATGATAATTATTTTGTATATATAATTATTTTTAAACATGTAGAAATGAAATATATTTTCATTGATATGTATATATTAAGATGGACTTTTTTTTCCAAGAAATTATAATAGAATAAATATGATTATCTCTTTGTTGTCAAATGACATATGTATATTAGACATAACTAATATACGTAAACTTTGTAGCAACTGATTATTTGCACTTTATTTGAGGTTTTCATATTTGTCTTAAATAATTTATGAAAAAAGTAATGTTAAAGTTCTTTTTTTAATTATTTTAATTTTGACAGTAGTTTTTGATTCCTTTTTCAACTAATTTCGTTGATACTAATTATTCTTTAAATGGTGAGTTTGTGTTAGAATAATAAATTTTTCACAGCTAACAATTTTAATATTATTTTATGTTTATATTATTTAAGAATATTCATTATATTAAATACATGCAAAGATAGTTTGATGAAAGTCATATTGTATTAGTTCAAATTAATAAAGGAGTAACTTAAGGGAAGGAACACTTCTAGTTATAATTAGAATTTAGGTTCATCTTTTTAGAAGTCAAATTGAGGGAAGAAAGAAGAGAAGATGACTTTTAAGTTTAAAACTAATTCACATTGACTTAAGACTAGTAGGGGCAGCCTAAAAAGGAGCAAATTTGAAGAAAAACTTGAGGGTATCTAAGGAAAAATAATTTTTTGTAGCTTATTTTGATAATATATTAGTATATAATAGAAATTTGGAAGAACTTGTTAAACATTTATATTATGTGCTTGATTTTTTGAGAAAAGAGAAATTGTATGCCAATTTGAAGGAATCTGATTTTTGCAAAGATTATGTCATTTTTCTGGATTATGTTGTATCTACTCATGATATAGAGGTTTATAAAGAAAAGATTAAGAAAATTTATAAATGACCTACACCTAAGAGTATAAGTAATATGAGGGATTTTCATAGTTTGGCTAGTTTTACATATAATCGGAGTTTGTATCGTACTCCATAAATAGTAATTTTGAATTTGCAATTGGAATATAATGACTAATTATTAAAGAAAAAAAAAAGTCTTATTAAGTGTGTTGATTAGAAGGAAAATAAATAATTGGTATGAAAAAATAAAATAAAATAGGTAATTTATAATAAATCTTGGCATGAATATATTTTGTCACAAATTTACATAAGTATACAATAATGTATTGTGACTACTTATTGTTAAACCAAACAAAAATACTTATGGTAAATGCATTAGATAAAATTGCAACTAATGCAGTTAGTTAGTTAGATGAATATAACATATTTCTTAGTAATAGTAAAATTATAATCAACTTAATTATCAATTAATTAGTAGTTTATTTTAAATTTATGTACATGTCTTAATCATAACCCATTTAATACATATGCCTATTATAGGGGACAATAGTTTTATTCCTTTCTAATTATACTTGTTTAGATAATTATCTTTAATATTATGTGTCATCCTACTAATAGATGTAGACTTACAATAAAAAATGATATAAACACCTCTATATGGCCATTTCTCATCTACACAATTTGCCCAACATTATCTCTTATTCATTTAAAGGTCATAATCCTCTATTGTGATTGTGGCTACTAAGATGATGAGAGAAATGATGGGAGATATAAACAATGTTCTTTTGAATAGAAGTTGCCCTTGTAAAAAATCTAAATTGATGCTTTACATCTTTCACACTAATAAGAATGTGGGTTGCCAATTCGTCCAATGTGGAAAATTTGTAAAAGTTATGACATATAGTAATATTTGTTGTTATTTTTTATTTTTATCCATGTGATGATACTTAGGATTTCCTTGAATGTTTGTATATACCAATTATAGGGTGTATATTATAATCGGCGTGGATTCTATCAATTGGTTGATGAGTTTGTAGATTGCACTTATGGTGTAGGACCTTTCCAAGTTTGAATTTCACAATAAGAAAGGAATCCAAGTTATAGGTTTCTAACTTATCCAAATTTAGTAAGTTTAAAGCATTAACTTTTACAGTAGGGCCACTAACACTTGTCCCTTGACCCAACTTCTTGGCGATTCTTGACTTTGTAGGGATTCTAAATCTTACTTTATAATGCATGGTTGTTGAGTTAGGAATTGCCTTGTTTAATTCACACCTATGTCTTTTAGTATTCCAATGGTCAAGGTCCACATTTCAACTCTTAATGACAATGCCTCATTCATCATGGCACAGTATATTTGGCACCCTTTCCCACTCATTCACTACATTTAAGTCTTGTATTCATTGGGGCACTCTTGCAAGTAAATGATAATGTTGATACCATGGATTAGTACTGATGGAAACCATATTGTACCAACTTAAATCGACAAGGGAGTAGATACTTTGCAAAACCTTAGAGGATTAATGACAAGGACAAGGTCAAAGAAAATAAAGGAAGCTCTCAACAACTTGTTGTGCGACATTTACTATCAGGAAGTTGCCAAGTACGAGTTAAGGAGGATAGAGTCTACACCAAGGCTTGTAAATGTGTCATCTGTGGAGGAATTTGCGAACCATGGCCTTGGAAAGGAAGTTGGATTTGAGAGCCCATGATTGGGCCTTTATGTAGGTTATTTTCATGTGTTTTTATTATTATTTAGTGGGCTGGACGAAATTCCTTATTAAGCCCAACTTATTTAGTGGGTTAGACGAAATTCCTTATTAAGACCAACATATTAGTTAGGGTTTATGGTAGTTAGCATAAAAAAAAGGGCAAAAAGGGTGGCTGGGAGAGACAAACCCATTTTCATGAATGTATGGGCTATATTCTCTGGTTCTTTGAGAACTAATTCTGAACTTTCATACTTGCATGTGTTGGTTCACTAGACTTATCTTCTTCAACGTTGTTGTTGCTAGGAGTGGCGTCTGAATCTTATAGTTCTGGTTCTTGGTTGTTTATAATTATTGGGTCAGAACTCCAAATCCCTTAACCTGTGTTAGAATGATCCTATACCAACATTGGTGTTGGGTTCCGTTTACATATAAACGGAGTTCGTATCATTTGGTATCAGAGCCTTGGCTCTAACTCAAGTTTGTTATATTGTTGTTATCATATCTTTCATCTATTCTTTGATGTTGGTTGAATAATCAAAAAGAGAAAAAAAATAAAAATGCAAAAATAAAAAAAAAAGAAATAAAATCGTGTATTTCGTGGGTTTCTTTTCTGATATTTGTTCCTTCCATAGAAATACCCATTAGTTAACTGAAAAAAAAAAAGGGTTCATTACTCAATTGGTCATTTACTCAATTATATTTGATAATTGATTGTTGTCCAATTGCACTACTGATATCATTAAATTTCTTGTCATTCTGTTTGCTTTATTGCTCATCTTCTTGGTCTTGTCACTTCTCTGAAGAGGTAGGTCTATGATTGATATATTCAAGTTTTGTTTGTTCTGAATTATGTTTGCTTGGGACTACTGAAAGAGCTCTTAGAGTTTTGCAATTTATTGTGTGAAACATGAGAGTTGAGGACTACTGTAGTTGAGTGGAGAGCAAACACACGAAGGAGTGAGTTTTGTGAGGCATATTCTTTATTTACTAACAATCTTGCATGTACGATGTCTAATGATAAAGAAGGTAGTTTCCCACATAGAGAGGAGGAAATAATTGTTCCAGATTTCAAATTGCTTATGAAATCCTTAGAACAAAAGTTTGAGAGGATTGACCAAGCGCTTTGGGAAGTTTGAGACAGGATGAATCAAATAGAAGGGGAATCAAGTGTCAATTCTAAGAGGCCAGCTGAGAGGGTCAAAAAGGAGCAATTTGAACATGACATTGGTGAAGATGGTGATGATTATTATGATGACGGTGACAATGCTAATAGAAACTTCAGAGGTGGTTTTAGAGGAGGACATGGTAATTGGAATGGTAGAGCAGCAAGAGGCAATGGAAATGTTTATGATAGGTACAATGGAGATTGGGATAATAGAAATAGAGGGGAGGAAGGAGTTGACAAAAATCTTAGTAGTATTAAAATGAAAATACCTTCTTTCCAAGGGAAAGCTGACCCTGATGTCTATTTGGATTGGGAACGAAGGGTAGAATTAATATATGAGTACCACAACTTCTCCGAGGAGAAGAAGGTGAAGTTAGCTGTGGCAGAGTTCACTAATTATGCTATAGTATGGTGGGACCAGCAAGTTACCACACGGAGAAGGAATTTTAAGAGGGCTATAGAAACTTGGAATGAGTTGAAGACCGTGATGAGAAGGAGATTTGTTCCCAACTCTTATTATAGGGATTTGTATAACAAGTTACAGAGCCTTACACAGGTTCCAAGAGTGTGGACGAGTATCATAAAGAGATGGAAATTGCTATGGTTAGGGCAAATGTAATGGAGGATAGGGAGGCAACCATGGCTAGGTTCCTCCAAGGGTTGAATAGGAGTATAACTGATGTGGTAGAGCTGCAACACTATGTAGAGCTTGAAGACATGGTACACATTGCCATGAAAGTTGAGAGGCAACTTAAGGGAAGGAGCACTTCTAGTCATAAGCAGAACTTAGGTTTATCTTTTTGGAAGCCAAACTAAGGGAAGAAAGAAGAGAAGATGACTTCTATGCAAAAAGGCAATTCACATAGATCCAAGACTTGTAGAGGTAGCCTGGAAAGGGGCAAATTTGAAGAGAAACTTGAGGGCACCTATGGAAAAGCTAGAGACATCAAATGCTTTAGATGTCTGGGTAGGGGTCATGTGGCTTCACAATGTCCTAAGAAGAGAACCATGTACCTTAAGGAGAATGGTGATTATGTGTTTGGCAGTGATGCTAGTGATGAAGACCAAATGCCGCCATTAGACGATGCTAGTGATGTTAATGAAGGGATAGAGTATCCAGAGCATGCTGGAAGGCTTTTAATAGCAAGGAGAGCCCTTAGTGCGCAGGTTAAGGAGGAGAATGATGTTGAGATTCAGCGGGAAAATATTTTCCATACTTGATGTTTAGTTCAAGATAGACTCTGTTGCTTGATAATCGATGGAGGTAGTTACACTAATGTAGCAAGTACAGAATTGGTGGAAAAATTGAACTTGCCTACAACCAAACATCCTAGGCCATATAATTTGCAATGGTTGAATGATAGTGGAGTGGTAAAAGTGACTAAACAAGTTGTGGTTCATTTTCCATTGGTAGATATAAGGACAAATTGTCTTGTGATGTTGTACCAATGCAGACCAGACATTTGTTATTGGGTCGTCCTTGGCAATATGACAGAAAAGTTTTGCATGATGGTTACAAGAACCGCTATTCATTCACCATGGATGGAAGACCATTTACACTGGCACCATTGACTCCAAAACAAGTGTATGAAGACCAAGTGAGACTTTATGAAAGTGAGCAAAAGAGGAGGAGCGAAAAGAAAGAGAGAGTTGAGAGAAAAGAAAGTGCAGGAGGGAAAAAGAAGATAAATGCATTTGAGAATGCTGACTATAAGAGTGGTTAGGTTCACAAGAGTGAAGAAGAAAGAAAACTAGTGAGTGTGTATGCAAAAGGAGCAGATGTTAGGGTTGCCTTCCAAGCTAGGCAACAAATGATCTTAATCCTTTACAAGGATTCTTATTTCTTTAGCACTAACCTTGATTCATCTTTGCCTAGTGTTATTTCATCTTTGTTGCAGGATTATAATGATGTGTTCTCTCAGGAGATCCTAGATAATTTGCCACCAAGGAGAGGGATTGAACATCACATTGATCTTATTCCTGGAGCTCCCATTCCCAATAAGCTAGCATATAGAAGTAATCCTGAGGAAACAAAGGAGCTTCAGAGGCAAGTTGATGAGTTGATGAAGAAGGGACATGTAAAGGAGAGCATGAGTCCATGTGCAATGCCAGTGTTGCTTGTGCCGAAGAAAGATGGATCTTGGAGGATGTGTGTCGATTGTAGAGCTATCAATAATATAACAATTAAGTATCCCCTACATGGAGTGCCGAAGAATATTGTGTCAGATCGTGATACAAAATTTTTGAACCATTTTTGGAAAACATTGTGGGGTAAGCTTGGAACAAAGTTGTTGTTTTCTACAACTTGCCATCCACAATCTGATGGACAAACTGAGGTAGTAAATCGAACTCTTGGTACATTGTTGCATGCCGTTATTGGAAAGAACTCTAGGACCTGGGAAGAATGTCTGCCTTTTGTGGAGTTTGCCTATAATCGTGCTGTTCATAGTGCTACAGGTTATTCTCCTTCCGAGCTTGTTTATGGTTTTAATCCATTGTCACCTTTGGATTTAGTATCATCGCTTATACAGGACAGGCTTAATTTAGATGGGAAAAAAAAGGCAGAAGTGGTTAGGCAATTTCATGAGAAAGCTAGGCTTAACATTGAGAGAAGAACCAAACAATATGAAACACAAGCCAACAAAGGTCACAAGCCTATCACTTTTGAACCTGGTGATTAGGTTTAGGTATATTTGTGGAAGGATAGATTTCCTAAGCAGAGGAAATCAAGGTTACAACCAAGGGGAGATGGTCCTTTTCAAGTGGTGGCAAGAGTCAACGATAATGCATATAAAGTTGACTTGCTAGGTGAGTATAATGTGAGTGCAACATTTAATGTTTCTGACCTTTCTCCTTTTCTCTTTGATGATGTAGGAGCTGATTTGAGGACAAATCATTTTGAGGAGAGCGGGAATGATGGAAACCATATTGTACCAACTCAAATCGACAAGGGAGTAGATACTTTGCAAAACCTTAGAGGACCAATGACAAGGGCAAGGTCAAAGAAAATAAAGGAAGCTCTTAACAACTTGTTGTGCGACATTTACTATCAGGAAGTTGCCAAGTACGAGTTAAGGAGGATAGAGTCTTCACTAAGGCTTGCGAATGTGTCATCTGTGGAGGAATTTGCGAACCATGGCCTTGGAAAGGAAGTTGGATTTGAGAGCCCATGATTGGGCCTTTATGTAGGTTATTTTTATGTGTTTTTATTATTATTTAGTGGGCTGGACGAAATTCTTTATTAAGCCCAGCTTATTTAGTGGGTTAGACGAAATTCCTTATTAAGCCCAGCTTATTTAGTGGGTTGGACGAATTCCCTTATTAAGACCAACTTATTAGTTAGGGTTTCTGGTAGTTAGCATATAAAAAGGACAAAAAGGGTGGCTGAGAGAGATAGACCCGTTTTCATGAGTGTATGAGTTATATTCTCTAGTTCTTTGAGAACTAATTCTGAACTTTCATACTTGCATGTGTTGGTTCACTAGACTTATCTTCTTCAACATTGTTATTGCTAGGAGTGGCGTCTGAATCTTATAATTCTGGTTCTTGGTTGTTTATAATCATTGGGTCAGAACTCCAAATCCCTTAACTTGTGTTAGAACAATCCTATACCAACATTAGTGTTGAGTTCCGTTTACATATAAACGGAGTTCGTATCAAGTACAACGTAATATAATTATTAGCATACTTGCATAAAACATCATTGAAAGTAATAATTTTGTAACTTTATAAAATAGAGCTAATTAAACAAAAATCCCTTTTGAATTGAAGTGCCTGCCTTCATTAGGTAGTGTAAGATGCTTTGGCATGATGTTTCAAGGAAATTTATGGTGATAAAAGAGATAATTAGGTAACTTGGTTGCCAGTATAAGTTCGTGCAACCTTATCTTATAGGCAGTGATCTACTTTAATTACATATTTTTATCTATGTCATTTCATGAAAAGTTAAGTTGCATTGATATGTGGTTGAACTTCTTTATTTTTTGTATTATTATTTAAGGTTAATGGTCATATTACTTCGTGTTATTTAATTTGTTTTATGAAGTCAAATCAAATTAACATCATTTGATATGAATTTGAATATAAAGTATTGTACAAAAATAGGTAATTACCTATGCAATCCCTTTTAATCCCTTATAAGTAAAAAGAGTTATCATGTGTCTATAAGGATAACTATAAGCTATATATAAGGGATGAGAATTATAAATTAGGGATGAGATATATGCATTAGTCATAATAGTGGCCTAACTTATTCAATTTTCATCCATCTTGACAAATATGTATCATTTGCATTTAATGGGAATAATTTTTCTATTTTAATAAAGACAACCAAATTTTCCTTTAATATATTATTTTATTTTTAAGCACATAAGTTCACTATTGAGTGTTATGGTTGTTACTTATAATTGAGTTTCACTGAAGAGAATAATTTTTGCAACAATTATGTATGGAGGTGAGATTTCTAAGATTGTTTCTCGATGCAAAATTAGCTTCTTTTTCTTTTGTTTTTTTTTTTTTTTCTATTAAGAGGTCTATTGGGTCGTGAGTTATATAATAAGGGTAGCTCTTTTCATCCTTATAAATCTTATCCTCTTCCCAAGATTAGAACCTAGGACTTTTAGATAGAAGTCTAAGTTTTAAACGATTGTGGTGTCCTTTAAAGGACAAAAATTGGATATTGATCCCATCTTAATTCATTCCAAGATCTTTCTATTTCATATACTAGTCCAACCTAGTTCACTTAAATGTTATACTTAATGTGGTTATTTGTAGGAGGGATGAGGCATTTACAATACAAAAATAATCATTCATTTAAATACATATGACATCCATCAAATTTTACTCCATCATTGGTGCATATATTAGACTAGTGACTTAGTTATTATCAAATGCATTAAGGGTGTAACATCTTGAGTCAACAAGTCCATTGTGATTAGATATGACAAATTGATAAAATTAGCTTAGTTATTAACGATATGAATGAGGTGAAATGTAATTATTAATTATTTCTTAAATACAATAAATAAAATTAGAAGGTTCCAAGATCTTTTTGTATAATTTAAGATCATATTATTATATTTGAATGTATTTGCATGAAAAAAAATGTATTTCTCTTTTTTAATTTTTGAAGCAATATGGGACAATGTCCATTCCCATATATAAAGAGGTCACGCTTTATTTTGATGTCTTCTTAAAGCAATTGATTATGACATAAGTATTATTTTGAAAAAATTATCTATTGTTCCCATAACATAAATATATATTGTAATAAATAATCTATTGGCTTTATCTTAAAGTATAGTTAACTAAGCAAAGTTATGTATTAGCCCTATTATATATTACTAATGCCAATTACTTTTATGAGAGATTGTCATAATCTAGTAAGGGTATATCTTCATATTGTGTACAGTAACAATATTTGGAAATTGCTTTAGTTTTTGCAAAGATTAGTTCATTAGTGGACAAGCAACCAACAACATATGTGATCGTATTATGTTTACATCATTGCTCCAAGTCCTCCAGTTAGATCTAGTTTACACGTGGTTGAAGAGAGAACAAGATAAGCTAAACGGTGCTAGGGAATTCCGTCTACATTTCTATTTAAAGTGTTAATGTAAAATTTAAGCATGGGACTATACTTCAATAAACACCACCATATTTATGTCTTAATAACTGAGGATCTAATATATGATTCTGTCTTCAGGTTTTGAAATGATATAGAGCTCTAACAAAAAAGTATCATCATCAAATTTATTGTAATCAAATTATTTACAGTAAGGTGCCAACAATTAACTACACAGGCTTACTTTGTAACAAACACAACTTTGTCCTCCCCGTTTATTTGCATTGTGATTAATGATAATCTTATTCAATACGACGTACACCTAACATTTTAGAAAACCAACTCCTATATTTTCCACAGTCATTTAATTAATGGGAAGTACTTAATAGTTACCTAGTGTTACCTAAGGTAATTATAGAAATATTTGTCACCACCGTAGTGAGTAGTTAATTAGACAATTTTTTATATGCTTTGGATAACAATCACGAGATAATTACTAAATTTATGGTTAGCACTTGAATTTGTGTAAAATAATTCCTTAATTCATTCAAATATCATTATTTAAATCATTATATAATACAAATATTTATACCTATCCTTATAATGTTTTAAATTGTTTGCATGTGACCACATTACTGATGGTGACCATTCTTGGGAAATCGGCATATTTAGATAGTTGATTATGAATTGCAAAAAGGTTTTCCTCTAAAATATTTAGATTAAATTAGATTCAATATCATTCATTTCACTTTTGAACAGTTGCTTTTTTGGGTTATGTACATCTTTTTTGTATCATTGCCCATCAAAGACTTTTTTCAACACACTATCAATCTAGAAAACATTTTCACAATAGACATTCTAACATTATTGATTGACTAACAACATCAAACAAATGATGATAATCAATCGAATTATAATATACATTTTTAGAAAATGCCCTTAGGCAATATAGCAATAGTAAAATAAGTACCTACTGAATTTTATTATTTTAATCTATTAGATGTGTCACAATTATCCATGAAAAATCCTATATATGCTGATCCTCCACATCACACAGCTTTCAAAAATAATATTGCATAGAAGAATATTTGATGCAAAACCCACTTTCCCTTTTCTTGTTTACTATCCATTGTCAGAGCATCAGAGCGCAGAAGCTGATGGAAAGTAAGTGTCTGTAATTATGGTATACTATGTAAACCTCAATTTTTGCATTAGATGAGAATGAATTGGGCATGGTTTTACTTATACATCATTGGTCACAATGACGCAAATCAATTGATTTCCAATGGACACATAGACGGGATGATTGGCCACTTGCAAAAGTAACTAAAGATGCAGATCCCCTGCTACATTTTCTTTGGAAGGAACTATAAAAGGCTTAAGGCAAAATAATTGAGCTAGAGGACGAGATTGTTAAGTTAGTGGTTGTGTTAAAGACTAGGAGTGTTCTTGAAATTGTTATCATGTAGGGCATCTTCGACGACTGTTGGTTTCTTTCGAATATTATAGGTTGATGGTTGAATATTTTGAGAGATCCTGGGGTTTTTAGGTTAGTGGACATAATCCACCAAACTGTCCGCCCAACTAGTAATGCAAGGGAAACCAATGAGAATTTTAAATAAACGTTGTTTTTTGATTGAAATTTGCATTAAGCTTTACGTGGTGGGAAGGATGTAACCATGTGTGACCCTCCACATGGAACTTCTTGTCTTTCTGTACAAGATTGCGGTGTCATTGCATGTTTGATTTATATGATTCATTTCTCATGTGCTGTGTTAATCTACCCCTTGTTCATTGCGCCAATAACATTACGGCTTAGAATTTTATTTATCAACTGTTAGTTGCAGTTGGCTTACCATTCATCAAAAGAGTGTGGTGTCATTGCATGTTTGATTTATGTGATTTATCTCTCATTTGCTATGTTAACTTATCCTTTGTTCATTGTGCTGATAACACTTTGAATTAGAACTCTATTTATCAACTGTTAGTTTACCATTCATAAAAAACGTGCCAACTATGACTAACGGTTGAGTTTCGATGATAGGGTCTGCGTCTAGTCTTCGCGTCTAATTCTTGTGGCTACATAGCTTTTTTGGATGTCTTTTGGTACAATTGCGTCTAGTGAGTAGTGTGAAGCTAATTAGCTACAAATGCGTTGTATATAGATAGGACTTTAAACATAAATAATTAGAACTACCTTATCTAAAAACTCTAACAAAAAGTAATAGAAAGCCACCGGGTTGGTTAGATAGATTGGGAAGCTGGTGCAAGAGCCTCGACAGTGGGGTCTTCTTCATCATTAGGACTGAAACAATCTGTGATTATTTTCCTATTCTCAGATGGGTGCATGAAGCTATTCAATACCAGGCACATAGTGTCTTTGTGAACCAAGTTAACTTTGTTCGAGATATAAAAGAGGTCTACAGGTTCATCCTCAAGCTTTTTTCTTCCTCCTTTCCGAACGTTGGGGTAGATTTCTCAAGGCAATGTTTTATTCTTGTTCCATCTCATTGAAATTTTTGATCTAAGGTTGGCCCACGTGTACGTCTCCTTTGTTGGATCTTCGTACTGCAAACACGCTGTCAATAACATTTCCGTGACCCATTGTTAGCTGGCCTTCTTAGGTAGTTGCAATGAGGCCAAAGGGAGCACTGTGGAAAAGTGAGAACAACATAAGCTATCATTTATAATGACAACCACACAATTACGTAACTGTTTTTTTTTTTTTTTTTTTTCTAATGTTTACTCTTCCCATATTACAAGGCTTGTACGCCAAATACGTACTTCACATCCTTGTTTATAAGAGGATTGTTTGCCATTGCCTGGAGTTGATAAGGTATCTTATGTCCTCCGCGTGTTCTTATTACTCTCCTTGAACTCCCTTTGTTATTGGGATAGACGCAATTTATAGTGATTCCTTTTACTCGTATTGAAGTATAGTAGCTATTAAATTGGGCTGCTTCAATGGGACTTTGGATGAAGACTAGAACTATCCTAGATGACACAGTCTTAACTGTTTGTGCCACGGTCAGGAGTAGATGCAAGATTACCTCAACGTTTTATAAGAAAACATGTACTTCAAAGCAGTTTCGAACCAAAATTGCATTTGGTCATCCTTAGGATCTATACAGTGTCTAGTAGCTTATCATGTCATGACAAATTTCCTTTGTAATAAGTTACCCATTGATAAATTAAATTAATGTGAATGAAAATAAAATTTGTAAACGAAATCATCAAGTAGTTTAGTTTTGGACTTTTGAAGTCCACATGCAATAAACTTTGAGACTAAGTAAATATTTGTTAGTTGTGCAGTAGGCAAAATGCTCATAACTTCAACAGAGAACCCAAACAGTCAACGGCCATGTCAACCCCTAATGGAGAATCCCTACGTGAGGTTGATGTTCAAGTGAAGTCCCATGGACTAAAAATCTGAAAAATTATCCAAATTTGTTTTTTTTATTCAACAGACAATCCTTGTGGGCTAATGTCTAAGTCAAATCAGGAGTGGTAATTGTAGTGGATGATCCAAAAGTTAATTATGCAAACATTAGGTAGAGAATCCTAACATCATGATTTTAAAATTGATAGATACCATCCTTTTCCATTTTGTTATCTACAAGACTATCCCTTGATGTCTAAGTCAAATCAGTTGGACTTTCAGCTATAACATAAGATCCAAAAGATGCTTCAGCAGGCTATCCCCTAATGTCTAAGTCAAATCGGATGGACTAAGAAAGTTAACAAGTCTCTTTAAGAAAACAATTGCAGTAGGGATTGGCCTAAAAGGATCCAAAAGTCTCATCAGCTCACAATTGATTTCTTGTCAAATCAAATCAACTGGTAACTGCAAAAAAATGGTCTAAAAGCTTCTTTAGAAGACAATTCCATAACTGCAAATGTATTAGTCAAAGCAAAGAGGTTAACTAAGAGGGTGGACAAAAAACAAAAACAGAAGATCTTTAAGTGCAAAAGAAAGAAAAACTTCATCTGGATTTGGTCTATTACTGCTCTATTAAGGTCTCTTAAGATCTTTTGAAAAAATTCTACAAATCAACATGTTGCGGCTTCCAATAAGTAAGGAAAACCAAAGCAAATGGAAGGCAAATCATGGAAACTTTCCCATGATCTCTCTCACTCTCTAGTAATACAAAATACATAATCCATAAAATGCTATTGTGTTTGTCCATAATAAGTATTTGATGAGAAAATCATTTTTAAAAAAAAATTAATAACAAATCTAGCTATGAATAGTACGCCATTGTAATATTATGATCAATTGAACATAGAATAGCAGTCAAATTGAAAGAATTGATATTAAAAAAAGGGTTCATTTTGATCGAGTAGTTACCTGATAATTCCCATCTATTGTTGGTTTATTTTTCAATACCCTATAGAAAATATATTGTCCCTTCAAATATAATAATTTTAAAGTTTTGAAGAGAAAAAGCAATGCATTCAATGTCGTCACCTAGGTAGTCATGTAACATCATATAGGTTACTGTATTATTATAATAAGATTGTGGTGATATGTTCTGTGAAACAAATCAAGTGAAATTATAGATGTATGATTGACAATCATTAAGATGATAACTTCATTTGGTATTACCAAATACCTTTTGTATGAAAAGAATCAAAGTGATAAATATATACCATGCGGAATATGACATTCAATTTTTATAAATGATCATGTGGGGTCTTTGAAAATCAAGACTGTGAAAGCATTATACATTGGATATGGTAAAGAATACCTACGGCAAGGCTTTTATTATATTGTTAATCATAGTTGTTGGCATTTTAGTGGCCATTTTTTTTTCTTTTCTCTATTAAATTTTGTAGAGTAAGATTGACTATCTATATCATGCATTTGATGATACCATGTATTCAGCCCGAAGTGTTGAAAAATAAAATTTCAGATGATTTTTTTTTTTAAGATGTCAATTAGATGAATACTTTAATTTGATGAATATAGAACATTAATAATAAGTCATTTCACCCACTCAATCCCCTCCCCCCAAAAAAGCCCGATTCATCAAGTTATATAAGTGGTATAATTGGCATTTTATAAATATCAAATCTATCTCTCTATTTTCTACCCTCATCTAAAACAAAAATACTACTTTCTCTTCATTTTCTTTCCCTTTCATTTATAATTTATCCTGACAACTAATAGAAAATCATTTTCTTTCTCTTCATTCTCTTTCTCACAACATTCTATGAGACCCCACTAGAATCCAAGCACATCATTTGATGCATTGCTTTGATTCAAATGTGAAAGAAAGTTGTGAGAAAAGAATTTCATTATCAATTGTTTGGATAAATGATAAATAGGGAGAAAAGAGAAAGAATGGAAAGTATAATTTTTTTTTTGCATGTATTGAGGAACTAGAAAGTAAGAAAATTGGTTTTATGACATGATAATTATGTTTACCAATTTCTATAAAAAATATAAAATTAATTTATGTTCATAAAATGTTTGGATTTTCAATCAATTTCTATAAAAAAGATTTCCATTAATTAAATACTTGAAACTTTTTCAAAACAAAAATACTTTTTTAAAGTTAAAGAGATGTTTGAGCAAGTCGTGCCTTTCATTTATTATGCAGAACACATTTATTTCATATAAATAAGATACTAGAAAATTATCTTGAGCTACAAAATTATGTGAAGCAATACTATATAAAGGTGAGGACATTTTGTACTTACATTATTAGACTCTCTTTAACTACAATTTTTTAAGGATTTTCTCACCAAATCGGCGAGAAACCCACACTCAATTTGCTCATACCATTCTCACCAATTTCTTTCTCAACATGTCCGCAAATGTCAAAATGTTCTTATTTCTATCTCTATTATTTCTCTTCACTTTCTTTCTAATCCTTTTCTTGCAATCCAAACACACTATTAAATGATCATTTACGTTTGCTTTAGAAATGTTATTTGTATACTCCATTATAGCTAATTTTTCCTAATTATAGTTTTAATAATACTACTATAATTGTGAATCACATGTGACGGAAGTATAATTGCAATGTCTTAACCACTTGACATTTTTAGTAGACAAATTCCCAACTCACTTCAAATTGAGAATTACAACAAAAGATCTAATACTTTTCTACAAGGACTGTCTTTGATTTGACAAACACTTTTTAGAAAAGTAACTTTAATGGCAAGCAAAATATGTAGTTGAACTTGAAATGTGATGAGGTTTACCAATTTAAGTATATAGTTGGGTGAAATGTTGGTTACGAAATACAACAAACACAATTTAAGCAAATTTGTCCAACCTCATTGTGTCAATCCCTCCCTAAGCTCACCATTCATAAATTACTTATCAAACAAACCACACAACATGCATCAACAAAGTTTCATCCAAATCCAACAAGTGGTGTCAAAACACTCCCGTAAACAACAAAAAAACATCATCGTAAATAACTTTAGAAACCTACAAAAAACACTTACTAATTCTTATACATAGTCTTAAGCTTATCTGCATCATAAGATATATAAATAAACTAACAAAGATATTATCCTAAAGTTATTGTGCTGCATTTAATGTTCTACATTGCTGGAGCACTATGGTCAACAAATTCATTAGTCAGGCCTGGTCTCTTGTGATCAATTGCAAAATAGTATCAATGCACGTGAAGAAGATTTTGGGCAACATAATAGTGAATGCCGCACTTCAATTGCGTTATGGTCGTGCATGATCACCTTCTAAATTGCCAAGACATTCTTTAGAAGAAACTCTACTAATGTAATCAAATTATGGGTTAGGTTGGAACACAAGCCTTTGCCAGAAATCTCAACTATTTGCAAATTTGTGCATAGAGTACTAAAATCTCTCTCTGAACTTTAAATCCCAATAGTTTTCATCAGATCCATCGGGTGATTCATTATTTGTTGAAGTTGCAATTTGCAGATAAATATCAATGAGTCCATATTTATAAGAAGATTTTAAACTTAATTGCTTCAAGAACTAGTATTTTTTCTGATAAGTCCCTTTTATAAAAAATTATTTATCTCATTTTTGCATATTTCCAATGCCTTGATCCAATAACTGGAGGTGTGGTTTTGGTTGGAATCTGACTTTCATTAAAAGTTACTTTGTAACACAATTTTGCTTTGTATATTTTTACTTTAGAATGTTCCAAAAATTCTTAGGAATTTTTGAATAAACCATTTTTTAAAATTTTTTCTATACTTCTTATATTTTTACTAATATGAGTATTAATTTTTTCATATAAATATTCATTTTTTACTTCAAAATGTAGAGATCGAATAAATTTATTTATTCTTTAAATTATTTCTTGAAGTGTATATTTTTGTACTAGAAGATTAGATACAAACTTGAAACTAATAAATTTTTCATTTATTTCTAAGTAGATTCTTTGATTATTTATCTTTTTTATAGGATATATGTAAAAAAGGATTTTTCGAAATTATATTTTAAAATAAGTTTTTAACCAAAACAAAAAGAATCTTAGTATACATTTTCTCGTTACAAATAACAACTTGTGACAATTTGTATTTTATAATAAGTTTATTTTATCAATAATGTTTAAAATTTTTATAATTTTTGAAAAGTTTTTTGAAAGTACTATTTTTTATTAATACAATTTATATCTGTACTTAAATTAATTAAGACAATATCAGAGAAAATATATTTTTTATCGGTTATAACTATAATTTTTGTGTGCCCCTTATGGATAATAACCTTATCAATTAAGTTAATATATTACGGAGATCTTAACTTCTCTTTTAAAGAGGTATCTTGTATGCTTAGAGGGTTTTTGACTTTTTCAAATATTGTTTGTAGGACTTTAATCATTTCTTTTTACTTTTTAATTTCAGATTTCAATATATAATTTCAACTTTAAACTCATTTATAAAAGATTCAAATTCTTTAGCTTTTAAATTAGGCTAATCATCTTTGATTCTTTAAATAACAATTTTTAAACTGTAATCTTCCTTTAGTTCTCCAATCTTAGCATCATCTTGAGTTAAATTAAGATATTTTCCTAGTTGTTCCTTTATTTTTTTTATCTAATATCTTATTAATGTGATCTAAAATTAAATTATCTTCTTTGTTTAAAACTAATAAGTTGTTACTTTTACATATTACTTGATAATAATTATATTTTTCATTACAACTATCATTTGAATTAGTATCAAAAGTAGCTTCTTCCTCAAGAAAGTCTACTTTTAAATCTAATTCTTTTGGATCACTTTTTAATTATATACATTAATGACCTCTTAAGGTCTTTATTTAAAGATAACTCTTAGATTTTTTGTTTCATTATATACTTATTAGAGTAATATTCTACCTCTTTACATTTATAATGGATTACTTTTCTTTTTTGATCAATTATGCTTCTTCTTTTCTTTTGTTTTCTTTTCTCTTAAATAGAACATTTTCTTTTAAAATAAAGGTATATAACCTTTTCTTTTGATTTTCATAAGATAATTTATAGGAGGATAATCTATTTATTTATAAAAGTCTCTTAAAACTCTTTTACGTTAAATTTTATCTTTTTGTAACTATTTATATAGCTAAATTTTGTTACAGAGTTTAACTCCTTTAATTACTACTTTAGCAACCAATTCACCATAAGTATAATTACAATAATCAATTACTTCAATATAATATGATTTTAATCTATTCTTAACTCTTTTTGCAAATAAGATAAGTAATCTAATAAATAATTTTTCTTTTCAAAAGATAGTTTACCTATCTTCTTTAATAAAGACCTTAGAGAAGAATACATCTTTATATTGCTTAAAATGGAATAAATTAAACATCTCAAATTAATGAGTTATATGTTTTATTTATTAATAAGATAATTGTACCAATCAAATAATTGATAATTGAATATATTATTATATTAACACAATTAACAAATTGAACTCCTTGTTTTATTTTTATAGCCAAAAAAAGAAAAATTGAACTTTTGCTTTTTTAGTTAGATAAAAATTCTACCAGTATTTAAATTATTTAGTAAATCTACTAGTTATAAATTTTGTTATTTAAAGGTCAAAATTACTCTTTGATTTTATAGCAGTAGCAAACATTACCATATAGTGAAGGAAAATAAGAATTTGATGTTCAAAGATCCTATCAAGATTTCATTTTATTATACTATTTCCATTGTATTGAACATTATACTATTTCAACATAGCTTTATTAATTGCCTATCGATGGAAAATATAGATTGGCATAGTTTCCTTGCTAAATTATAACATTAGTTATAACTTTAGTTTTGTATAGAGAGATTATAACCTTACTATCTTTAATTTTTAGACTTAAATTTAAAGTAAAAGGATGGTTACTAATAACCTTCTTTCCTTTTTTAGTAATGTATTCTTGATAAGTATTTTTAAGAACCATATAATCCTTCGAGGATGAAAAATTAGGGAAAATTTTCTTTTTAACCTCATTCAACTTTTCTAAGTAAAAATATTAATTGCTCCTATTACACTAATATATTTTTTTATAACATTTACTCTAGAGATCTTATTCTCTCTAGCTAGAAGTTATAAAAAATCTTCTTCTTATACTATTTTTAGGAGAGTAAAATAGCTTTTTAACCATTTTTTTTTTACCTCATTTACAATTGTAAGAATAAAAAGACTCTTATCCTTATCTTAATATCTCATATTAGATAAAGAAGAAGATATAGGCTAAGAAACTTGACTAAAAGTTTTTAATGGCTCATTACCCACCAAAGCAGTAGTTAAGTAAGAAAAGTCAATTTTGTATTAAGGTTAACTAACCTACTCTTTAGTTTTTCTTATACTTTCCAATTTTATAATAAGTATCAAAGAGGTAGAATATCTACATTTAACCTTTTCTTTTTCCTTTCAAGGTTTAACCCCATACTTTATGATAGAGAAAATTGGATTTCAACATCCCTATCTTTGTATTTAATAATCATTTCTATTTATCTATTCACTTGTTTAATAGGTTCGATTGTCTTTACTAGAGTCCATCTTTTACGTAATTTAACCTGATCTTAAGTAATGATTTTAGGAACCAAAAATTAACTTTAGACCTATTAGTCAAAAATAGTGTTATAGTCCTTTTATTAGCATATTTTAAAGGAATTTATTTGATTCCTACAATAATGATATTCATAGCTTTATAATAAATCTTATAAATAAAAATAAAAATTTTTAAAGTGGGTACCATATCAAAATCCTTTGATTTTTATTTTTAAATATCAAACATGTATTAAATTTGGATTTGATAAGGATAATGTAAAGTTTAAAAAGCAAAAGAACCAAATAAGTCCATCATTTAAACTTAACTCAACTACTCCTAATATGGAGCCATAGAAATGATTATGTCTCTTATCACAAAAATAGATAATAGTTAAGTTATTTAAACCAATAGAGTAGGAGGTGTTAATGTTACTTGAACTATCCTTTTATGAATAAATTTATATTTTTGTTGATGCAAACTAATAAGTTCTTGTGATAACAAGAAAAAAATCATTGTAACTCTGAGTTAAAGGTAATGTTTTGTTTACAATTTTGATCATATAATCGGTTTTTGAAAAGAAATTTCATTGTTTATAAATGTAGGAAGATGGGGAAAAAGGTTGAATCCAATTTTGTAAATAATTATTATCTAAATTTTCATTAATACCTATTTTTTTTATTCTTATTTCTATTAAGACAATTACTCCTAGAAAGGTAGCTATGTCTTAGTCTATCCATACTTCATAATATCATTGTCAACGATTTCTACCCTTACTCTTCAACGCCTAATCATAACTTACATGAGCAACATAAACAATGTGACTTAAGGTTTTAACTATGAAATAGAGATACAATTAACACTTTCATTAGCAAGTAGGCTATGATATCATTTCATTTGGCAAGAAAGGTAAAATGCTCTTAAATGTTTATAGTGCATTAAGCTAGTAAAGAAAATGAACTATGTTAACCTTTTATTTGTGCTTAAGATTTTTAATTAATATTACTTATGAGATCTTATCCTAAGTGGATAGTGGATTGTAAGCAATGAATTGTAAAGTATGAGAACTTGAAACATGAATGAAGTATTAAAGAAAGCTATGATATAATGGAAATATAGAAAATTATTTAAATACCAAAAGGTATTATCACTTACAAATGGGATTGCATGATGGTTAAATCTAGTTGTTACATGAGATTTCTTATGTGCCAAAGTTTTATAAAATTTGATCTTTATCATAATCTTTCTTGATTCATAAGTCAAACTCTTATGATAATAGTATAAATGTTTAAAGTGATGTCATTTACTATAACTCTTACTTAATAAATTAAATTGTATGGATAGTGAAGTTTATAATATTTATTACTTTTGTTCAGTTATATAAAAGAGTATCAATGTTAACATTTAGTTTAAGAGTAAGCCACATTAGGTAATGGGGGATTGAAATTTAAGTTACAAAAAAGTCTATCAGACTTACTCACTTATGTTGATTAGTTTATAAATGAGTATGAGATAATTAAAAAAATAAAATAAATCTATTTGAAAGGGAATTACAACTATATTTTAATTGTTATCAATTTAGTTTGATATTTATGAGATAAGAAATACAAAGACATAGCATTAGACTCATACTTTCTTTATATTTATAGATGACTTTAAGCATTTGGTCAATTATTTAGATGTATATATTAGTGTATTAGCACTATTAACAAATTGAACTCCTTAATCTATCTTGATAGCAAAAAAATTCTGAGTTTTTGCTTTTTTAGATAAATAAAAATCTCTTTGAATCTTTAAATTGTCTAGTAAATTTATTGGTTATAAATTTTACTATTTGACTCGAGGTTTTTAAGCCTTTTGACTATTTTTTCTATTAATTTTTTTTGTTTAGAACTTTTACTAGTCATATTATAAGTTACTTTTGAAGATATGAGTATAAATAAAACTTTTTTTTCTACTTCTAGTTTAACAAGAGGTTTTGGATATTGTAAAGAAATTTCTTCAATCTTTTCTTTAACATGCTTTAGCTAATTGCCTATCAATTAAAGTTAATGATTGGTATAGTTTCCTTACTAAATTACACCACTAGTTATAACTTCAGCTTTGTATAAAGAGACTATAACCTCACTATCTTCAATTTTCAAACTTAAATTTAAATTAAAAGGGTAGATACTAATAACTCCCTTTTCCTTTTTGTAATATATTCTTGATAATTTTTTTCAAGAACCATATAATCCTTTGGGGATGAAAAATTAAGAAAAAGTTTCTTTTAAACCTTATAAACCTTTTCTAAGTAAAAATATCAATTGCTCCTATTTCACAAGAATATTTTTTTACAACATTTACTCTAAAGATATTGTTCTTTTTGACTGAAAGTCATAGAATGTCATTTTGCTTTTATAGTATTTTTAAGAGAGTAAAATATTTGTTTTACTTTCATTCTACCTCATTTATCGCTATAAGAACATAGAAACTCCTATTCTCACCTTGATATCCTATATAATAGTTGCTAGTGAAAGTGTTAATCTTATCTTTATTTCATAATTGAAACTCTAAGTTAAGTTGCTTATGTTGCTCATGTAAGTGATGCTTAGGCATTGAAGAGTGGTGGCATAAATCATTTATAATGATACTATGAATTATGGATAGGTTAAGACCTAACTAACTTTTTAGGAATAATATTTTTAGTAAAAATTGATATAAATAAATAGTTATTAATAAAAATTTAGATAATAATTATTTATAGAATTATACCTTACCTTTTTCCTCATATTCTCATATTTATAAACAAAGAAGTTTCTTTTCAAAGACCAATTATGTCATTAAAACTAATAGATAAAGCATTGCCTTAACTCAAGATTACAGTATTTTTTTTCTTTTTATTACAAGAACTTCTTAGTTTTCATCAACATAAATATAAATTCATTAATATAAGGATGGTTGAAGTAGTATTAAAATTTATTACTGGATTGGGTTTAACTAAATCAGCTTTTATCTGTGTCTAAGATAAGGGACATAATAGTTTACATGATTCCTTATTAGGAGTAGATGAATCATTTTCAAGTGATAAACCTAGTTGGTTCTCTTGGTCTATGAACTTTAAATTATCCTTATCAGATCCAAATTTTAATATGCTTTATATTTAAACATAAAGACCAAGGGATTTAATATGATAACCATTTCAAAAATTTTGATCTTTATTTATATGATTCATTATAAGGTTATAAAAAAATTAATCCTCTTGTTATTCAAGCAAAAATATAACAAGTACAAAAAAGATTATAAACAATGGTTTGCATAAAAATTATTACAGCTTTTTACAACAGAAAAAAGCTTATAGTACAATTGCTTTACGAAGTGACTTTTAACAAAAGTCAGATTCTAACCAAAGCTAGACCCATTGCTATGAGACCAATGCATTTGAAAATATGCGAAAATGAGATAAATGATTTTTTAAAAATAGGACTTATTAAAAAAAGTACTAGTTATTAGAGTTGTCTTACTTTTATATTAAAAATGAAGCTAAACTAAAAGGAGGCATTCCTATAATTAATTACAATCTTTTAAATAAGATATTAAGATGGATTAGGTATCTTATACCTAATAAAAATAATTTGCTTAATAAGCTTTATGAAGCTCAGATATATTCAAATTTTAATATGAAATCTAGGTATTGGCAAATCCAGTATAAAACAACATTTATGGTTCCATTCAAATATTATGAGTGGAATGTAATATTGTTCAAGTTAAAAATGGACCTTTTCAATTTCCAAGAATTATAAACAAAATATTTAATCCTTATTTAGCATTTATGATTATTTATATTAATGATGAATTAGTATTTTTTAATACTATCTAACAACATTTTAAATATTCAAACTTGTTTTTCAAAGGTTATAAAAAAGACAAGTTTTGTAGTATCTATTAAAAAAATGATGTTATTCCAAATTAAGGTCAAATTTCTTAAATACTTTATAGAAAATAAAACTATAATTCTTATTGATCGAGCAATTAAATTTGCCTCTAAATTTCCTAATGAAATTTTATAAGTCCAAATTATATTTCAAGATTCTATAAGGACTTAATTTGTGATGCTAAGCCATTATTTGAAAAATTATAGAAAAATTCACTAGAATGAATGATTAAGCATATAAGAGTAGTTAAGAAAACTAAAATAAGAGCCAAAGAACAATCATGTTTGACCTTTCTTTACCCTGATGCCTTTAAAATAGTCAAAATAGATGAGTCAGATAAAGGATATGAGGGTATCCTTAAACAAAGGGTTAATTCAAAAGAACAACTTATTTATTTTACCTTAGAGGTTTGGAGAGAATTTAGAATTAATTACTTTATTATTAAAATGAAAATATTAGTAATAATATTGTATATTCAAAAATTTAAAGTGATCTGTTTAATTAGAATTTTCTCTTACGCATTAATTGTAAGGCAACTATGAATGTCCTTATTGAAGATGTTAAAAATATTGTCTTTAAACAAATTTTTACCAAATGACAAGGAATTTTATCTATTTTTAATGTTGATATCAAGTTTTTTAAAGGAACTTCTAATTTTTTAATAGATTTCTTAACTTATAAGTTTTTGCATAGAACCTCTACATGAGTAAGTGGCCCCTAATACAAGGACCTTAATCCCTAGTTAAGTTAATTATTTCACCAATGAAAGGGGCATCTAGATCAAAATCCAAAGAAATTGATAAACTTTAAAGTGACACTTATGAGTAAGCACTAGATAAAACTTTAACATATCCTTTGATTCCAATACATGTTGATTTTTTATATGTTATTGACAACAACTATACTCAATTTTAACCTAATAACATTGCCAAATTCTATCTCAAAGATGGCATGTATCCTTATACTAATATAAAAGATTAAAGGTGTTACCAACAAGTTCTTTATGAAACAAGTTTTCTAGTCATTAAACCTATTAAAAGAGGATTAGTAATAGCCTATTGGTTCTAAGATTGGGCTTATGTCAAATTTAAAATAAGAAAAATTCTTTATCTAGAAGATTAATAAGGCGATCTCTTTGATTATAAAGATCTAAAAGAATAGTGGAAGGTTAAAACTTACAATCATTTTGATTAATTGAAACTTAGGAGAAAGTCTTATTATATGAAAATAGGTAAAAGAAATTTTGTTGGTTTATTCAGATTTATCTTCCAAATAATCTAAAGAAAATTTTTAACTAGTTTAAAACCTAGTTCTTTAAATGAGGATTATATTACCTAACCTTACCCTATAAAATAATAACTATTTATAAACAATTTTGTGAGAAAAATGATCAGATTAAAGACTTATTATTAATTCTTGCATTATGATATTATGTTCGATGGATTATAAAGTGAGGCTATATAATTATGACAAATCAAGCAAATGTGTAAGATGTAGACATTAAACATGTCCTTTGGTTGGCAAGGAGAAATGATATCCAATGGTAGGAAAAATTTGACTTCTTTGACGATGGAGTTTATAAAGCCAAAGGAGTTATTAACATAAACGGTCCCAAAGCTCCACTAATGTTTATGCCATCTAGAAATCTAGAAGAATTATTGAAAGTTTTAATGGAGTTAGTATCTAAAGAAAGATTATTAGAGATGATGGCATCATTACTCTAACTAGAGATGACCCCACAAGCAAGTTAAGCCAAAAATAGTCAAGGTCATAATAATGATGACATAATGTAGGATTCACAAGATCCTTATAAGTTATGAAAACAATGAAATTACTTTTAATGAAAAAAAAGTAAAGATGATTAACAAAGCCACTTTAAAAAAAAAGGAATAAAGGACAAACAACTTTGCAAAATAGATTCCCCGTGTGCAATAGGTTAGTTATTACCTTTTTTTAGTATAAATAAGCTCTTTAAATGCTAAGAAACTCAATATCCAATTTCTTAGTTTCTTCTAGTTTCTTTAGTTCCTTCTCTTGTATGATATAAACTTATATCGACAATTGTAGTTGAATGAAAACTCATTTCTTATAAGTCTTTTATATTTTCATTGTTTTAATATTATTGCTTAATTTAATTACTTACTTAAATTGCTTGCTAGTTATATCTTTGTAAATATTTCAAAACTTAGTTACTAGTGAAAGTGTTAATCATATAAGTTGTGGTCTATGTTACTTGTGTAAGCCATGGTTAAGCATTAAAGAGTAATGGCATGAATCATTGACACTGATATTATAAAGTATGGATAAGTTAAGATTAAATTGGCTTTCTAGGAGTAATAGTCTCAGAAAAAGTAGGAATAAAGAAATAGTTATTAATGAAAATTGAGATGATAATTATTTGTGGAATTAGACTGGACCTTCTTCCTTATCTTTTTATGTTTATAAAAAAGAAAGTTTCTTTTCAAAAACTAATTATGTGATAAAAACTATAATAAAAGTGTTGCCCTTAACTTAAGATTACAATGATTTTTTATTGTCATCATAAAACCTTATTTGTTCTCATCAACAAAAATATAAATTCATTCATATAAGGATGGTTCAAATGGCATTAAAACCTATTACTAAACTAGGTTTAAATAAATTAGTTATTATTTGTGTTCAGGATAAAAGACATAATTATTTTCATAACTCCTTATTAAGAGTAGTTAAATCAAGAGAACTAAATTGAAGAGATTATTGGATATAAAGATAAAGATATTAAACCTTAAAAAGGAAAAAAAAAACAAAAAGCTTAAACAAAAATATTCTACCTTTTCAATATTTATTATAGAATTGAAAGGTATAAGAAGAACTAAAGAGTAAGTCAGTTAACCTCAATATAAAGTTGACTTTCCTCTCTTAATTACTATTTCAATGGTTAAAGAATTATTAGAAATCCAGTAAGGAATTTTTCTTTTTAGAAGATACTCTGACTATCTTTTTAAGTGAAGACCCTTAAGAAAAACATGTTTGTATACCAGCTAAAATGAAACAAATTTTGATATATCAAATTAATAATTTACTCATAAATCTTATCTATTAATAAGATAATTGTACTAATAAAATGATTGGTGATTATATACATTAGTATATTAACACTATCAATAAGTTCAACACATTTTATTTTATAGTAGAAAAAATCTAGATTTTTACTTCTTTAAATAGATAAAAATCTCATTAGTTATTAAATTATTCAATAAATCCATTAACTATAAATTTTGCTATTGAAGGGTCATAACTATCCTTTAATTTTGTAAGAGTTGTAAATATCATCATATAATAAAGTAAAATAAGAATCTATTTTGATTATATTTAAAGGATTTAGGGTTAGGAAAGGTTAAATGGGGTAGTTCTTTCTTTTTAATTTTAATTTTCTTAACTATTATTGCTTATTTATTTATTTGTTGAATTTTTCTTGCAAAGAATTTGAAGTTCTTTTAATAAACTTGCTATGAAAATTAAAAACAGATGAAATTCCTTGTCATTTAATAAAGATTTTTTCAAAAGCAATGTTTTTAACATTTTTAGTAAGGACACTTTTAGCCACCTTATAATTAATGTGTAAAAGAAATTTCTAATTTAATAAATAACTTGCAAATTTCAAAATATATATTACTATTCCTAATATTTCCTTTTTAGTAATAAAGTGGTTAAATTTAACTCCTTTCTAAACTCTTAAGTTAAGGGTAATACTTCTTCTACAATTTTGATCATATAAATAGTTTTTGAAACAAAATTTTCCCATTTATAAATCTGGGAAGATGAGAAATAAGGTAAAATCCAATTTTATAAATATTAATTATTTATAGTTTTATTAATAACTATTCTTTTATTCCTACTTTTATTAAGACTATTATTCCTAGAAAGTTAATTAGGTCTTAACCTCTCTATACATTATAGTATCATTGTAAACAATTTATACCACTACTCTAAACACTTAGCCATAACTTACATAAACAACACAAACAATGTGACTTGAGGTCTCAATTATGAAATAAAGATATAATTAATACTTTTACTAGCAACTAAGTTCTAATACCATTCTATTTGGCAACATACATGAACTTAAATAAACTACGAAATTGGACTTTGAGTTCCTTAACATTAGAGGGGCTTATTTATACTAAAAAAAGGTAATAACTAACCTATGATACATAAGGAATCTCTTTTGCAAAGTTGGTCATCCTTGATTTCTTACTCTTTTTTTTTTTAAATGGCTTTAATAAAAGTTACTTTGTTAGTCATTTTTGCTTTTCTTTCACCCAAAGTAATTTTTTCATTTCCATAACTCATAATGATCCTGTAAATCTTGCATTATGTCATCATTATTATAACTTTAACTACTTTTGTGGGGTCATCTCTGGTTAGAGTAATGAGGTCATCATCTCTAACAATCTTTTTTTAGATATTAACTTCATTAAAACATTTAATAATTCTTTTGGATTACTAGATAACATAGGCATCGATGGAGCTTTAAGACCGTTTATGCTAATAACTTCTTTGGCTTTATAAATTTCATTGTCAAAGAAGTCAAATTTTTTCCATTATTAGATATTAATCCTCTTTACTAGCTAAGGGACATGTCTAATGTTTACATCTAACACATTGCTTGTTTTGCCATAATAGTATAGTCTTATTTTATAATCCACAAAACATCATACCATAAGGCAAATATTAATAATGACTCTTTAACCTCATTTTTTTTTCTCATAAAACTATTTATACAGAATTCTTACCTTATAAGGCAAGGTTAAGTGATATGATCCCTATTTAAAGAACCCAACTTTAAACTAGTTAGGAAATTTCTTTGGATCATTTTGACGATGAATTTGAATCAACCAACTAAATTTCTTTTGCTTGTTTTCATATAATAAGGTTCTCTCTCAAGTTTCAACATAATCAAGTAATTATAGAATTTAACCTTCTATTATTCTTTTAGATCCTTATAATAAAAAAGATCTCTCTACCAATCTTTTAGATAAAGAAGTTTTCTTATTTTAAATTTGGCATAAGCTCAGTCTTGAAAGTCATAAGCTATTGCTGATTCTCTTTCAATAGGTTCAATAACCACATAACTTTTTTCAAGAAGAATTTGCTCATAATACATGAAATTCTTCATATTAGTATAAGGATACATGTCATCTTTAATTTGATGACTTTATTAGGTTGAAATTAAGTATAGTTTTTTTAATAGCACATAAAAAATTAATGTGCTTTGGAATCAAAATATATGTTAAAGTTTTATCTAGTGCTCACTTATAAGATTCACTTTAAAGTTTATTAACTTCTTTGGATTTTGATCTAGAGGCCTCTTTTGCTAGTGAAATAATCAACTTAGCTAGGGACTGAGGTCCTTGTATTAGGGGTTGCTTACTTATGTGGAACTTCCCTACAAAAACTCATAAGTTGAGAAATGCAGTAAAGAATTAGAAGTTCCTTTAATAAACTCGATATCAAAATTAAAAATAGATAAAATTCCTTACCATTTAGCAAGAATTTGTTTAAAGGTAATGTTTTTAACATCTCTAGTAAAGAAATCTTTAGTTGCCGTATAATCAATATGTAGAAAAAATTTTTGATTTAACAAATTATTTTCAAATTTTTGAATACATAATACTATTACTAATATTTCCCTTTTAATAATAAAGTAATTAACTCTAATTCCTTTCCACACACTTAAGGTAAAATGAAGGAGTTGTTCTTTTGAATTAATCTTTTGTTTGAAGATACCCACAAATCCTTTATTCAATATGTTTGTTTTGACTATTTTAAAGGCACTAGGGTGAGAAAAGGTCAAATAGGATAATTCTTTGACTTTAATTTTAATTTTCTTAATTAATCTTATATGCATATCTGTACATTCTAGTGAACTTTTCTATCATCTAGTGAATTTTTCTGTAATCTTTCGAATAATGACTTAGCATTATAAGTTATGTTCTTATATAACTCTAAAATATAATTCAAACTTTTCGAAAATCTTTATAATTGTTTTTTGTCTCTTATTTTGTCAAGAAATTTAAAGGTAAGTTCAATTTCCCAATCTATAGGAATTATATTTCTATTTTTTATAAGGTGACTAAGGAACTTGACTTTGGTTTGAAATAACTTCATTTTTTTATTAGATTCTACTAAACTTGCATTTTCTATAGTATTAGAAATATTTAAATATTTAAATATCTTATTCAATAGTATTAGAAAATACTAATACATTATTAATATAAATAATTATAAACATTAAATAAGTATTAAATATTTTATTTGTAATTTTTTGAAATTAAGAGGGTGTATTTTTTAACTCGTACAACATTGCATTCTACTCATAATATCTGAATGAAACTATAAATGCTAGTTTATACATATTCTTCTCATGAATCTAGATTTATCAATACCTAAATTTCTTATCAAATTTTGAATATATTAGGTATCATAAAGTCTATTAAACAGATCTTTTTTATTAGTTAAAAGATACCTATTCTATGCCTTATTTACAAGCTTGTGATTAATTTCTAATCTAGAAATATCTTTTTCTAACTTAGCTGCATTTTTAATATAAAAAGTAGGACAACTTTAAAGACTAACACTTTTTTCTAAAAATTTCCTTTTTTAAAATATCATTTATCTCATTATGCATATTTCCAAATGCCTTCCATAACTATAAGTCTGACTTTAGTTGGAATCTAACTTTCATTAAATGTCATTTCATAAGACAATTATACTATATACTTCATTTTATTTCAAAAAGTTAGAAATTTTTGAGCAAACCATTGTTTCTAATTTTTTCTATACTTCCTATACTTTTACTTAAAGGAGTATAACTTTTTTCATATAACTAATTATTTTTTACTTCAAAAGGTAAAGATTGAATAAATCACTCTTTTTTTCAAATTATATCTATCTCTTTATACTAAAAAGTAGATACAAACTTAAAACTAGTAAGTTTCTCATTTATTTCTAAATAAATCTCTTCATCACAAATCTCCTTTCTAAGATATAATAAATATAAAAAGGGATTTTTCAAAATGACATTTTAAGATAGGTTTTCAACCAGAATAAAAGAAATCTCAATACAAACTCCTTTGTTACAAATAGTAACTTATGACATCTTGTATTTTATAACAAGCTTATTTTATTGATAGTGTTTAAAATTTTTGTAATTTTGAAAAGTATTTTAAAGGTACTATTTTTTCACTACTATAATTTATATTTACACTTGAGTCAATTAAGATAATAGTAGAGAAGATATATTTTTTATTAATTACAACTATAATTTTTGTGTCACTTATAGGTAATAACCTTATCAATTAAGTTAATATATTAAAGAGATCCTAACTCCTTTTTTAAAAAGGTATCTTGTATATTTGAAGGGTCTTCAACTTTTTTAGACATTGTTTCCAAAACTATAATCCTTTTTTTTTTTAACTTTTTAATTTAAGGTTTCAACTAATTAATTTTAGTTTTAACCTCACTTATAAAAGGTTCAACTTCTTTAACTTTTAAACCAAGCTGATTATCTTTGATTTTATGAATAATAGTTCTTAAACTATAATATATTTTTGGTTTTTTAATCTTAGCATCATTTCAAGCCAAATGAAGATATTTTTCTAATTGTTTCCTTTTTTCTTTTTTGGATTTGATATCTTATCAATAAGATTTAGAATTAAATTATTTTCTTTAGTTAAGACTAATAGGTCATTACTTTTGCATATTACTTGATAATAATTGCATTTTCCATTATAACTATCATCTGAATCAGTATCAAAAATAACTTCTTCCTCAAAAAGGTTTACTTTTAGATATGATTCATAGATTTTTTTTTTTTCATTTTACACATATTAGAGTAATGTCATACTTGTCCACATTTATAATAAATTATTGTGTTCTTTTTCTTTTGTAGGCTAGGTTTCTTCTTTTCTTTTATTTTCTTTTGATTTTTCTAGGATAATTCATAGGTGAATAACTAATTTATTCAAAAAAGTCTCCTAAAACTTTTTTACCTTAAGCTTTGTCTTTTTATAATTGTTTATGTAATGTAATTTCATTACAGAGTTTAATTCTTTTAACTACCACTTCAATAGCCAGTTCATTATAAGTATAATTAGAGTAATAAAATATTCCCACATGATAGGATTTTAACCTATTCTTAACTCTTTTTGCAAACAAGGTAGGTAAACCAATAAGAAATTTTTATTTCCAAAAGATACTCTGATTATCTTTTGTAGTGAAGACCTTTAAGAAGAACATGTGTTTATACCACTTAAAATGAGATAGATCTAGACATCTCAAATTAATGAATTGTTCATATGTCTTATCTATCAATGAGATAGTTGTACCAATAAAATGATTGGTAAGAAGTGTTTATAAATAATTTCGTAAGAAAAATGATGAGATTAAAAACTCTTTGTTAATATTTATCCCATGGTATCTTATTCCATAACTTATAAAATGGGACTATACTATTATGGAAAAGCAAGCAAATGTGTTAGATGTAAATATTAAACATATGGCGTAGCTAATAAGGATAATTAATATCTAATAGTGGGGAAATTTTGATTTTTTTGATGATGAAGTTTATAAAGCTAAAAGAGTTATTAGCGTAAACAATCCTAAAGCTCTATTAATGCCTACATCATCTAGTAATCTAAAAGAAATATTAAAAGTTTTAATAGAGTTAATATCCAAATAAAGATTGTTAGAGATGATGGCCTCATTACTCCAGCCAAAGATGACCCTATAAGCAAGTCAAGCCAAAAGTGGTGAAGGTTATAATAATGATGACATAATGCAGGATTCACAAGATCCTTGTGAACTATGAAAACAAAAAAAAAAAATTTCAGTAAAAGAAAGGCAGAGATGTTCACATTGTGTGCTAAATATTTGCCAACTAAATAGATATAATGATATAAGACTCTTAAAGGTAAAGAAGATATGCCTAATAAATGGACATGTCTTTTATAAACATCAAGGGTTTATATTAATTCATATAATTTTCACCATAATTGCATATTTAGATTTCTTATATAGAGAATTGACTAGAAGATACATGCACAAAATGTTGTCAATATTAATTGTAAGAGTTCAAGAGTTCAAAGATTATAAACTCTAACATTTAATGTTTGTCCTAAATAATATGTTAGTATATGGTGTTGAAACTATAGTAGGCAAATTTCGTAAATAGATTTGTGTTGATCCATGGTGACCACTATATGTATGTTAAGCATTTAAGCACTTGGTTTTTATGTCACCAGGAGTGATACAAAAAAAGCAGTTACACTTATCATTATATTAAGTTATTATTAAAAATAATAACTTGATTAAGGGAAAAATGGTAAATGAACTTCCTTTCTTACTTAATGGTGAGATCATTACATGATAAACTAAGTACACATGTATAGGTTTATGTAAATAAAGGCAAAGTTTGTTGTTGTAAGTAATAATGTTTACTTGAAAAGGATCTTTAAAATGTTAGGAATTGTCATAGGTTATAAGTGTCTTTATAGGACAATTTCAATAAAATGATACCTACTCAAAAGATTTTTTAGCAGGAGATTGAAACAAATTATATTGACAAGTTTAAATCAATGAGAGACATGATGTTGCAAATGAAAGTCTTCTATTAATTCTTTGAAATTTGAGTAAAGGATTATAAATTTGCATAAAGTGCAGTGTGTTGATACTAATTTAGAATTGCAATGACAATTCAATAAGTAATATGTGTACAATTATTCAATACATTGCTTTTAAAAGTAATTCACATGAATTGAAATTGGCCTACTTATATAGACAATTGTCTTTATCGCTTAAAGAGCAAGTGGAGATGAGACCTTTTGAGGGAAGAGAACAATTTAGAATAATCACATTTAATATTATGGGCTACCTTGAAAGAGTTAACATAACGTTTTAGAGATTAAAAATAACAGTATGGCTAATATGGATTGCCCATTATCCATATAACTTTTAAAAAACCATATGTGAGATATTAGTTTAACAGTATAGAGAGCAAGTACCTAAAGAACTCAAATTAGATATTTAAGAGCAATGAACAAAGATCTATATGTTGAGTAATTATGAAATAGAGTAAAAATGACATATGCTCCATTAAGGAGGAAAGTCATCATAGTACATGATTTATACTATGTATGTTGATTGAATGACCAATAAAAGAAGTGAAAGAATTTATACTTACTTCTTCAATATGTGAGTTCCTTGAGGCAATAATGGAATTTCTATGTGGGTCCTACGTTACTTTCAACTATATCTTAAGTTATCAATTTAGTAATCACTATTTTAACATATTAGTTACAATTAAGAGAAATTTGACCCTTTAGACATATCTAGGAAATACTTAGATTGACACAAATAAATGTAAGTGTGGAATGAAAATTATTATTGCTAAGCATATACCATATGTATTCATTAATCGATTAATTATATTATCCTAATAAGGATTGAATATAATTATAGACACATGATGAGGAAATGTATCAAGTTTAGTCTTAGAGGGATAAGGTAAATTGTGACTGATGTTACAAAATAAATACGGGGCATTATAAGACATAATTATAATTGTTTTCTTCCTAAGAGTTGTGGTCACTATGATGTCCTTAACATGCACATAGCTTGAACTCTTAAGTGCAAGTGCACTTGCAAGTCACACAGATTATTTAACAAATATGAAAGGATGTTTGAGTTAATCAAATGGTTAAATGGATGGGTGATGGAAACCCATCATATGCAAGTGGGAGATGTTAATTTATAGCTCTAGGTATCCGCCCATGACGACTTGATTTATCTGACCCAACCTAACAAAGTAAGTGAAAAAATTAAAAGACAGTGATAATAAAGAGTACGTTTGTCTAATCTCTTGCTCAGTTTATTTGAACATAACTCGAAAAACCCAAAAAAAAGTGTTTTAAGCACATAAAATACAAAACAAAAGGCATGTGATTTCTCACATCTTAAAGTCCTTGATCCGTAGGAAACAAGTGATTTCTAAAGTGATTTCACCATGACCATGCATTAATCATGATGCTAAGAAAGCTGGTGATTTAACTCTCAATCCTGAGGTGAGAAACAAACTTGATTGTGAGGTATTTTATATTTTCAATAAATTTCATATGAAAATTATGCTTTTAATTTTCAACACCATGAATCCAATCACATAAAAAATCCAGGAAGGAACGAATTTATATAGCTACATTTAAAGGTACATCACTTGAAATGATCACTTCCAAAACCCTATCTGGTAAGCAAAGGCCTAACCATCTTACAATATAGAGAAACGATAATACCATTGATTCTACAAACCCAATTAGATGAATCAGAAGATGAAAGTTTGTTTCAAAAAAAAAAAAAAAAAAAACAAAGAAATAAAAGTACCTCATCATTTTTTTTTTTCGGTCCTAACGTCAAGGCAACATTTTTTCAAAGTCAATCATCCATGAAAACTGGAAGGGGATAGAGAGTGAAATACTAAACGATCCAGAATAAAAATGGCAAGTGGCTAGCGTGCTTGCTTCCCAAGAAAGAGAAAATAGAAAGGAAGAAAGAAAACAAAATCCAGACAGACAAATTGCGCGATTATGGGGAGATATGGATCTAAACAATGACATGATTGATCTATTAAGAAAGAGGAGAAATTGTGCTCCAACTTGCCTTGAATTGTGGAACAAGAGGAAGAAAACGTGGAAAATGATTATATGATGAAGACAAAATAAATGCTATAAGCCCATGAATAATTAAATTCAGGTATTTGGCACATTTACTTTTTATTTTTTGAGTATAACAAACTTATCATCTTCAACAACACATTTTTTTCTTCTTATTTCAGTTGAGTTCTACTCAAATTTTTTATTTTCTCTCACATATAACATTAAATTAACTTGATTTACCTTTTATGTGAGTTAAATTAGAAATTCCCTAAATTTCAATATACGAATCTTCAATTGCATAGCTGAGGGATATAGGAAGTATGAAGATTTAGCGGGCGAGGCATGTGCACATGTGCTTCAGTAAATGCTACCATATCCATTAGAAGACTTTTATGCAATCACGTCTAGCTATAACTAGGACCCTCTTTTCTTTTTTTTTTTTTTTTTTACTTTTTTCATTCATTCTGTGGCATCAAGAGCCGAGAAGGACAAGCAAAACTAGCTCTTTTGTTGCCTATTTTGTAAATTGGTGTGTCGTGAGTTTTTTCGATTTATGTAAGAAGAGTCAGTGTCAATTCAGGTGCATTGAGTTTTTAGGTATACTGAGCCTTCTCAGTTTGTCTTTGCCAGTGGACTTTGAGTGTAAGTCAAACGACATAACTTTGTTCATTTATTTATTCTTTCCTGTTAGACCTCTTTATTTTGTTGTTCGTATTTTTTTACCTGTGAGTCATATTTCTTAACGAACTAGCATCAGAGCTTTAACATTGTTTATGTAGGATTCAAATATAATAAAATTTGAAGTCGAGAATTCGATCGCAAAATTAGCTTTCGTATGTGTCATGTCAAGATGTTCGCCATCTTGACTCAAGCTGGGCTACAAAATGCTTTGCTTGAAAAAGAGAAATGCCGGAAACCATTATCACAAATCAAAAAAGTGAAATGGATGCAAAAACGCTGTTCAGGATTCAATTGTTCTTGTCCAATGAAGTTTTGCGTTAAGTCATCGAGCAAAAGATAGCTTTGAAATTATAATACAGGTTACAAAAATACGTATAAGACTGACTGCATTTGAAGCATCGATCGGACATATGCCTCGTATAATAGAAGTCACACCAATCAAGTCCCATCTCAACGAGTTCAATTCCATTATCATTGATCTCGAATCTATAGATATTAACATTGAAGATGAAGATAAAAATTTTGAGGCTTTTATGTTCCTTGTACCCCTCTTATTGAAATTTTAGAGAAACATTGCCTCATGGTAAACATACCATCTCTCTTGCTGATGTCAAAGTAGCTCTTTTGTCTTTGGAGCTTATTTACAACGAGTTATTTGGTGAGAAGTTTGATCATAGATCAAATCGTTTACTCACAAGAGGGAAGTTTAAGGATTCAGACTCCAACGGTGGTGGTTATGGATCCTGGACAAAATCTAAGTTCAAAAATATGACATGAAGTTATTGTTATAAGAGGGGACACATCAATTCTGCGTGTAAAAAAGTCATAAACAAGCAGCAAAATGGAAACAACTCCAGAGAAGTTAGGTTTACAAAAGATGATTCTGGTGCAGAATTTCTCTTTGTTTCGAGTGGTGGAAAGGGTACGGATCTGAATGGAACTTACACTCTACTTCTTCTTATAATATGACTCCTAATAAATTGTGGTTCTCTACTTACAAATCAGTCAGAAGTAGACTGGCATGTTCCCTATTTGAAAATGAATTTTATCTCTCTAAGTACATTGGATACCAGCGGATATGCAATTATAGTTCAAAATGGGGTTTTGACACTTATCAAAGACGCTCTAATTTTTACGTAGGCCAATAAAATTGGAGTGGGTTATGTACTACACGGTGCAACTATTGCAAGTGGAGTTGCTAGTGTTCTGTCTTTGTCGTCAATAGATTATGATTGTACTCCAATAATAAGGCTCGAGCTTGTGGATGAATCTAGTAAAAATTAAGAGATATCGAATTGCCCTTGGAGATGACGGGCAGGAAATTATGTTTTAGTACCAACTCATGCAATTCAAATTAAGGTGGAGATTTATTACAATGTGCCTTGAATTGTTTACAAAGCGAAAAAATGCATGATAAATGATCCTACCACGTAACCTTGTGCATCCATTCATTCTTTCTTATTAAACTTCTGTATTTTGTTGTTGCATATTTTTTTTCACTCGTGGGTCTTGCTTCCTAACAGGTATTAGAGCCTTGACTTTGGTTTTGTGGGATGCAAATATTACAGACTGAAATTTGAAATTGACAAGTTCGATAAGTGAATCAGCTTTCTTTTATGACAAGTCAAGATGTCTGCCATCTTGACTCATGCTGGTCTATAAAATGCTTTGCTTAGAAAAGGAAAAATGTTTGAAAACCATGACCACAGATCAGAAAAATTGAAATAGATGCAAAAGCGCTTTCCATTATTCAATTGTGCTTGTCCAATGTAGTTTTCCGCAAAATCATCGAGGAAATGGCGTTTCTAAAATTATGGGGAAAAAAAAAATAGAGTCTTTGTACAAGACTAAATCCATCACTAATATATTGCAATTGAAGCATCCATTGTACATGCTTCGTGTGACAGAAGTCACACCAATTAAGACTTTAATCGAAGAAATTTGAGGAGAATCCGAGTAAACTACAAGTTCGCGAGTTTGGTATTACATTTCAATCCAAAAGTTTAAAATATTAAATTTATAAATTTTTTCTATTTATATATTACTTATTTCTTTTTTTTTTCTTTAATATATGATTTTTTTTTTAGCTACATAATTCATTTCTTTACTTCTCGAATTTATCCAATCAAAGACTTAGTTGATGCACACTCTAATTAAGTGTAGTAGAGTTAACTCACAAGTAGGTCTAGGTATATTTAATTGCATAATTTACATATTCATACTTAGAACCCTAGCAATGATATCACTTATTAGAGAAATCTAAGAGTTTAAAATTACAAAAACAAATTTGAACGAAGTCCAAATAAGTGACAAACTTTTAATAATTACTAAAAATGCTCTAATTTTTATGAAGGCCAATAAATTTGGAGGGTTTTATGCGCAATTGTTGCATGCGGAGTTCTAGTGTTCCGTTTTCATCGCCAGTGAATTATGATCATACTCCAACGTTAAAGTTTAAGCTTGTTGTCAGATACGGCAAAATTGAAGGGGTGCCGAAAGGTCCTTGGAGAAGACAGGTGGAGGAAATCGTGCTTTTTATAACTAGTTCACACAATTCAGGTCAAGATAAGGAGTTGTTACGACGTGCCTTGAATTGTAGAACAAGACAGAAAATGTGGGAAATGATTTTTATGACAAAGACAAAAATAAATGCTATGGTCCCGCGTACAATTGAATTCAATATACAGATTTTGAATTGCATTGCTGAAGGACGTAGTAAGTTTGAAAATTTGGCGTGTAAGGCACGCACGCACGCATGCATGCATGCACTTCATGAAACGCCACCACATCCATTGGGAGACTTTTTTGGCAGGCACGCCTTGGGTAGCTCAACTGCAACGAGGACTTTTTTTCTCTGATTCAGGGGCATCGAAGAGCCGAGAGGGACAGGAGAAAAACTCTCTTTTGTTGTATAATGCGTAAATTGGTCTCTCACCGATTGGCCTGCGCTTCGAGAAAGAGAGAAAATAAATCGAGGCTTATGACTAATAATCGTCTTTGCATGAACTGAAAATGGATCCTGCGGCGACGGGCCCGCCCGCTGAACTCTTCCACAATTAGAATCTGGCTCTGGGGTTCTCGATAGGCTAATTAACTGTAGTAACGTCGGGAATGGGTTTCACACATTGAACCGGAACTACTTAGGAACCCAAATTTTATTGGGTCTAACAAGTTCTTGCGAATCAGCCCATGCTCCTTCTTTTATTATTATTATTATTATTATTATTATTATTATTCTTATTCTTCATTAAAAACAATAAATTATACAATAAAATAAATTATACGTTAAAATGATTTTTTTTTATTCTTATAAACTCTATGTCTCTGTTCCTAGAAGTAGAATTAAGATACGAGAATTCAAATATAAAATCTTAATTTTTTTTATCTTTAACTTATAATAATAACATTTTATGGTTATAAAATTGATGACATTAGACAAAAATTTAAAATAATAATAATAATATTTTTAATTTTTTAAATATAAATATAAATTTTTTATTTTTTTTAATTTAATTGTAAATGTTATTATTTTTTTATTATCTTATAATTAGAAATAGAAATAAATTTTTTATTTTTTCAATTTAATTTTAAATATTATTAATTTTTTTATATCTCAAATTGAAAATAAAAAAAAAAGTCAAATGTTATATCTAACAACTAATATATAAAAATACATATAAAAATATATATTGACAATTAAGATGTATCTCTAAATATTTTAAATACTCTTTTTGTATGAACAAAAATTAGTGTATATGTAGAAATATACACAAAAACATATATATATATTTTTTATAAAAAAGGTCAAATATAATGTATAATTTATTTTTTATCTTGGAGAGAATTATGTGGAGAAAGATTAGTGGTCTTTAAAATTAAATTAAAAAATAACATTTAAAACTATATTAAAAAAATTTTTTTAAAAAAAAAGTAGAACTATTTTTAATCTTATCCTTAAAATTGACACAAAAGCTAAACATCAATAACCAGATAATGACCATAAAATGGACCACACTTTCTTTCTGTGACCCCCAAAGCAACAAGCCACCATGTATGTTTCACTAAAGTTTGACATTACTGCCACCTGAAAAACGATTCAGGCTCAGCAACCACCGTTAATTATAACAAGAGCAAGAGGAAGACCTGGTCCTCCCGCACAAACTTTCAACTTTGTCTGCGCCGATTTTTCAAGTCCTTCAACGTCCAACCGAAATTAAAACTTTAAGACGCTCATTGTCAAAATTTTCCGTTTTCTTTTTCCTTTTTAAAATTTATTTTGGAAATGGTCCATTAATTGGCCACATTGGCTGATTAATTTAGAGATTTAAACAAGCAAGTCTTGGGTAACGACAAGGCTATGCCATGGTAGTTACAGGTTTGAATCGCTAAAAGAATCTGTGTGTGTGAAAAGCAAGAGTTCTACGTACCAAAAATAAGGGTCATGCGCCTGTTTACAGTCGGAGCCAACTTGTTCTAGAAATGCTTCTACATATGTGATTTGTGAATTTTATATTTTCGATAAAAGTATTATTGAAATGCTTCCAGATATGTGGATGCAACTTGGAGGGAAAGCATTATTATTAAAAAAAGAAAATTCGCAATCCATACAAATTGCCGCCCGAAAATTAAAAGGGACGAAAATGATAGAACATTAGAATATAGGTACTAATGCCTTCTCTACAAGGACTTGAAACACATATGTTCCTCGTACTTACACCGCGGTTTTATAGCGATGGAGGAAAAGAACTGGACCATTGGCAGAGACATTGAAAACGTCGCTCGAGTTCCCTTAAAAATGGGGAAAATGGCAGCCTTGGGAGCCAAGGGACGACGTTGAGAAAAACAATGCCCACAAGCACTCAACTCCCTTCGTCACCGTGTATAAACAATGGTAGCTCAACTCACACACACACACACACACACACACACACACACACACACACACACTATATATATATATATATAAATTATGAGTAATTTATATTTATAATTATCAAACTCGCTATTTATTTTTATTCTCATAATTTAATTTTAATTTTATATAATTAAATTATTTAATTTAAATTTTTTTTTTTTTAAATCTTACCACCCTATTACTAATGGGATGATGTGATGAAAGACAAGCGTACGTAAAACTTTGTTTAAGCACACCACCCCACCCTCCTCCTCAGCACGATCACATACGAAGGCCGCTGCCAATCGTACAACTGTTTGCAAACACAACATATGCTTGTTGTCCCATCTCATGAAAAACAGGACTACTTGCGCAACGTCGCTTTCCCTCCATAATTTAACAAGCCGACATGATTTTGGCATATTATGGATTTTGCCCCGTAGCCCAGCTCCTCACACGGAAACGAGGCGCAAATGGCGCAGTAGAAAAAGCCTGGGAAAGAGAATGTGAACCTGGGACTATGGCCTCCGGCCTGGACCAGGAAGGGAATTTTGCCACCCACTCGCTCATTGCAGTTCATTTTCTTTTTCTCTATTGACCGTCTTATATTTTCGGTAAAAAATGCCCCCGCGGTGGCTTTGAAAAATAAAAGTGGCATGCAGATTTGTCGCGTCATCCCTCTGTTAGGGTTGGTAAGATTGAGAGGAAAATTTTAAGTTAAATGATTTAATTGTATAAAATTAAAATTAGGTGATGAAAAAGAAAATAGGGATGAGTAAAGTGACAAAAATGGAAATTATCCCATATGTGTGTGTATATATAGTCCGGATTTCAGATGGTTCGTAAAATTGCACACTGCGTATAGATATCACGTGATTATCCTTTTTCTCAACTCACTTCAACCCAAAGATCTTGTAAAAGCTATGAAGGAAAAATTTCGCGAGATATGCACGGGACTTTTTTCTTTTTTTGTTTTTTTTGTTTTTTGGGCTTTGTTGTAGGCATTTTTACACAACGAAGAATGCTAATTTAATTGATGAGTCCAGAAAACTGGAAGACTACGAATGGGAGACGGAGTTTGCACTAGGAGTACTGGTCAAATTTGAGTAGGCATTCCATGCATCCATGTGTAACATGTCGTGAGCGTAAGTACATCTTGACTTGAGGTCTTTTGTTGTTGTTTTTTTTTTTTTTTTTTTTCTGGGTCTTCTTCTTTTGCTTTCAGCTTGTGGAGCATGTTAGCCCTCGGATCTATTTTGCGCTGGGCAATGCACGTTGCTCGTTGATCTCTTGCCCATGTGCAATGAAACCAGGGGGACCTTAACGGGATTGACGTTGGTGAAAACTTTAATGCAAACTTTAAAAGTCTGTCTCAAATCCAAGTCCAGCTCACCGACAATACAATTCACCTAAATTTGTCTATATATCTATATGCAGTGCACTGCCATCTTATTACATTCACATTCATTTCCTCCTCCCCCCCCCCAAGCTATAATCTCGCTTTCTTTCTCTCCCCTGATCGGTTTGGTTAATTTGTAATTATTGTCTCCGCCAGACTGTATCTTCAAGAACATGGCGCGATCAAAGAAATTCAGAGGTGTCAGGCAGCGCCAGTGGGGCTCCTGGGTGTCTGAAATTCGCCACCCATTACTGTAAGGGTCTCTGACCCCATTATTAGAGCACGGACAGCCGTAAAAATGTTACATATACATTACCAAGCATATTGTGATATTTATCTAGCCTTTGTCTTCATGTAATGCATGTAATATCCAGGTCTCGTTTATGTAATAGAATATTTCTCTTTATGATATCAACAATTACACTTGTGCAGAAAAAGCAAGAGTCCGACACATTCCAACGTGCTTCCTGTTTATTATGTTCCCCTGCAGGCATTTGGCTCACCGGCCAATCACCGCTCTGCACTCACATAATTGTCACCATCATGTTCTTTTCTTCTCTTGCATTGTCTATTATTAATTCAGATTTGCCTGCGCACATCGTCATTACTGATTACTAATTCCCTTTGATAGTAAGAAAAGGATATGGCTGGGCACTTTTGAGACAGCTGAGGCGGCGGCAAGGGCATATGACCAAGCTGCTCTATTGATGCTTGGCCAAAACGCCAAGACCAATCTCCCCAGGAGTCAACTTGAAGAAGCAAAGAACTGCGAAGACTATCCGCTCCCTCCGAAGGATCTTTCGGAGCTTCTTTATGCAAAGCTTCGAAAGTGTTGCAAAGACCCATGTCCTTCACTCACTTGCCTTAGGCTTGACAATGATAGCTCTCACATCGGAGTGTGGCAAAAGCGCGCTGGTCCTCCTTCGAACTCAAAATGGGTGATGAGGGTTGAGCTTGGAAATACAAAGAAAACAGAGCTACTAATGGAGGATGGATTGCCCTTGCCATCTGGGTCGACGACGGCTGCGACAGAAGCTGGGAACGGGACTAATGAAGAGGAGGACAGAATTGCAATGCAAATGATAGAAGAACTACTTGAATTGACCTAAACTTGGCTTCAGACAATTCGTGAAGTTACAGTCATTTTAGCTAATGATTGTATACCTACATCGCATGCTGCGAAAGTTGGAAACCCAGATTAGGCGTATAAGTGAAGTGGACCTTCCGTAGCGGTATATGTCTCGCTGGCCTCTATGCATATCTGCTGCAGTCATTTACTTTGCATTGTCAAATTAATTTGCTATTGAGTCAGGAACTTAATCATTGTAATTTTAGTGGGTGTTGAAAATTGTAAAAAATGTATTAATTGGGTTAAAGATTCAATTTTCTATTTTAAATGTTTTAGTTTTGCACTTAACTTTTATTAGTAACAAAATATTTTGGGATAAAATTTTGAAATAAATTAAAATAAAAAAAAAAGAAAAACTCTACTTTGAATCATTGGGTTGTTTGGGTCTATTGGTTAAACCATCTAGTTGACTATATCAATTTGGATCAATAATTCAACTGGAATTTTTGATGAATCGAATCGGCGTAACTTTGGATCATTAGTTTATCAGTCTGACCGATTTTACTAGATTGAGTTTAATAACTATACTTTGAACCCCTCGAGTCAAGTTTTCTCATTGTATATATCAATTGTGTTAGGAGGCCATCTAATGCCCAGAAAAGAGTTTCATGTGGATGTGTATCCACAACCTTTCCCTGACATACAAATGCTAGGGATTAGGACTTTCAATTAAGGTGGTTATTAATTTTACTCATAAATTGCATAGTGTACTTCCTTTTAGGAAGTTAGGCTACTAGGTATAGAAGTCACGCATGGAAAAGGTTACCATGAGTTGGTAGAGGTAAAAAAAATCCCTTTTTGGGTATAGAGATTCCTAATGCAAACCTATTTTATTTTCCTTTCAAAAATCACAATGACTCCCTAGTCTCAAATCATCTCTAGTTCTATCAAATTGGCAAGCGTTTCTCAAAACCGAGTGATCTCTTTTTTTTTCTTCTTGTTTTGGCCAATCATATATTTGCAAATCTAGTAGCTTGTCAGAAAAGCAATGAAAGAAATTGAAGATATTCGATAAAAATCTTTAATTGTTGAAATTTCGTTGCCATTAAAAAGATTCTCAAGTTTCGTGCAGAGGTACGATTCATCCAATTTTTTGTTTATAAAATTGTTTATTTTTAAATCAACTTTAAGAATTGAAGATAAAGTGTGAGTTTAAGGATTTTTCTAGTTTGATTGTCCCCCTCTCATTTATGGCAAAACAAGAAAAGACAGATTTTAAATCACAAAGGGGAAAAAAGAATTTGCATAAAACTTTTGAAAAAGAAAAAGAAAGAAGAATTTAAAAAATGTAGAGACTAATTTTAAGTGTTGGTGTTGTGTTATCTTAATGAAGAAAGGAGAGAATAAATCACTTTAGCTCATTTCTTTTATTTTGGCATTGGTTTTGATTTTATATATGTATTTACATATATATGTATAACATATCTCTCTCTCTCTTGTTATATATATATATAGATCAAATGTATCAAGGAATATCCATTTTGGAGCTTTATCTTTGGTTTTGTTGTGTTGCCTGATGTAAGGGAGAATATTTGTTAGAGTGAGTGGTGAAAAGGCATTGGGATCGGATGATAATGCTGCGGTGATTTTTTATTTACTCTTATTCAGGATTTTTCTCTTATATTGGATGGTGAATTGATTTTCTCGTCACGTGTAACTGAGGTGAATGGCTTTTTGGCTTTATGTGTTTTTCTTTTTGCTGTTTCATGGAGCTCGCAAGGCCTTTACCATGGAACGATTTTTATATCTTAGGCCTTCAAATGTATGAGTAATCAGGTGTTTAGTGCTAAGGTCATAGGATTTTAGGTTTATTTTGATTTGTTTGGATTATGGAGCTGTTATGTTTGGTAGTAGGATTTTTGTTCTTGTGGAATTTCAGTATACAAAAGTAGGAAAGGAGGATTGTTTTTTAAGACCACCAGGTCTGCCAATTATTTTTTTTACTATTCCTATTGTCATGTTTGGCAGAGGAATTTTGCTCTTGGGGGTTATTAGTTATTAGAAACAAGGCCAGTTATTAGTTATTAGATACAAGGCCAAAAGGCCTTTCATAGGTTTTTGAAGGATTGGGTTTTTTTATGTATCATCAAAGCCCTGTTGCTGTAGGGATTGCCTTGGTTTGGAATTAAAGCTTTTGAGGTATCCTTTTGTTAATTTGGATGCGACGAATAAAATTTCTAGCAATTATACAACAAAAAAAAAAGGAAATGTATATATCGAATATGTATATTTTGTGCATCTATGGCTTACATTTGCATATGCGTAAAATGTTTTTAATTTTTTGGTCTTTTGACTCATTTTGATTATAGTATTTATGATGTAGTAGCTAATGAGGGATGATATTTTTAGAAAAAGTATTATAGAAGATTTTGTTTTGCATTCAATTAAGATTCTATTATTTGAACTTTTTTTTTTACTTTACATTTAATTAAGGTTTTTTTTATAAGAATATTTTTATTTACAAACTTATTATGATTTTCTTATTCAAAATAATTTCATTTTTTAATCTAATTATTTTGGGATCTTTTCATTTTTAATAAAAATTTTCTTTTTATTGTTATTCCTATTTTCTTCTTTAAGTTAGCTCTATAAATAAGATTTAGTATTAATTTTATCAATCAAATGTGTCATGAATATTGAATTAATATTAAGTATTAAATTTAGTTAATAGGTGTATTTTCACATTTAGTTTGAGTTTTTGGGTGGATACCCACACAATTCCTTATAGCTCTCATATGATTTGTTTTTATCCTATGTCAATTTATGAGATGATTATGAGTCAAATTAACGGTGGTTGCATTATGGTTTAGTGATTCCATTTTTTTTTTAATTTCAAATTTGCATTTTGAGATTTTTGTGTATGCCTTTGAGCAAGGATTTGTAGAGAGAGAATGCTATCTATTATGTGATCCTATATATATATAGTTCGCATGTTGTCGATCTAAGAAACATTAAAGTTAGTTTAAGAAATAATGATCTTTTACCAATAGATCCCTAAAGAAAAGGGTCAAATTCTTATGAAATAATTCCTTACAATGATTTTATGAGCTTTTCTTTTCCCTTATTTTAATCGTATGATATATAGACTTCTAACTTTTGCTCTTTTATTTTGCATGAGAACCTAACCTTTTCTTGGTTAACAATGGTTATGGTAATGTAATCCTAAAATGTTTCAAAGAAATATTTTTGTGGATGCCTAACTATTAGAATGCTATTTCATTAGACCATTTTTTATTCAAAAGTTTTCCTTTTAACATTGAACGCATTTAACAATTGGTTACTAATTCAAAATTGTTGGGAGATTTAGTAAGTAGGTTGTCAATCTTGGACAAAAAAAAGTGGGATCAAATGTATGTAAGAAGAAAGAGTGAACAAAAGAGACCTTGGATAGTATTGTATAGTGATAGCGTCGTTAAAAAATTATAAGGAGCCTAAGTCAATATCTACTAAATATCTAACTCCAAAGGAATCGGCATATTTAAATAATTGCACTAAGATCCAAATTGACATATTTAAAATTAAAACTTAAAATTTACTTCATTTTAGGCTTTTTTATAGAATGCTTTTCTTTGTGTGCATGAAGTTTTTCATTTTTATATTTGGATTTACTTGATAAAACTTCTTGTATCCATTTCTTCAACACCTCTACATACAAAAATAGAAATTCATTCCTTACTATCAAAGAAATGTGTATGATGTTTGATTTTGTCTTATACTTTTTCTACCAATCAAGAATTGCTACTTGCAATTTAATTATCTATAAATGTACTCATCCTTTAATGTGTGGCTTGCTTTGATAAAGGTGTTTATGTCCAAGCTTTTGTTTTCAACAAAATATATTTTAATTTATAAAATTATAGTTTGATATAGAGTAGCAAGCAAGAACCATCACCTTAATAATTTAGTCTTTATTTTTTTTTTAATAATGAAAATTTTATTGCTATGTAATAATCAAAGCCCATGCACAAGACTATGTGTTATGCCTTTGAAATCCTCTTGGTTATTAGATTTTCTATTCTTTTGTCTATAGTTCATTTAGACCAACTTATATGGATTGTTATGTCTTTGTTGAATGTTACATAAATATCTTCAAAGAAAATGTGCAATTATGCAATTCATTAATATAGTGAAGTATTTTGATGATTCTAAGATGATGGCAATCAAGTTACTTCGATTTGATGGCATGATAAGGCTCTAAGTAAGTAAGATGAATCTCAAATTGATGGAGTTCCTAACTTGAAACTTCGAGTGCACTACCTAACGTTTGAATGTGAATGGGAGTAAGTTAACATTATCTTTAGCTAAAGTTAAATGGATGACAGGACTTCCTTCAAATGGAGTAGACGTCTAAAATTTCTTAATGAAAGATAAGATAAGGATGTCCAATAATGGTTTAATTTGGAAAAATCAATGATGAAGTTTCCATGTTTAAAGAGAATTTGAAAAACTTACCCTGAAGTGATGAGTTCAAAGCCAAGTTCTTACTTTACATAACCAATACCATGATTTGCCCAAACACTTCATTTTACTATATCAACCTAAAGTTGCTAGGCTTGTTAAAGGAGTTACCATTGTGTAAGAATTTAAATTGGGTTAAACACCCCTTAAAAGGTTTAGTTAAAGGAATTAAACAATATCAAGACAAGCAACATGATGTTCATTGGATACGACGTATAACTGGATGTGTCTTATTGTTAGAGGTGATGTATTTAATGTAAATTAAGTGCTTAATATCAGAAAAATGTTTATAATTGATGTTTTCTTCTATAAATGAGTTTGTTGCCATTATCAATTATGGTTTTTTTTTTTAATGCAAACTTTGGCATTATCTCAAATATTTTACTTAAAGTACTTGGTTGTAAGGCTATAAAAAATTCCTTGTCACTTGTGTATTGTTCCACAAGTCATGGATTGGAATAATCACACTATTAGCACCACTTCAAGCTATTTATTCAAGTTTAGAGGATACATAAAGTTGGATAGTGTCAACACATTATCTTCCATGATTAATCTTTGTGTATGATGTTTTAATGAAACAAGAAAAAAATTGCTTTTATGGATGGGATAAAGGTGTTTTAAATGCAAAAGACAAAAATTGTTAAGTTTTAATATACAAGAGGCAATGCTTGGTGAAAAGCAAGTTGGCACAACAAAATAACCTTTATCAAATGGCAAAACAAAACTTTATTATTTTATTGTATCTTTTGTTTGCACCATAAGCAATCAATTAAGCATATTTACTTGAATGTATAATGTGATGGGAATCATTAAAGTTCATCATTTGCTAAACATCAAAAGTTATAATACCATGTGATTAATTATTTGTCATGAGTTATGTACTTTGATACCATATTAATTTTATAGGAATTTAGACATTAATTAGAGATTTAATTCAAATGATTAGATTGATGAAATAATGATGCATGAATGTCATTTACTTGGTAAGCATATTTATAACATGAAGTTTACTACAAAATATAATAACGAACTAGCTATTAAGAATATTTGTGCTAAAAGAATATGGAAATAAAATTCCATTTCATGTGAAGTTGAATTGATATTGAGATTGCATCTAATTAGTCATAATATTTTGTCATGTTTTACATGTATAGGCATGTTAAACACCAAAACATACAAAGGAAAAAAATAAATAAATAAAAGAGTTGTAGCTTAAATATTTTTGTTCAAAAATTACAATGTTTTAATCAAAAAAATATAATAATATGTTAATGCAAATCATTTTAAATTTGTATCAAAAGGTAGATTAGTTTGCCTTTTCTCAAAAATACATTTAAATGAGTCATTGAAATTAGTGTTAGCTACCTCTATCTATGTTTTTTGTTCAAATTTTGTGAATACAAGATGAAATTCTTAATGTAAAGGAGGATGTGTCACTATCACATGAAGTACTTGTAAGTCACAAAAGAAGTCATTTACATTAATAATTAACATAATTATTCTCATTTACTACATTATATGATCTTGGACATGTAATTTAGGCAAGTATATGATATTAGGCTAAAAAATTTGAGGTGCTAATTGAACTTTTCACTTGATGAGTTCACAACATTGAAGGTTAATTTAAAGGCTTAATTGACCACATCTAATGATAAGTTATTAGTTGAGATGACATTATTCAAGGATGAGTTAAAAGCTGAGTTAAAGTTAAAGATAAGGGCAATATTGATTGTTGTTGCTAGGACCATGACAAAAGTATTTGCAAAATCCAAAAAAAAAAAAAAGTTGATAAAGCAATTGGCAACCCAAACATATCTCATTGTCATTTAGTTGTGGACAATTTTAATTTAGAAGAGAAGGACCCAATTAGATTTAGAACATAAAAATAAAGTGGTTAAATCATCAAATGAAGCTCTCTTAAGTGTTCAAGTAGCTCTATTTATACGGTTAGATATTATAAGTAATGTCATTGGTCTTATGGGAGTTAATGGAAATGAAAAAGGTGACAACAATGTTGCTTATGTAGGTCTTGTTATGCCTTAGGGTATTAAAATTGCAGATAGTTAAAAGGACAAGAGTGTTGGTACCTAGTCATTATGGGGAAGGCAAGAAGGAGAAGCAAACCTATTGTAATCAAAATATTGTCAAAATGAAAGGTAAAGCTAAAAAAAATTAACCATAATCTACATGCAAACTTTATGATTTCCTTGATACAATGGAATGAATTGTTTTCCCTTTGTATAATTATCTAACAATTAGGAATTTATACTTCTTTGAAAATCATGATTTGTGATTTAGGTAATCAATATGCCATATAGAGTGATTTTGCTTTTATACAATAGATGAAAACAAACAAATCTATGGTTTGCATATCTTTATTGATAATGACCAATAAACTTGCAAATTAAAATTAACAAAGGATTAATACATGTTCTTTTTGCTTAACTAACATTTTTATAAGATCTTGGATATTATTGCCAATACTTGCATTATAGATGAGATTGCATAGAGTGATGAATGTAACACATTTTAAATTATGTGCCATATTTACATTAGGATTAAAAAATTCAATTATATTTATATAAAAAGATACATCACTTTATTAATGTTTCCTATCATGATGGGTTCCTAATGAGGGGGAACTCGATGCACACGAAGGAGAGAGCAATGATTAGCACTTTCAAGCATTGAAAAAGGTAGGGGCATTATAATGCATATACGTTAAATTCGGAGTTATCATTAATTAGTTTAGGTATAATTGGAACACCATAAGTATTTTGGGTTACTTTACTAAAATTCATTAAGGTTTAGGAATATCATTACATTTGGCAGAGGTTATGGCTAACCCAAAAACTTGTTGCAAGCGATAGTATTGTTATTCACTTATTTTTATTTTTATGCCTTTCTTGTCAATACTTTATTTATATCTATCTATCTATTTATTTTTTTAATGATTTATCACAAATATCACTCATTGAGATTTTAGGAATTAGATAGGTTGTAAAAAGGATGAGTTTTTTCGAAGTTTTAAATTGTTTGGGATGCTTTTTATGATAATTTAACACACTGGATAGTAGAAGGAAAATTTTGGGCATTTTTTAAAAGAAAATTAAGATGCTTGTTATAGTAATGTAGTGTACTAAAAAATAAAAAGGAATTTTTTGGAAATTTTTAAAGCAATATAAAGGGGTTCAAATGCTTTTTATAGTGATCTTACACATCAAAAAGAGAAATAATATTTTTTTGAAAGTTTTGAAAATAATTTATGTCATTTCATGTGTAGGCTCACAGAAAGTGTTTTTAAATGGCACTAGTAATGGAAACTTTTATGTCCCTTTATCTTTTTTTCCATTTTTTTTCACTTTTTTTTCTTTCTGTTTTTTTAGCCTTTCTTTTTTTTTATTTTTTCTTTTTCTTTAATTTTTTTATTTTCTCATTTGTTTTTGCAAACCCCTTCTTTTTGGTTTATGACACTTATTTTTTTATTAAACATTGCTTTTTTTTCTCTCTACATCCACCTCATCTTCTAGCCATTTTCTCACTTTCTATGTTCAGAGACTCTTTAAACACAAATTTTAGGCATGTCTTTCTTCTAAGGGAGTTAAGATTTGTCCTTAGAAATGGATTGCAAAGTGTTAGGGGCTAACTATAATGAAGAAAGAGGGGAGGCTACTATCAGTGACAAGGCTATCTTGGTTGTAAAATAGGGCACTCAAGGCACCATCGAGTAGATCAGCGCTTGACAAGTTGATTAGTGCTAGTTTTATGTGATGTTGATGATTGGAAACAATGAGTGTGAGAAGGAGAGTTAGCAGCAACAGTGGAAGTACATCTAATGGTTGATACCTCTCTAATGCTCTGATTGATGAGTAAGCATTAAAAATGAAGAGATTGGCACTTAATGAATTGATTGGTGCTAGTTTTGTTTGGTTGGTTATTGGTTTCTTATTGGCTTATGCATTTTTTGGCCTCTCCTTGGCACATGGCCTTTGGTGATATGTAAATTGGTATTAAAGGACTTTAGTGGTAGTGCTTGTGACATTTTCCAACGATATTGGTGACACCAATGAGGGTTAGTACTCTATTTTTTTTCATTTTTATTTCTATCTATTGTGTTTTGTTTTTTCTTTCCTCTTTATGTTTTTTTTTTTTTTGGTGTAATGGGCTCCTATGGGCTTGGTTTGATTGATTTTCGATGGACAAGAGTAAACACACTCAAAATAAGTCTCTTTTTAGTCAATCTTTAGGTGTATGGCTACATATATTATTGTTTGTTATGTTGTCTTGCCTTTTTTGGTGTTTGGTGCTTTGTTATTGTTTTGTTTTATAGGTATTTTTGAGTGCTTTTTGCCTTTTTTTAATTTTCTATATTTTGCCAATTTTTGGGTTAAGGCCAAATTGTGTGGTTTACTGCTTAGTCCTCCTTTATTACAGTAAGCTACTTACTCACTAGAAGTGTGTTCACCATATTACTTCTTAAAAGGTTAAATTGGAGCCAAATTAGTTTATTTTTTCTTTAATTGAAAACATTAAATACAATGGTAACAAAAATGAAAGAAAACATCAAAATGTGCTTATAAACCCACCATTAATGATATATAAGAGTAGCTTTTTTTTTTTTAGGTAAGCATTTGGACATTTGGAGAGAGATAACATAAAAAATAGCAAAAATGCATATGGAGCAAAAAGAAAAGCAAGTTGTTTTCTCATGCCATCTCTTTTATTCATGCCTATTGGTGGTGTTGTGTGTTGGTGTTACTGTTGCTATTGTTCTCTTATTCAGTAATCTTTATTGCTCTTTTCGTTATTCTCTATCATTGGTACCCTTTTAATGTTTCTGACTCTGTCTCTTTCTTGACTTAAATTCACTTTTCCTCTTTCTTATGTGGCTATTAATAGCTTCTGTGATTCATGTCCTTTCTTTTTATAACTATAAAAGGACCATTTTTTTATAGATAAGGGGTGCTTGATCTTAACTGTTGATCTTGCTTTGTGTTAAATGATTCAAATTGACTTGCCTTTTTGCATATGTCTAATATTTTATGGACTGGTAGGATTCATACTTAGACTGAGCCATTAAGCCTCAAAAAAGGGTTGACAGATTGATATTACTATACCTAGATACTAGGTTAGGCTTTCAGAAAAGGAAGGCATTCTTTATGGTTCAATGATGCAACTTACACCTAAAAGCAATTTTTATTTTTTTAACTTTAGGATTAGATTAAGGATCAAGAGGGTTGTCATTCCTTTCTTGAGTGGAATGTACTTTAGTTATATATTAGATATTGTAAATTAATTTTCCTTTTTCTATTTTTTCCCCATTTTTTATGCCACAAATAGACAAATCACAATCCAATTGCAATATTATTCTACTTGCCAATTAGTCATATATGCATTTAAACATAAAAGTAAGCAAGAGTGAGGTCTTTTTTTAAATAGAGTGGACAAAATAAGGATGCAACAATTACCCTTCTTTATGAGTCATTTGGCATAAAGGAATGAACAAAGACCTTTCTAGATCTCTATTTTGTCCACCTCTTGAGTGTTTATGCAGCAATGCCTTTATACCAAGCATGCCTATTTAAGAGTGCACTCAAGATTAAGGAATAAGCCCACGATGTATGCTGGTTAGTAACTAACTATGGTTTGTATGCTTGGAGGTAACCATGTCAATGACAATAGTATGAAAGTCTTATTAAGAGTTTTATAATGTTGCTAGAAATTGCAATGTTCTCTACTTAGGATCTTTCTTATTGGTAAGTCAAACTTTAAGGAACAATTGAAGGTTAATTGACAATTCTAATGGGGCTTAATCTACAAAGATGATGACTATCATGATATGTAAGGATTTTAAAGCATGCTTAAACTAGCGCAAACAGAGTTTCCAACCACTAGACATTACATAAATAAGTTGGCATATTATCTAAACTTGCTTAAGATAATTGCATTACCATATCCTTGGGTTACAAATGTAAGACATATTCTTAAACTTGCACAAAATGACTTCTAACTACCATTCATAATTGAAATTTTAGAAGTAAATTAACATGTTTCCTTTACTTGCTTAAGATGGCTACATTACCTTTTTACTGAAGTTTTAAATGTGAAATACATTTTTAAACTTATACAAAATTGATCCTAACAAACATTTATAATTGAAATTTCAGAAGTAAATTGACATGTTACTTATACTTGCTTAAAATGGCTGCATTACCCTATCGCTTGGGTTGCAAATACAAGATGCATTCTTAAGTTCATATATAATATCTCTTAACTGCCATTTGCATTTGAAATTTCAAAAATAAATTGACAATTTGTCTAAATTTACTTAAGGTGGCTGCATTACCTTATTGCTTAGGTTGTAAATGTATAATGCATTTTTAAGCTTGTACAAAAATTTCTCCTAATAGTCATTCATAGTTGAAATTTTAGAAGTAAACTGACATGTTATTTGAATTTGCTTAAGATGGTTGGATTACCTTATTACTTAAGTTGTAAATGCAAAATGCATTCTTAAACATGTACAAAATTGCTCCTAACTGTCTTTTATAGTTAAAATTTCAGAAGTAAACTAATATGTTGTTTGAATTTGCTTAAAATAGCTGTATTACCCCTATTGCTCAAATTGTAAATGTAAAGCATACTCAAACTTGTCCAAAATCGCTATTGTGACCCTATTTCATTGGTTGTAGTTATTTACACATATGCTTGTGTTGGCACAATATTATTGAGGGATCACCTTCCTTTATCCTCACCTATGTATATCCTTCCTCGAATACTTTTATGGAGAAAACCATTGTCTAGAAATCTTTTTATAGTTTTAGCTTGCCATAGTCAATTTTCTATCCTTGTTTTAGGGCTTCTCATTCCCCCTATGCCTTTTGATTTTACTTTACCTTTTTTAACTTCTTTATTTCTTTTAAACTTGTTATTTAGAGCCATACATATGGAATTTTCCTTAAATTTTCCATACTCTTCATTCTTTTTTTTTTTTCAAACTCATAATAATTAAGGCCACCATATACAATTTTTTGCTTATTTGCTTTCAGAAGGATTGGCTTACACTAAGGAGATATAAATATTCCCTTTATAGTGTCTTTGAGATTAAATGTCTATACCCAAAATATTTGTTGAAACTTGAGGGTTTATTGTTACTAGAACATGTCTGACTTACTAGCCCGTTTATTCCTCAATCTCAACCTTATAAGGAATTTAAAGTCATTAATCCATCCCTATTTGTTGATGTCACTTTAGAGCTCTAGACATAGTATTAGGAAGAACTCCTTATATCCTTAAGAGCCTCAAACAAAAAAGTACAGATTATCCTATATTTATTTTAAATGTCTATTTGTACATGTCAGTCAATTAAATATGATTATACTAATTAAACTTGTGTCAAGGTTCAAAAGAAAGTTATTATGCATAGAACAACTAGTTTGTAAGAGAGAATGAGGGAAATGATAATTTTTTGCAATTTTGCTCAAAGAAAATGATGTATTTACGGATAAAGTAGTGAAAAAGATAACTAAACTAGTGTTGTAAGGAGTAAGACCAATAATATAACCAATAACTCAACATGAGCATGGTCCAAACATCCTTCTTGTGCAAACTTTATCTCTTTGCTTATATCCTACATCCATTTTGATCTCTTTCATTATACTTTTATCCTTAGTTAATGGTCAATGATTAACTAATTTTAATTATGATTAATGTTTAGGCAAAATATTTTTTGATCACATATAAGTTAATGAGATTTTACATGTCTTTACCATCTATATTTGTCAAAATCAATGCTTTGCTTAAGAATGCCTTTTTTACAATATACTTACCTTTATAATTTGACACCCACTTGCCCCTTGGGTCACTTTGATTTGATAAGACCCTTTTTAAGACTAAATCTCCTTCTTTAAAATACTAAAGGTGCATTTCCCTTTAGTGTGCTCACCTTATTTAAATTTGGTATAATTATCTATGGCAAATTACACTTAGCCTTTTTCCTCAATTAGATTTAATTACTCATTTTATCATTTAAGTTGGTGGTACTGTTTATAATTAACCATTTTGACATAACATTATGATATATGATGTCTTTTTTGTTGAACTTAATGACTACTTGACGAGTGACACTCACATAAGATATTACTTTAACCTATTTTATGAAGTAATCAATTGCCACTAGATAAATTGATGCCTATTAGATACTTTTGGTGTAATAGGACCAATCACATTCATTCACATATGGTTATGTGGATGTCATAGTATGTAATGAGTACGTGTTACATGCATCTTATTTGTATGTATCTAGCATTTATGGTATTTTCATGTGAGTTAGAAGCAATTTGATTCCAAAATTGACTAATAATATTCTACTTTTAAGAGCTTTCTAACCATGGAAAGGCCACTAATACATGACCCATGTAACCCCTCATGTACTTCTTTCAAGATTGTTTCCACCTCAACCATATCTACACATCATTATAAGATTGAGTCATAGTTGCACTTGTAAAAATGTCTCTATTAAGGAAGAAATTCATTGTCATCCTCCACAAAGTTCTTTTACCATTTGTGTTTACACCTTTATAATATTCCTAAACTTTGAGATAATACATTATGTCATAATACCATGACTTACTATTTGCTTCCCCTTTAATATGCATATTATAAGCTAAAGTGTGATTAACATAGATCACTTAAGCATTAGCTCGAGAATCCATCTTATACAATATTACTAAAGTTGCCAAGGAATTATAAATCTAATTATTTTCTCAAAATATATAGTTGAAGGTGATCTAATTAAATTACACTACTAATTTTTTGATATACTAGTGATAGGGAACAACCTTAAGATCTTATGTTTCCTATTCATCGAATAATTGATAAATAAACAATGCTAAGTTACCATTTGTCTTGAGATTTTTAACTTTTATTTATAAGGCATACAATAAACCTATTGCACATGCTTCATATCCCACTATGTTGTTAGTGCATTTAAATTGCAATTTTGTTGTAATCAAATATTGTTGGCTTTTAAAAGAAATAAGGATTACTTCCATTCATGCCCTAATGTCTCAAACCACATTTACCACTCATTTATTACCTCTTTTTCATTTTTATAAGTCTTATCTATGGTTAAGATGTCTTTATCCAAAAAATCAAATTGCATTGGCTTATAGTCAAGAATGGTTTGATTTGCTAAGAAATTTACCATTGCACTACCTTTGATAACTTTTTGATTAACATATTAAATGTCATATTCTATCAATAAAAGCTATTAGTGAATAACCTATTTTGACAATGTTAGCTTTTTAAAAATGTATTTAAGGGGATTATCTTTAGTAATAAGCTGGGTTGTATGTTATAACATATATTGCTAAAGTCAATATGCTACCACACCAAAATGCAACTAATTCTCTCTAAATGTGAATACCAAGTCTTATGATCTATAAATCTCTTACTAAGGTAGTTGATTATCTTTTCTTTTCTGCTTATTTCATTGTATTGTCCCAAGACATAACTTATGCATTATTTCCACATAATAAGATACAATATGAGCAATGTGTACAATATTAGCAATATTAAAACTAAAAGGTTAAAGACATAACCTACACTTAATTTTGCCAAATACTTCTTAATAATTATCATCTCATTTCCTTGGATTTCTTTTTTAAAGCATCCTAAATATAAGATCATATATTGCAGGAAGCAAGGATATAAAATTGGTAATATAATTGTTTCTTCCAAAAAATCCTCACACCTTTTTCAATGTAAAAGGTGTTAGCATTTCTTATATCACTTTAAATTTATTAAGATCAATTTCAATGCCTTTTTGACTTATTATAAAGTGTGGCAACTTGCTTAAAATTGCTCACTAAGAGTGCATTTGGTTAAGTTAAACTTAAGCTAAAACTTTCTTAACTAATCATGCAACTTTCAAATGACCAGTAAATTATCTTCATTTACTCAAGACTTGGCAATCATGTCATCAATATAGGCTTTAATCTTTTCATACATTATATCATGGAATAGGGTGACCATTGCCTATTGATAGATAGTGCCTACATTCTTAAAGCTAAATGGCATAACCTTATGTAGAAGGTGCCTCATAATGTAGTAAATGTTGTTTTTTTCATATCTTTAGGTGCTATCTTGATTTAATTATAGCTTGGAAACTCATCCATGAATGAAAATATTAAATGGCCAGTAGTGTTATCCATTAGAAATTTCTTTAGGACTTACTCTATTTAAGTCCTTATAATTCACACATATATAAACCTTGCCATTCTTTTTTGGCATTGGCACAATGTTGGCTACCAATTTTGGATAATTTGCTACCTAGAGAAAACCTATATCCAATTGGTTTTTGATTTTTAATAGGACCTTAAGTGTCAATCTCTTGAGCTTTTGCCATATAAGCTTGCATTTTGATCTTGAAGGGAGTTTGTGCACCACTTTATTAGTGTTTAAACTTGGCATGTCTAGTATGACCATACAAACACATATATGCATTCTCTAAGTAACTAAATCATGCTTTACCTACTTTTTATGGGAAAGCTCATGCTAATTTTAACTTTTTGTATATTTTTTATAATGCTTAAATTAATTAGTTTGATTGAATCTTTCTTAACTATGGTTTTGTCTCTCTACTTGTTTGATTAGGCATTAAAGGTCTAATGGGATCTTTTCCTCTTCGAGATCATTAGGGTTAACACATCAAGGGTACTTTTAGATTTTATCTCAAGACAAACATTAGTTACACTATTAGTCTTATATTTAAGCATCCTAAACAATAGGCAAAAGCTAAAAAAAATGAACAGGTATTGTTAAAATGGCTTATGCATATAGAAGCAAATACTATAATGATAAATGAAATGATGAGATTAAGATTATAAGTACAACTGACATAAACATACATTATTAGTTAACATATGACAAAAGATCACCCATTTTATTATATAGCTATCTTTGAATGTTATGGACATCAACATGTAGGGAAATTTTAGTTACATTACATTTCCAAGGACTCAAGTGACTAAGGAATCTCCCAAGCATGCTAGTTGCTTACAAAAGTGCTAAAGTTACATGTTTGGATCAATCAAACTTAAGATAGTTGTTCTCTCTATTCTTTGGAGATCATATGGATTGCCAAAGTATCAAGTTCAATAGTGACTTTAACTAACCTGTTACCTTTATTATTAGCTTAATTAATGAATCCTACACTCTTGAAATGGTGAGCTAAGAAAAGCATGAGCTCATTTACTTTATCTTCTAAGTATCTTTGGGTGACATGGACTTAGCTAGGTCATTACCTAATTTCAAAATGGCCTTGCTACTTATTAGATTGTATTAGGGTAATGATACTTTAAAGATATTTTCCAATTCCTTTGTTTGAGAGGTAGCCATTTTTCACCATTAATTTGGTTGTTCTTAACAATGATCCAAATGGCTAGGGTGGCATCTTAAGGAATGACGTTTCTAACTAAGGAGTCATATTTGCAATTTCAAAAGACCAAAAAACACATTCTAATACTTCTTTAGCTATTTGGACATAAAGTATTCTTAAAGGTTTAAAGACAAATAAATCATATTTTGCTCAAACTTTAATTGACTAGTCATCCATGATGAACTTCATGTTTTAATATAAGGTGGCAAAAATGGCTTCTACTGTATGGATTTAGAGGTGACCTAATAGGTGACTATAGGGAGTCTTAATATCTATAACCTAAAAGGTTACATTGAAAGTTCATGGTTCCACTTGTCTTAGGAGTTTAATGGTCCCTATGACCTCACACTTTATACCATCGAATACTTGAAGAATCATATGACTTAGTGTTATAATGGAAAACTTTTCCATAATGGACCAAAATGAGAACATAGGATATGTTACAGCCATGACAATGCAATGCCTTAATATGGTTATGCCTCTCAACTAGAATTTCTTCATTTAAAAATAAGATGTAGTTACTTGTTATGATATTATTAACAATGTGATTGAAGTTGGCTAAAGAAATGTTAGTTAAGACATACGCTTGATTGAGAATATATAGTAAGGATCTTCTATGAGACTTTTATTTCATTAATAGAAAGAAGATTAGGATTTTGGTTAGAGTTTGACTAATATTGGACCATTCTATACTTACTCTACTTAATATATTTAAGGAAGAATTTGTCATCTTTATTAGCAATGATTTCCTTAGGCTCAACTTTTTACTTATTATATAATTTGCCCCCTTAACATTTTGAATAAGATTTTTTTTTATCATGTAAAATGACAACTTTCTCTTTCCTTTGCTTAAGTTTCTTTATGTATTCTAAATTTGTAACATCTCCCACTTCAAGTAATGCTATAATGTCAGATGTTACTATAAGTACTAACTTTAGTGTTGAGGCTTAATCATTAGGAATTTACCAAATAGCTATAGTTCCACTAGATTACTTTATTCTCTAATAATGGTAATAAAGTGTTAGCATAGGAAGTAAGGCCTAAGTGGTTAAGTAAAATATTTTTGGTGGTAATGAATTTTTTTTATGTCGAGAAAGTGGGCACTTATGAGTCGATGTTCCAACCTTTACCATGCCAATTTTGAGGGAACTAGATTTCAATCCTTAGCAATCATTATCCAAGCACTCCTCAATTTGATTCACTAACATATGATTGAGAAAGAGATTAGTAGTGATAGTAAGCTTCCTCTTAGCTTTTGAAACATTAATCCATCCTCTATCCTTAAACTCTCAGACTTTATATTTAATGGTCTAGCAATTGTTAGTTGAATGTTCAATTTATCCACCATGGTATTCACACTTAGTATGGCATCATACTAATTGAGATCAGGTGGTTTCAACTATTCCTTTACTATAATGGTAACCAATTCACTTTGAACTAGTTAGGGTAACAACTCTAAATAAGGCACTAGTATGAAGTCAATTTTCCTTTTTTCTTACTTTTTGGGGTTAACTTGATTACCTGAAGTGCTAGCACATATACATTTTGCTAATAAGGTCATGGTTAATGGTTTTGGTATAAATATAAGGGTACCATGTTATAAGACTAATACAACAGTTGAAGGTTAAATTGCCCTTATAGTTTGATAAATGATTTGTAATAAGGTATGGTCCTAACCAACTCTCATATTTAGTTATCTAAACCTCACTTTCCTTCCTTTTGGTCACATCAATTTTCTTGGATGTTATAGTATCAGTAATAGTAGTATCAACAATTTTACCTTTTAGATACCCTAATCAATTTTTTCTTTTATAATCACTAGATTTATGAAACTTCCTAATACACTTCCTATTGTTCTATCATAATAAAGGGCTTTTAAGGTAATAAGGAAAATAAAGACTGATTCCTTTTCTAACAACAAAGGTTAGTCTAGATAGTCATATTATGTCATTATTATGCATGTTACTTAAAAGTCTCTTATGGCTTCTTTTTCATGACTTAAAGATCCATCCAAATAGGGTTTAACTCAAAAATATACTTAAACCTAACCTTAAAGGCAATCACTAGCTCATTCTAGGTTTTGACAATTTTTTGGTATTATTTAATATACTAATAAGAAGCCATACCTATTAAGTTGTCTTATAAGCAATGTATTAGGATTTTTTTATTATAAGCATATGTTATTATCTTTCAAATGTATATAATTAGGTGGTCCATAAGTGGTCTTATGTTGTCATACTTTTCAAATTTTAGAACCTTGAATTTTGCTAGTAAGACTACATCTTAAACCAAATAGAGGTTTGATGCGCTTAAACAAGCATAAACATCATTCCTATTAATGGTGCTGACTTCCTCCTATAAAAGGTCAATTTTCCGTTTCAGTTTAGCACATCATCCTATTAATGTTGTCATATTATCCTTCAATTTAGGAGTAGTTTTGAATTCACTAGGGGCAACATTAATAAAATGATATGTTAAAGTGACATAAATGCATAAATTTTGGCATTAGATGATTGCACAACTATTGTTTGTCTTAAAAAGGGATGCACCATTAATTGAGAATAGACAAAAGGTGTTAAAGAAGCTTTTAAAACTAAAGTTTTTTGAAATATTCTATTAGCTGAGGCAAGGGAGTTTTTCCTAAGGAGCTATATCCCCTACGACTGTCTTTCCTTTAACAAATGTTTAGGTTATCTGTTGCATCTGCTCATTTAACTCTTTGATTGAGGATTGAATCCCATCCATATAGCTAGCAAACTCTTTGACTTTGTTCTACATTCTTCTTATACAAGATTGAGTTAGAATTGTATGTCATGCCAACTATGAGCACTTTATAATTTATTGCATTGTACCTCTAATAAAGGTGGACAAAATAAGGTATTCCTAAATAGATGCCATGAGAAACATGCCAAAATAAAACATAGGAAATATGTTAGTACAATAACTACAAAATTAAAGCATGAATTATAAAGTATTTTAATAAAGACTGAAAATAAAACATAATGATGCATGATGTAATAATCAAAGTAAGGATACCTTAAACTTCCTATCATATAATGGATAGGTTTAATAGTTAGATAACTTTATTGGTGTAACAATGAGGCATCTAGTTTAATAAATCTAAATTAGGCAAAAGGTTCCTAAAACATTTCCTTTCTCACCATTGGAGGCTCAAGTAAAAGTTACTTGTCTTAGTGAGAAATTTCTTAATTGTCCTACACAGAAGCTATAAACTACATAAAGGACCCATACTTCCTCTTGCCTAAGTTAGATAAGGTATAGGCTAGATTCTAAGGTCTTTATAAGTTTATATAATTAAGGTTATAATACAAATGACAATTATAAATATTAGAATGATAAAGATTAATAAATACAATATCAAACTAAAAATAAATGAAAGCATGTAAATAAAAACATGTTAGAGTAATTACTCTAAAAAAAACCCTCAGTGGAGTCACCAAACTATTGCAAAAGGTTCCTAGTGAGGGGAGTTTTGTAGACACAAAGGAGGGCACAACAACTAGCACTTTTAAGCATTGAAAAAGGTTAGGGCATTGTAATGTTGAATTTGGAGTCATTAACATTCAATTTTGGTGTGATTGAAACAATATAAGTGGCTTAATCTCTTTTACCAAGATTAATTGGGATTCGAAGAACGGTTATACTTGGCAAAGGTCATAGCCAACTCAAACTCCCTTTACTAGTGACTTGTTCATTTGTTCTTATTTATATGTCTTTGTTATCAATATTTTATTTATTTCTTTCCCTCTCTCTCCCTTTATCTCTCCTTTTTGTAATAATTTGTCATAAAGGCACACTCATTGGGAAATTAGGAATTTTAAAAGGTTGTAAAAAGAATAAATTATTCTATAAATGTAAACTATTTTAGATTTTTTTTATAGTGATCTTATGCATCAAACAATAAAAAAAAGACATTTTTTAGAAAATTAGAATATTTTTTATGGCGATTTAGCACATAAAAAAATAAAAAGGAATTTTTTGAAAATTTTTGAAGTAAGATCAAAGGGGATTTAATTGCCAACGTGGCGATAAGATGCTGACTAGCGGCAGCATGTGCTTTGACGACGTGGCAATCAACTTCTAGTTTCTCGTTGGTTTACATGTTTCTTGGCCTCTGCTTGGCGCAAAGTCTTCAGGGATGCATAGATTGACGCTAAAGGACTCAGGTGGTGGCAGTCGTGACATTTTCTGGCAGCATCACCGACGAGTCTCCGGTAAAGGTCAATACGTTCCTTTTTTCTTTTCTTTCTTTCTTTTGCTGTCACTTGTGTTTTGGTTTTCTTTTCCTCTATGTTTTTTTCGTTTTTTTTTTTTTTTTTTTGGTGCAAGGGGCTCCGTTAGGCTTAATTTGATTAATTTTCAATGGATAAAGGCAAAAATGCTCAAGATAAATCTCTTTTTGATCAATCTTTGGTTATGTGATTGCATGTATAGGTGTTTGTTATGCTATCCTGTCTTTTTTTTGTTGTGCTTGTTGCTCTGTTGTTGTTATGTTTATGGGTATTTCTAAGTGTTTTTTGCCTTATTTGTTGGGTTTCTTCTGCTGATTTTTGGGTTAAGGCTAAATTGCGTGACTTATTATTCAATTTTCCTTTACTATAATAAGTTACAAGTTCACTAAGAAAGCATTCACCATATAGCTTCTTAGAGCTTAAATTTTAGTTAGATTAATTTGTATTTTACTTTAATTGAAAGTATTAAATGCAATACTAACAAAAATGGAAGAAAACATCAAAAGGAGCTCATAATCTCACCATTAATGACATATAAGAGTAGATTTTCTTTTTCAGGTAAGCATCTTGACATTCAGAGAGAGCTTGCATTAAACATAACAAAAATCCACCTTAAGCAAAAAGAAAAGCAAGTTGTTTTCTCAAGTCATTTCTCTTGTTCATACCTATTGGTGGTCTTGTGTCCATGTCTTTTTTTATACCTTATATTCATGTTCCTTTAAACATTAAGTCTGAGGCTTGAATAATTGAAATCTAATTTAACTTTCTTGAGTTTTTATTTGATCTCTTATATGTATTAAGTTCTAAGTCATGTCTTTTGAGGTATACATCAACTTATTTGGTTAAAAGTGCTTAACATCTAGCTAAAAAAATGCTATTATTTTAACCCTAACTTTAAGTCCTTCCTTCTCTCTTAATAGCCAAGAGTCAAGTAAATGGGAAACAATATGACAACTAAAAATTCCAAGGTAAAATAGTTTCTTTGGTGTGCTTGTAAAGGCTTCCTTCATACATATGGCAGACTAACATAAAAAAGGTGTTAATTGACATGATTTGCCCATTGTGGATTGGTCAATAAAACCATTTTTCATGCTTTAATCTCATGTTTGTGGATATCACAAATTTAGTTTTTAGGCCCATTAGGGGAGTGACCACATGAAATAATCCAATACAATTTTTTGACTTGGTAGTAGTCCCTCATAAAAGGCAATAAAAGAGAGGCGTTGGAGCTAGTGGTTATGATTTCTTTGGCTATATTGCAAGCATAAAATTTATCTTTCCTAAAGCAAAAGAAAATCAAGCCAGCTAATGTAATACATATGACATTTAATTTATGTTTTGATTTTTGGCATGCTACCACCCTTTCTCAATACAAAACCCTATTTATGCTTATTAAGAGCCACCCTATAGAGGTTCATATCAGGTTGAATATAAATGCTACCTTAGGAGAAAATAAGGTTGGTTTGGTAGAAATATTTCAAAATTATGATAGGGGGCACTTTGCTAACTTTCACTAAATGTCTCTTAAGCTCTTTTTTACTTGTAATACTAGAACTTCTTACAATAGAGATGCTTTGAGGAAAGTAAAGGAAATTTCACTGTTGCCTATATGTTTAAAGTCAAATAGTTTGGCTATTGTCATGCTATCTAAGCAAGTCAAATGGAATCCTTAATTGTGAGTTACCTTATTGATGATGTGAAGACCCTCTCTTTATGTTTTGAATAGTTTTCTATTTACCATAAAGGGAGGTAAAGCCTATACTTTAGCTAAGTAAGCTTTATCTCATTTTGGGGAAAATAATATATTATAGAAATAGTTTACCCTTTGCTTATTCTTTTATTGATTTTGATGCACATAACTTATCTAAATAAATAAAAGTTCCATTTACGTCACAAAAAAAAGGTAACTATTAGTAATAAGGCTATAATAAATTTACAAACAATAAGTAATGATAATGTTTAACATCAAGTCCAATAATTCCACTTCCTCTCTAATCAATGCATTTCACTGACCCTACTATGATAACCAAAATTTAAAAATCTTTGGAAGCATTAGGCATGTAATACATTGATAAAAAATTTGCAACATCATAACTTGACACCTGTAATTAATGTATAATAACAAATGCTTATGCACCATTATCAAAATTTTAAGTCACTACTTATTAGCTACATCTAAAAAATTAATATGAATGTATTCATGGAAAAGAAGTCCAACATAAATCAAAACTTTGTGTAATGAGACAGATTAAGATAAGAACATTTGTCCAAAATGATGACATTAAAGGTTTCATATGGCCAATATATATCATAGAAGGGCCATAACATGGGCAAAGGCACTATCTTGCTCTTTATGGAATATAGATATGTATGTCTCTAGAAACATGTCATTGTTACATTGTTAAACATAGACCAATGATATAAATCAAAGGACAAAAGTGAAAGCACCCTTAAACCACTTTAAAGAGTTGTGTGAATAGTGTATAATATATATGAACTAAAGAAGTAAATAAAGCATGCTCAAAAATTAAGATTGGGTCCAAAAAGGTCACAAGGCAATTAGACTCCAATATGGTGATGGAAATTAATTACCCAAGTCTTAAGATCCATAAATACAAAACCTTAAACATGTAAAAAGGAATGAAAAAGAAACCAAATCAAAATTTTATTATAAACCCATTTATTGCATGAGATAAAATATTGAAATTAATGGCCAAAAGGGAAATAAAAAGTAATGGTTGATGCCAATGTCATCCAAAAAGAGAAAACATAAATAAGTTATCTTTAATAGGATCTTCAAATACAATAGCTTAAGTATAGGGAGCATTGAAAGCCAATGTCACCCATTCCAAAGTATTATTGATCATTTACAAAATAATTAATGCCATTTTGTAGTCAAATTCTAGTTAGCATAATGTAGAGACTTTAAGACCTTAATTGAATCTACAAAAAGCACACTCACTTAAAGCACTCAAAACAACCAAACTAATGCAAATGTTAAAAGTAATACAAGAGAATTTATGAATATGAAAATTTTATTACTTAAATATATTAGACTTTGACCTAATTACAAAAATTTATATAATAAACAAGGACAAGGATTAAATCATACAAAGATAGGGATAAGACTATACAAGGATAATGATAAGGAGAAAATCATACAAAAATAAAGATAAGAATAAAACCATACAAAGGATAAAGGTAAGATACAAGATTAATTCCATTGAACATTGTTATACCCATATTTTGTTTGCCTTATTTGCTCTCTTGCATACAAGATTAATTTTATAAATTTGGATTGTGAATTATTATTTGGATGAAAAATGTAAATGAAGCAGCAAAGAAAACAAAAGAAAGGTGGAAAAAAGAAAAAAAATAATAACAATCGAATTATTGTCGATGTCTAATATACAATTAAAAGTCTGATATATAATTTCGAAAAGGAAAGCCACTAACCAATGCAGCTCTCAGATTAAACTTGAAACTAAAAATTTCCTTTTAGGGTGTTAGTTGCATCACTAAATTGTAAAGGGAGCTTACCTCTCTTAAAGAAAGTGGCAACATTTGTTCCATCCTTTCATTAAAGCCCAATTACCTAATCTAAATGAAAATCTTGCAAGTCAAAGGCCTATATAATATTAAAATAATTCAGCAAAAAAATAATCAAAGATCATTGATATTAAGCTAATTTCCCAATAAATAGCTAGTATTTATTAGAGCCAAAAAAGGCTGGAAAAAAGGGAGCTGAAAAGAGGACATAAGCCAAAGAAGCTAAAAATTTAAGAGTTAAAAAAGTCCAACAAAATGCCATGTTGGCAATAAGAGACAAGTGGCACAACCATAACAAGTGAGATAATTAGAATTTAGGAGCCAAGAGAATCTTCCTTGGCAAAAAGAATAAGAGTGAACAATTAATGCATCGAGGCCTTCTTTTATCTAAAATTAATCATTAAAACATTCAAAACAAGCAAAATACCCTTTAACAATCCCATTAATATGCACAAGTATTAAACTAAATAGAGAAAATTTCTCCTCGAGCTACCAATGTTGGGAATTAAGGTGCCCATAATATAATTTTAAGGATTCTTTTATTTTTACTACATTTTTAAAGATCCAATTATACAAATAATCTCTAAATTCAACCCTTAATCATGACTAAATTAAGTATTAATAATTAAATATCCAATCAATCTCACTATTTCATTAGTGAGCAATAAAATTAGCATATATATAAACTTAATTAAGTTGTCATAATAAGTGGTAATTTTTTATTGGTAGAAAACATCAACACCCCCACATACTCAATCACACACATAATTATTAAGAAATTGGTAAGAAATCATTTATCTAGTGATCATAGCATCTCCTAATCCTTTTTTTTTTTCACTCACTGCATAGCAAAAGTCATAAAAAAAGTTAATTTTTCTTCCTTTGTTCCTTTTTTTTCATTATTCTATTTAAATGTCAATATAATAGTAACATTGCTATAAGGAATGAAAAATACTTAAAAAATTTACATTCTGTCATCAGAAGGTCACCTTAAAGTCATTAGTGATGGCCACCAATCATTGAAATTTTTAGCTCTCTGAATTTTGGAATCCTTGAAAGTAGATCTATACATTTATGAAGAATGCATAACAAAAGGAGGCCAAGAAATATGTCTCTACTTTATTGGTATTGTATACATTACCAGTTGGCAAAGTTTTCAACTAAAATTAACACTTGCCAATAGATCTTGATTCACTCATCCTAATAGTATCCTTCACTTGCCTAAAAAAGCTCTAGTTCATTCAGATTGAAAACTTGAAGGTGGATGTCCCTATAGGTTTTGGCCTTTGATCAACCCCCTTTTAATTGTCATCACAACACAAAACTGACACTACGAAGTTTAATGTCTTGTAACTTTCATCATCTTATGGTAATAAGCACCTATAAGGAGCGAATAGAAGATGAGCCATGCCACGAAGAGCCTCCCAATAAGGGGAAAAGCTTGACGAACATGTAAGTTGAAGGGGCAAAAGTATGTTATATAGTGTTTAAGAGTTATTGATGATTTTTTTAGGTGTGATTGTTTTAAGTGTGATTAAAATACCATAATGACTCAATCTACTTTTCTAGCATTCTTAGAGGTTCAAGAGCATGATCACATTTGAGGGAGGTTATAACCAGCCTAAATGCATGTTGCAAGTGACAACACTATGGTTCATCTATTTCCATTTTTATCTTTTTTTTTCTTCATAGTTAGTGTATTTTTCTTTCTCTTATTTTATTTTAGTAATTTTGTATCTATGAACTCACTCAATGCACCCAAAATTGGTGTTGCCACTAGGAACTTTAAAGCCTTTTCTTCTCTTTCTTTTTTTTAGAGGGGGCTACCAAACCCTTTCTTTCTTTTTCCTTTCTTAACCATCAAATCCCTCTCCCTCCATTTCTTTTATCCTCAAAAATTATTTTTAACCTCTAAAACTCTTACCCTCATCTATTACAGGTCCTTTTACCCTTCATTTCCTCATTACCTATTAAATCCACCAATATTGATGTTATGTCATAATGGTGGTCAAAAGTAGGGCAAATAGAAGATAGAGTAGGTAGTGGCATCCACTTTTAAACTAGTGATCATAGCAACCCTATATTCCCTTGGACATATAAAGGTCACCATTAGACTGAGCAAAGGAAAATGCATTAATCAGTGTTGGCTTTAGGTTATATGGCAATGGTGCAACAATCGAACTTGGTTGCATTATTGGTTTGCATGCCTTCAATCCTTTTTTCATTATACCACCTTTAAAGGTGTGTTAATTAGTTTATGAGAATTTCATAGGTGCCTTTGTTGCATTTTTGGCTATGATCAACAATGTCCAATAACAACTTCTCTAGTATAAAATACCTAATTTTAAGCATTTTCTTTGCCACTTTAACTTCTTTTTTTTTAACCTTTTGTTGATATTTCCTTGTCTTTTTGGATTTTATAGTATATACATATATTAAGATATAATTAAAAAAATGTAACAATCTTACCTTTGCTATGTAGGAGAGGAAGATTAGGAGTCTTAACTTAAAATAAGTGTTCTTGGCTAATTTTTAATGATTGTGTATGTAGTTGTACTAGAGCTCTTTTACTTATGAGTAATCTCTCTTCTATTGCCCTTTAGTTCTAAGTTATTTCATGAAATTCACTTAATGATCACTAGTGATTTTTATTGGATGAAATAATGTGCTTATTTGGATATTTAGTCATTAATACTTATTTTTAACTTGTCCATGATTTTGAACTTAATCTTGATCCTTTATCTATGATTATATCCCCAAAAATATAGTATAATAGGAGAAAAAAATGCAAAAGTCTCATAGTATTATAGGCGTTTTTGTTCTTACCATTGTTAGACCAAGAAATTTATCCATTTAGATTACTGTAGGTACTTGTTTTTTGGTTTTTTTATGGTACCTAGATTACTTTAAATGCTCACAATGGTTTATTAGCACTTGAGAATGTTTCTACCTACATTTATTGCTCTTTCTTACTCTTTTTATTTTAACTTAGCCAAAAGATTCTTTTAACCTTCAAAATTTCAATTATCTCATAATTGTTTCTTTTTTTTTGTGTTGCCTTTTAAAAAGACTTTGCTTTTTTTAAGATGCCCTCTAAAAACTCTCTCTAGCCCCTTTAATCTATTAAATGTTGGCTCCTTTTATAAAAAAATTAATTTAATCTTAGTCATTGATTCCTGATTGCTTTTTATTGGACAATTTAAATTGATTTGCCTTTTATTAGATTATTCTAATATCATATGAGTTTTTGACTTGTAAGATTCACACTTAGATCAAACAATTAGGCTTTGAAGAGAGAACTAAATAAATACTATTACTTAACCTGAAGTCTTTAAGAAAGAGACCCCTTTACTACTTAGTGATATAATATGCATCCATAAGTAACACTTTTAACTTTGGGTTTAGTCTAAGAATCACACTAGTTGTTGATTCTCTTTTTACAGCAAAATGTATTTTATATTTCAAATTATATATTGACATTAACTTACAATAATTCAGTATATATATTTATATATTAAATTATTGTAAGTTAATGTCAATATATAGTTTGAATATATATATATATATATATATATATATATATACATTTATTATTTTCTTTTACTGCTTTATTATTTTTTCCAAGTCTAAATGAATAACTTATAATTTAATTACTCACAAAATTAACCTTCTATGAAAGTAAGTAAATATAAGGCCTAAGCAAACAAAATAAGGGTACAATTAGCCATATGAATAAAAGTCTTTACATAGTCAATAACATTCTCCTAATGTACCCTTTAGTAATAAGATGAGCCTTATATCATTCAACAAAACCATTTGTGTGATCTTAATCTTATATACTCACTTTTTATGAGAGACTTTCTCAAAGGAAGATTAACCAAGGCCCATATATGATTATTTTCTAATGCTTTAATCTTTTAAGACATAACATGCTACCAAAAAGGATTTAAATTGGCTTCTTCTTGCAAGGTGGCAATGACATGATAACAATGAAAATCACATAAAAGAACAGAGTGTTCATATACTCAAGTGGAATGACAAGGTACAAAAGGCATAAGAGGACAATGTAAAGATTGTGGTGAGGGATGAGCATCAGATTGTGGTGTGAGAAGAGCATCAAATTAGGTAAGAACCTCAATTTATGATAATAGAGGATCAACTGCATGATCAAGCTCATTATAAAAGGTAGTAAAGTGGTTGTCAATTAAGATAGGGTTACTTGTATTAGATGAATATTTAGGAAAGAGATTGATTACAAGATCAATAAACAACCTTAAAATGGTGTAAGAGTGGGTGAAACGTTAGCCTAATTCGGAAACATTTTATATTTCCAAGAAATGATAGGACAAGAGGCTCGAAGTCTATTGAAAGTAGATTATAACACTTGTAATCCTTATACTTAATAACATACCTTAGAAAACAACAAAGTTAAGCTCGAGGGTGTAATTTAGTGCTTTCATGAGTTTAAAAAAGAAAAAAACTAGTACAACCAAAAGTTCTAAGAAGAATTTAATTAAGTAGTTCTGTATAAAGACACTTATATGAAGTTCTATTTTTAAGAACAAAAGAATGTATCTTATTAATTATTTATACAACTATTGAAGCATCTTCACTTTAAAATGATTCATGAAGAGAGGCAAAAATTTGTAAAGAGCAAACAATATCTAAGATATGGCCTAAATTTCATTCAACATGACCATTTTGTTAAAAGGTACTTGGATAAGACTTATAAAAAATAGTACTATGTTGTTTTAGAGTGGAAACAATCAATGGTGCCCCATGTTCTTCAGCATTGTCAATGTTAAAAATTTTAATACTTTTGAAAAACTAAGTGTAAATTATGGTAGAAAACTCTTAGTAAACTTAAGATATTTCAAAACCATTTTGCAAAAGATAAATCCAAGTAAATCTGAAAAAAATTGTCAACAAGGATGACAAAATATTTGAACCTCCCTTTGTTAAAATAGGAGTAAGAACCCAAATATCAGAATGAATCAGATCAAAAAAAAAAAATGAAGAGGTAAAATCACTGTTACGGAAAGGTAAGGATTTATGTTTACCATGTTAACATGACTTGCAATCAAATGACAAAGAAAATAACTGAGTTCTCTATATGAGAAAAAACGGGACAAAGAAAATAACTGAGTTATAACATACCTTTAAAAGATGAAAAAACCTTCTCATACATGTATTTTTGCAGTATAACCGTGCCTCTTTACTACATCTTGTTAGGATGGACAAAAAATGTGGCCTTTTGGTAACCTTTTTCCGGCAGTTGTTGATATAAGATATGTCAAAGGAATTGGCTATTAAGTACTCTCTCGTCCGAGGATTTATAAGTGTGAAAAATCCAATTAAAATGTTCAAGCACCACCCTTAATGTTTTGATTAATAAAACGATAAATATTTGCAGTGTATATGGATCTAAAAATAATAATAAAAGCATATGCTGATGCGGACCTACGATCAACTATTAAAATTGAGAAACCTATAATTTGCATAGTAACAGTGGGAAAATTTTGTAACCTTCTATGTTTCTAATCTCTTATGCCATTTTGATGAATATATAAGTATGGATATATAAGTGTTATATAGAATTTGGATAATAGTTAATCAATTTTGTGCTTGACGATAAATATGTATACATGATAATCACTTTTAAAAATGTTGTTAGCTAAGTAGAAAAAACTTGGATAGGATAAAAGGAAATAGGATTGAGATATTTTCTTTAATTTTTTTGGTGTCTTAGGGACGAGGAGTATTGTACTAATATATTGAAGGTATTTACAACCTCTTAATAATCTTTGAAAAGAAAAATAAGTCTTCCCCTTAAATAGATAATATATAAGGAGTTTATTTTGATCCAAATCATTTCAATCTCTTAATAGTTTTTCTTTTTTTAAAAAAATATGTCTTCCTAAATTTGATGATTTTACGACCTCAACAAAAACAGTTTCCAAAATTAAAGAGGAAAAAGTAATAATTTTCTCTCACTTAAAGCAAATACTATTTTGTATATGAGAAAAAAAAATGGGAAAAAAAAAAGAGCATAAGCTATAACATACTTTTAGAAGATGAAAAACCTTCTCACACGTATATTTTTGCATTATGCTTGCAGCTCTTTGCAGCAACTTATCTGGATGAACAAAAAGAATGGCCTTTTAGTAAGTTTTTTTTTTTTTCCCAACTGTGGTTGATATAAGATTTGACAAAAGAATTGGCTACCAGCCACTCTAACGTCTGAGGATCTGCAAATACAGAAAATCTAGTTAAAAATTTTGGGCACCACCCTTAGTGTTTTTATCCATAAAATGCCGAATATTTATAATAATAAAACTATTTGCCAATGCAATCTTACAATCAGCTATTACTATCGAGACCCCTATAATTTGTGGAACAACAGTGAAAAAAATTTGTCACTTTTTATGCTTATGATCTTGTATGTAATTTTGATGAATACATATGTATGAATACATAAGCTTTATCTAGAATTTGGATAATAGGTATTTTGTTTATTGGTTGGACCACAAATATATATACATGATAATCACTCTAAAAAATGTTGTTAAGTAGGAGGAGAAAACTTGGATGTGATAAAAGGAAAGAGGACTAAGATATTTTCTCTAATTTTTTTTATATCATGGAAGATGAGAAGTATTGTACTAACATATTAAAAAGCTTTAGTAATATATTAAAGATATTTACAACCTTTTAATAGTCTTTAAAAAGAAAAATAAGTCTTAGTCTTGGAAGAATAATATATGAGGAATTTATATTTAATCCAAATCATTTTAATCTCTTAATAGTTTTGTTTTTAAAAAATAAGTCTTTTTAAATTTGATGCTTTTGCCACCTTAACAAAAATAGCATTTAAAATTTAAAAAAAAAAACAAAGTAATGATTATCTTTTATTTAGGAAAATACTTTATTATATATAAATATAAATATATGTATATAAATATAGATATATATTAATATGAGATTTAATTCAATGTGTAAACTTACAATTTTTTATTAAATTGAATTAATTATTGTATTATAAATCATAAGAGTCTAGTAAGAAAACTCAAAAATTAAGAAAAATTTATCACATAAGCAATTTTTCCTTAAATAAAGTGAGATGTCCATGCTTAATTAAGAATATATTATATTTTTTTGAAAAAAAAATAAAGGACATTTTCATTTTATAAAAAGCTAGAAAGGAAAAGAAAAACAAAAGGAAACATTATGGTTTGATGGATAGGTCTAATCAATTGACTAACATAGTTAACAAATTAACTAAGAATTTTTGCCTATATAAAATTAATCAAAACTAATAAAAAATAAAGTAAATTTCATTATTAAATTTTAATTATAATTAAATTTACAATCTAAATTTTAATTAATTATATTATTATAATTAATTATAATTAGTAACTTTGAAAGAAAATTACTTAAATAAGAAAGTTAATATATGAAATTAAGTAATTTAGTTAAGAAAAAATAAATTAATAATAATAAAAATCAAAAGTGATTGATTTTATAGTTTGAAAAAAAGATTGCATATATACAAAAATTTTAATTTTATAAAAATAACAAAAAATACATTAAATTAATTATTAAATTAATAAAATTAAGTACAAGCTCCTGTATAAGCATTTTTTTTTCTTAAAAAATTATTCAAAATTATTAATTTTTTCTTTGTTTTAAAAATATTAATATACATTAAGAATTGAACTATACTATTTGTGAGTTTTTCTAAGATGTAGTAAATTTTGAATATGATATTTTTACTATTTAAAGACAAAAATAATTATTATAATTAATTTAAACAATTTACAAAAGTTAAGTCAAATTAATGTTATGAAACATATATAAAAAGCAATAAACACAAAACTAATAAAAATACTTCAACTTTAAGATAAACTAACCCATTGTTGCTTCAGTTTTGTCATAATACTTTTTTCATGATAATCATTAGCAATCTTATCAAAAATGTGTTAGGGAAGAAACATTTTTTTATTTTGACCATAGAATACAACTTATTAGTTATTTGTTTGAAGAATTTATTGTGTTTATATCATGATTTAACCAATTATTAATAATGAAATGTATTATTTACTTATATAGTTCTGCAAATAAATTTGCTAATATATCACTTATGGTTAACCAAGAACATATTTTACTTGTTAATTGACAAAAATCTAAAAAATATTTTCTTTCTATGAAAATTAAGAAAGGGGGAAAAAAGGAGGGAAAGATCTTTTTCACTTTAGTTTATTGAATTAATAAAATTATTTAGGGAATATATTAGTTAAAAAATCAATCAAAAGGTAAAGTAAATTGTATTCTAAATATAACTAAATTTATAATCAAAAACTTTAATTAATAATGTTGATATGATAAACTATAAATACTAATTTAGAATAAAAGTTGCTTAAATGATAAAATTAATATTTGAAATTATTTAAAATTATTAATTTTTTCTCAATTTTGATAATACTAATATATTAAACATGGTAAATGTCCTAAACATGATATAACATGGGCTTACAATGCCTAGGTCTATAAGTTATGTAAAATTCATTATCCAAATTTTTAAGTATGACACAATCCGACGTGCAAGAGAAAATGGGCATACCTTGGTGTGACATGAAACAACAATTCTATTAAAATAAAGGGTAATGGTTAATACTACAAAACCCTTTTTATATGTCTATTAATATTATATTTACGTAATATATAAATTTATTATATTTATTTTAAAATATATTTTTAATTATATTTTATCTAAAAGAGAAAAAAAAATTTAAGTGTGTGTTTTGTTAATTTAAAAAATAGAAAAGGAATTTGTGAGTTTATTTTTATCTTTTAAAAAAATAAAAAGACTAAAAAATACTCAAATTATGAGCTTTTTTCTTTTTCAAAAGAAAAGAGAAACTTTGATATTTTTTTTTCTTTCTTTAAAAAAATAAAAAAAGAAATTTAGAAGTATTTTTTCTTTTTTAAAAAATTATTTTCTCTTTTTTTAATTATAAATATTTGTATTACAAAGTTCTTATACATATATGAATTGAATAAATTTTAATAGATATTAGATTATAATTGAGTAATTAGATGTATATTTAAATTCTAATTTTATTAAATATTAAAATTATAAACTAAATATTAAGGTAATATTAAATACTATAAATTATGAAAGTCTACTACAATTTGAATCAAATATTTAAATATTTTTAAAATTAAATACATATTATTATATAAAAATATTACCAATTCTCTCTTTTTTAGATAATATATACTTATATATAGGTATATACCAACTGATATTAGATTTGATTTATAATATTTATTTAGAAATATATTTTTGTTTATATTTTATTTAAACATGAAAAATAAAAAATTATTTAAATTATAAATATTTTTAAAAAAATAAAAAAATAAATTTCAAAGTATTATTTTATTTTTTAAGAAAAAAAATTAAATTATTAGTATTTTTTTCTTTTTTTTAAAAAAATAATTTTAAAAATATATTTTTTATCTCTAAAAAATAAAAAAAATTATGATTATTATTTTTTATTTTTCTTAGTCATAAATATTTTTTATTATATAAATTTTATATATTAAATCATAATTAAATAAATTAAATATATATTAAAATTATAATTTTATTAAAATATTAAAAAATATATAAATTAAATATTAAATTAAAATCAAATATAATAAAAAATAAAAATTTATTAAAAAGTTTTAAAATTAAATTTTTCTAAAATTAAATAAATACAATCAATGAGTATTTTAATTATTTTCTTTCGATATATACTTGTTGCATATAAATATTTATATGTAGATAAATAAATAAACTCCTTTATATCATTTCAAAGAATTACATTGATCTACAAGTTTTTTATAAAACATAAACCCTCTTGTATCTCTGTTGACTTGATTTAGAAAGTTTGGTAAGTTGATTTTGAGATCATAAAAATCGAAATGAAAAGTTTAATAATTTGATAGACACGAAGACAATTAAAAAGATTAAAAATTTTTTAAAAAATCTAATATCGGATTAAAAAAACCCACATATCTGTGGGAAATATAAATAAATAAAAAGATAAACAAGATATTTTAAGTATTCAACTCTTCACTTTTCATATGATAAATATATATATATATATATATATATAATTTAACAAAGATTAAAGGGTAACAACAAAGTGGACAAGAGAGGAGTCCTTAAATGGGAATTAAGAACAAAGATGAGGGGCATGTAGGTCAAATCGTCACAAAAACAAACAAAAAAATCTATCGTTTACATAATTGGATGCCGCGGCAGGGTCAGGTAGTATTGCTCTGTGGTCTTCCCTTTTCTCAGGTGTGTTTCCCAATTGCTCTGAGGTTTTCCTTTGCAGACCCTCCATCCAAAACCCTAACCCTAGCACAGTCCGAATCCTATTCGTTCTCAGCCTCACAGGTACTTATTTGATCGTCCTATTAAACCCTAGCGGCAATCAGATTTGATTCCCCCATTCTACTTTTGGAGATCTGAATCTCTATTCCGTTTCTTCTCGCTCATCGTATCTTGTTGTGTTTCATTTGTTCTGATCTGTGTTCTCTCTTCAGGTGTTCTTACAGCATGGGAGAGACAAGGGACAACGACGCCTACGAGGAGGAGCTTCTCGACTACGAGGAAGAAGAAGAGAAAGCCCCCGACTCCGTTGCAGCTAAAGTCAATGGTGAAGCCACCAAGAAGTGAGTTTTGCGTTTTTGAGTTCTCCTACTTTTTTGTTTTCTTTTTTCATTTTGATCTTACAAAACTTGTCGAATCTTGAGAAAATCTTACTACATCTGCCCGAAAAGATAGAAAATTAGAGAAAACTAGGTCAGGACAACGAGTTCTTGGGAAACTAACGCAAATTTTGCAAGTTTCAATTTTTATTATCTCTGATTTATTTGATCCTTATGAAGATAATGGTTACTATCGTTGTTTCCATTAGATGTGCACTTCAGTTATTTGTTGGGTTTTTGTTTTTTTGTTTTTTTGTTTGTTTGCTTTGATGCGTTACTTTGATTGTAACTTGATTATACCATTTCTCGAGGCTTGTTTATATCAGTGGAACCGTAGCTTCGGTTTGGCTTATTCATGTAAATGGTGTACTTTTGGTGCGCAGGGGCTATGTTGGAATACACAGCTCCGGATTCAGAGACTTTCTCTTGAAGCCAGAGCTTCTTCGAGCTATTGTGGACTCGGGGTTTGAGCATCCCTCTGAAGGCAAATCATAATTTTTCTTTTTATCCTTTTCTTTTTTGCAATATAATTATAAACATGGATTTCATTATCAGATCTGTGTATTTTGTGGAAAAGAAAATTTTACCTTTTGTAAGCACGGGGAATGACTACCTATGGCTTTTCGGTGGCACACTTGGCTTCGGAAGCTGTTTTTTGTGCTTAAAGGTCTTATGGAACCTCAATGAAACTTTAGGTTTCTATGGGTTTCCTTGCAATCTAATTGGAAATAGTGCACTTTTTTTTCATATGCTACCGTATGTTTCCTATGGTGCAGAACTTTAGATCTTCTCTTCTTCTGTGTCTGGATTCTTGGGTGTGTGTTTCTTTCATTTTGTTCATGTTACTTGGCTTTGTCTTTCCTGTATCTTTGAAATATGCAATACTTTTCAGGTAATATACCATTGACATACTCTTCATTTTGGGCCAGTATTCTCCTTTGGTAAACCTTTCAATTAAAGGAAACAGGGAGGTTATGTTTTACTTACCAAACATTCCTTCGGTACAATTTTGTTTGGTTCTTCGTCAGTTCAACATGAGTGCATCCCTCAAGCCATCCTAGGCATGGATGTCATCTGTCAAGCTAAATCAGGGATGGGGAAGACTGCTGTTTTTGTTCTGTCTACTCTCCAGCAAATTGAGCCTACATCTGGCCAAGTTATTGCCCTTGTTCTGTGTCATACAAGGGAGTTGGCTTACCAGGTATTTGCAAATTCTGCAAGTTGTTTGCTTGCTTGATTTGAATTGAGAAAATGTTTTCTTTATCTCATGCATTTTGACTGTTCTTTATTTTGTAGATCTGTCATGAGTTCGAGAGGTTTAGTACTTATTTGCCAGACATCAAGGTTGCTGTCTTTTATGGTGGTGTCAATATCAAAACTCACAAAGATCTGCTAAAGAATGAATGCCCACATATTGTTGTCGGGACCCCTGGAAGAATACTTGCTTTGACTAGAGACAAGGACCTTTCTCTGAAGAACGTGAGGCATTTTATCCTTGATGAATGTGATAAGATGCTTGAATCACTTGGTAACTACCTTTTCCAGTTTATAGATTCTTAGTTTCTTTGGATGTTTCACATTATTGTTAGTACCTTAAGGATTTAGTTGCTTTAACATGAAAATTATCATTTTTTGTGCAGATATGAGGAGAGATGTGCAAGAGATCTTCAAGATGACTCCTCATGATAAGCAAGTTATGATGTTTTCTGCCACCCTCAGCAAAGAAATTCGTCCAGTTTGCAAGAAGTTCATGCAAGATGTAATGTCCTATGGCCAGTCGTACTTGAATTTAGAAGTCTTATGTTTTTAATATGCCAGATTTCTGCAAGAGTCCTGTAGAGATATCTTAGAGTGCAATTGTCTGTCACAAGTTAATTTAAGGAAAACTTAGTTTTGCTGGGTGTGGGATTGCATAGAAGCGGTGTCCCAAGTCCTTGGATGGCTTCAGAGTGGAGTGTGATGTATTTTCGTTTTTTTTTTATTTTTTCTTATTATTTAAATCTCTGTCGGGCTGTGGCTTGTGAGGGTTTGGAATTAAATAAATGTGATCAAGAGGGGAGAGATTTTTTTTGTGGCTGGTTTTTTTGGGGGGGGTGTTGGTGGGGCTGCTTTCTATGCTCTGCAGTTTCAGGTGCAGCGATGAGCTTGTGTTGAGCAACAACACTTGCTTGCTGTGACATATAATTGTGTCCGCGAGGAGACATTTCAGCTGGACCAGAATGCGATTCAAGCGATGTGAATCAATCATTGATTTCCTTGTGGATTGCATTAGCTTGAGGAAGGCTCCTAATATGATTTACTATGACATTTGTTCCTTTCAGCCAATGGAAATTTATGTTGATGATGAAGCAAAATTGACCCTACATGGTCTAGTACAGGTTTGTGTTTAGGTGTGTGCTCTGTTTACCATATTGTTTTCTTGTCAGGCATCTTAGCATATTTTCAAAATTGCAGCACTACATCAAATTGACTGAGCTGGAGAAGAACCGGAAATTGAATGATCTTCTAGATGCTTTGGACTTCAATCAGGTTGTCATCTTTGTCAAAAGTGTTAACAGGGCAGCTGAGTTGAACAAGCTACTTGTGGAGTGCAATTTTCCCTCAATCTGCATTCATTCTGGCATGTCCCAAGAAGAAAGGTTTGCCACTCCAATATGGAAAAAGCTACCCTCTGCATCAATAATAAATCCATCGTGTTTGCTCTTAAGTTTCCATTTTTAAGGGTTGGTGGACTTCAGATAGTTTGAGCAAGATTTTTCCTTTTGTAATTTTGGTGTCTTATTGTCAACTTTCTGTTTATTTTTGAAATGATTTTCTGTGAACTACATGTCGAGTAGCTGTTATTTTGATGTGATATGCCTAGTGATTTAGGTTTTCTTGTTCATTTTTTCACACCGCAAATTTTTGTATGGTTCTCCAAAATCTTTTGCTTTGTGTTGGAGGATATTTATGATAGTTCAAACTTGTGCCATTTCTAATGTTTATTGTAACCCAAAGAAAATGTCGTTTGTCAGTTTGCTATTACCCTAGCAAAATTAGTTCTACCTGGTTTAAAAACAATGTTTGCAGGCAACTGTTAAAAGTTCTGATATGAATTTTACATATCTGTAGGTTGATGCGCTACAAGGGCTTCAAAGAGGGGCATAAAAGGATTCTTGTGGCTACAGATTTGGTCGGCAGGGGTATTGATATTGAACGGGTCAACATTGTAATCAACTATGACATGCCAGACTCTGCTGATACTTACCTACATAGGGTAGCTTCATTTGCCCTCATTGAGCATATTTAATTGTTTCTTCCTTCTTTGACACTAGTTGAATCCTTGACAGGTTGGTAGAGCTGGAAGGTTTGGCACAAAGGGACTTGCAATTACATTTGTGTCATCTGCTTCTGACTCTGATGTTCTGAATCAGGTGATAAAATTTTGTTCTCTGATCTTTTACAGTATTACTTATGCTACTTTCTTGCTGTTTTTGACAGTTCTAAACTGGTGTATTATAGGTTCAAGAGAGATTTGAGGTGGATATAAAGGAGCTTCCCGAGCAGATTGACACATCCACATACAGTAAGTTATCTTGTGTTCAATGAGAGGGTTTGGCTTCCTTTTCATATAACTTCATCTTGCATAATATTTAAAAAGTCCATGGAAGTCCTCTTGCCCTACATAATTTCATTTTGTTGTTTAAGCATTTAGTAAAAGCTTTAATCATGAAGGGAACCTGAGAGTTCAGGTTAATTTGTGTTGGGAGATAAATTCCTACATTTCAACCTACTGTTGTACACCTCGCTGCTCTTTTTTTTGTTTTTTTGTTTTTTTTGAGAGGGGGGGCGTCTCTTGGGTTTTGTTTTGGAGGGGGGTTGTTTTATCCTCCCTTTTTTTTGTAAGTTATTACCACAACATATATGGTGCTGATAAGTCAAATATTTGAATCTGCAGTGCCTTCTTAGTGAAGAATGGATTGGTGGCCTGCTGGCTTTAAACATGCTCCCCATTATGCACCTTCAGGCCACCATTTCATGGGGAATATCGATGGCCTTGAGAGGGAGACACTCTACTGGTTGGTTATGAACCTAAAGAGTTATTTATTGTAGCCTTTGAGTACTCGTGGGGGTCCTTTTATTGTTTATCTCATTAGATTTTGCTAGAGATTTCATATGGAACTAATGGCTATTGATTTGCGGACAAACAACATAGAATGGGTAGATATTGGTGCCCGGTATATCTCGTCTTTAACGTGGGTTTCCCTTTTATGGTGTGGCTGTCTTTTTCTAGTTGGCTTCATCAAACCCGTTATTGGTGAGATTAATACTAAATTATTGTATGTTTAGGGTTTCCCTGGTTAAAATGCTTTGAGGTTTGTGCTTGTCAGGCAAGTTTTTAAGTTCTGCGGTTGCTATGCTGGCCATTGTTTAAGAATTATCTACGGAATTGTAGCCATCTACCACCAGTGGACTCCGTGTATCCACGCAATTAATTTTGCATGTTGTATTTCATCTGAATTTTGCCTAAACGTCTGCTTTTTATGCGTTGGCTATTGCTGGTTGTCGGTTGCGTTCTCTGTATCTAGCCGTTGCACTACTTTTGTTTACCTACCCCTTTATTATTAGTTGTTGTTATGGCTTATGGCGATTTTTTGGGCGCCCTGGTGGATTCATCGTGGAGACGCCATTTTATTTTAAAATGACTTGAATTTCCGTTTAGTGGAAAGCTCTGGAGTTGCCGAATTGGGCAATGTTGCAGTTGCATGCTAAGGACACTTGGGAGTTACTGTGTGCTGCGTATCGTGTGATGACCTACAAGTCATCATCTACAAGTTTTAGAGCAAAATACGACTTGCGTGTAATAAATATAAGGAATGGCATACAATTATAATCTTTGTAAATCTAATAACAACTAATAATGTAAAATATTTTAATATTAATTTTTACCTTAATGTGACATTTTAATTTTTATTTTAATATAAAATATTTTAATTTTTTTTAAAAAAATATTTTAATTTATATAAATTTGAAATTTAGATTCTCTAAACTTCAAGTTGGTGAATAAATATTTAATTTCTCTAAATTGATTATATTTAATTTAAATTTTGGCATTAACATGATTTTAGTGAAAATATCTATTTTTTATAACTTAGTAGGAATGTAAAACAAGTTAATGCCTTTATTTTAGATTTTTTATTTGATAAAATCTTGATTTATTCACACGTTTCATTTGGTCATGTTAAATTAGATTGTTAAAGATGATAATTGTTGATTTGTTGTCATTGTACAATGTTATTGGAACAAATAGATGTATTTGCCAATCTTCCATAAACTTCTCTAGCAAAATTATTATACAAATTCTTCGTGCAACAACCCTGTGTTACGCTTTAGCACAGCTATGAGTAATTATTGACTATTTTTTTGCTTCTTCAAGTTACAAAGTTGCCCCACAATTTAGTATAGTAACTAAAGGTGGACTTGGAGTTTTCATAAAAGCCTATCTAATTTGCATCAACATACCCAACGACTCCGTTTTTTTTTTTTTATCATCTTTTTCTAAACAAGAGTCCTTTACTTAGTGTATCCCAGGATGGAATTGTAGTCTCAAAGTGTTTTTGAGTAAGAAAATGCATGTATTGACTGACTACATCTATTACATGATCTATATTAGCGAAAATGGGAGATAAGTAAATAAATTTATTAACTAACCTCTAGTACCTCCCTTTATTAACAAGTTGATCAATCTTATACCCTTCTCTTTTCTAACTTTTTTCCCAAGGTGTTCCAATTGACCTACACTTGAGATTACTAATGTCTTTTAAGAGTTTTTAAGTATATTTTCGTTAGAAGATGAAAATACCCTTTTTACTTTTTACTATTTTCATTTTAAGAAAATATTTTAATTTTCTAAGATCTTTAACTTAAAACTCTTTCTCAAGGATTTCTATCTCTTGATTGTCATCACTTATGATTATAATATTATCCATATATACAATTAGTATTGTCTTCTTCCTATCTCCTAATTTTTTTTTACGAAAAATGTGTGATGAGCTTGTTCTTGTTTGTATCCAAGCTAATTAAAAGTGTTGTTAAATCGTTTGAACCATACCTTTAAAGGATGCTTAAGCCCAAAAGTAATTTCTTCAATTTACATACTTCTCCTTTTTTTTTTTTCTCTTCATCTCAAATTTAAGAGATATTTTCATGTATTACTCCTCCTCTAGTTCTTTATTGAGAAAAACATTTTTTACATAAAGTTGATAAAATTTCCAATTTAAATTAACAGCAAGAGACAAAGAATTCTAATAGAATTGAGCTTGACAACTAAAGCAAAAGTTTCCTTATAATTTACTACATAAGTTTAAGTGAAATCTTAAACTACCAACCTTGTCTTATACCTCCCAATACTCCCATTATCTTTGTATTTAACTATGAATACCCACTTGCTTCCAACTACTCTTTTATTTTTGGGCATCTTCATAATTTTCCATGTTTCATTTTCAACCAAAGCTTTCACCTCCTCCAAAATAGTTACTTTCCACTTTAAGTCTTATAAAACACTTTATATATCTTTGAGAACTTTTACCTTATCAATACTTGTAATAAACACCCTCAATTATGGAGAGAACCTTAATTATGAAATCTAATTAGAGATAAGGTAATTAACACATAATTTTACCCCTTTTTAAAGAACTATCAGAATGTATAAGTCATTGATCATTCTTAAGTCCTTTCTCATGGCTTCATTTGTTGGACTTGGCTCCAATTCTAATGTTTGGCTTTATTAAGAAATTTTAGACTTTTAAGAATAAACCAAAATTGACTTTCTAAAACCTATTCTCCCTTTTGATTGGTTACTTTAAGTTGACTAGTTTAATGGCTTTAGTTTCAAAGTTTGGCTTTCATGGAGGATAAAAGCTCAATAGTAATATAGGGAGAGAGATTGTGGGTTCCTAATGCCTTTCTTCACTTAAGATCTCCCTTTGAAGAAAAGGATTGGAATATAATGGTTTTTTTTTTTTTAAGAAATAATACATCATAGAAGGAAAAAAAATTATAAGATGAGGAAAAATAACACTTATAGCCCTTTTGTGTAAAAGAGCACCCTACAAATACACATTTTATGGCTCTTGGTTTAAGTTTGTTATGATTAGGATTATGGTTACGAATGAATGCAATGCAACCAAAAATCTTTCGAGACAATAAGTTTATGATTTCGGCAAAAGGAAGAAGATCATATGAGAGTTACTTAAAGGGGTTGGAAAATCAAGTACTTTGGATATAAGATGATTGATTAGGTAAGAAATTGTAAGTATTACTTCCCCTTTATAAGAATTGGGCATTGAGTTTACAAAAATTATTAAACAAGCAACCTTTAACATGTAATGATTTTTTTTTTTTGTCACTTTATTTTGTTAGGGTATATAAGCTCAAAAGTTTTGATAAAAAATATCATTTTCAAAAAGATATTCGTTAAATACATTGGACAAATATTCTTTACCATTGTCAATATGAAGAACAAAGATAAAGAATTAAAAGAGATTGAGAATAAGTTTATGAAATTGTTTGAAAATTGTATTAACTTTTAATTTGTCTTTCATAAGATAAATTCAACTAACCCTTGTATGATCATAAATGAAAGTAATAAACCATTAAGTACAAATTAAACTAGGTTTTTGTGTTGGTCCCTATATATCACTATAAATTAAATGGAATGGTTTGGAAGGTTTGTATAAGTTTATAGGGTGGTTACTTTAAGGTTATTTAGCTAGAATACAATGCCTATATTAAAATAAACTCATGTTTTTACTTATAAAAAGATAATAATACAATTCTTTTAGATAATGAGAGTTAGGATGTTCTAAATGTTGATGTCATAACATAACATTAACATTGGAAGTAGTTGAAAAGGAAAAATGGTTAAGTAAGCTACATTTAGGGAAATAAAAAGTTCTTGAAATATACTAAAGTCCATCTTTCTTTGTAGCATTGCTAATCATTTTTCCTAAAAACAAATTCTGAAATTCACAATGAGATGGAAAAAATGTCACCATACAATTTATATTTTTAGTCAACTTATTAACAAATAATAAATTACATTTTAATTTAAGAAAATATAAAACATATTTTAATGTTAAATTTAATAAACAAACTATTCCCTACCTTGTTGCTAAAACATTGTACCATCTGCAACAATAACATAAGTCTCACAATCATACATCTTATAGATAGACAGGGTATTCATTGATTTTGTCATATGGTTTGATGCACCTGTATCTATAGTTTATAATTTTTCTATAAGTTTCTAAGATATTAAGAAGTGTCTTCTATTACATCTATATGCAATTAATGCTACTCATTTAGAGGAATTTAGTGTGTTAGTTGCATGTGAAATTTTTGTCTGATCTAGAATTTGATAGACGTGTGATATGTTTTATTGACAAGTTAGGATTAGGCTTTTCAATTTCAAATTTTACTACATTGGTTGATTGGTTTCCACCTCTTTGGCCTTTAGGCTAATTTGCTAATTTCCTATGGATTTTCTAACATGACTCCCTTGTGTGGTAGGGTTTATTATAGTGATCATACCATTGTTTGTCCCTAAAAGTTTAATCTCAAGATAAAGGTGCAATAATCTCTTATTTTTATGTAACAAACATTAAGTTTTGAGAAGTTAAATAAATATTAGAGTTTAAAGAGGAGTTGAGTATTACCTTTCTACAACTTTTCTCCCTCCTAACTTCAGCAAAAACTTCTTTAAGTAAAAAGAGAGGTTTTGTTTATAGTAATCTCCCTTGTACTTCATCTGACTTAGAATTAAGTCCTTGAAGAAAATCAAATACACATTTTTTCCACCATTTTGGCATATTTTACACTATTAGTGGGACTATCTCATTTAATTTCATGAAACAAATCCATCCTTTACCATAACTTGATGAGAAAGTTGTATACTCTATGACAGTCTTACTATCTTATTGTATTGTTTGAATGATAGATTGAATTTCAAAATACTCTGTTGCATTTTCCATGTTTAAGTAGGGTTTTTATACTACATTCCAAATTTCTTTAGTAGCCTTATAAAATAGGTATGTCCTACCAATCTTAGACTTCATAAAGTTACTAAGTTATGTCATAACAATTGAATTTTTAGCATGCCAAGTCCCAAAATTTGTTGTCATTGGCTTAGATATAAGAGTTACTCCTATGAGATAACATGTTTTCCTTTTGCCTTTGATTACTAACAAAACTAATCAAACTATTTTTGAAAATTGGTTCCATTTCATTTATACTAAGTAATTTATAGAGAGTGGTTTTCAAAAGTGGAAGAAGTAATAAGAGTCGACTGGATATTTATGGGAAAGGGATTAATGTGAAATATTTTGATCTTGATTTTTATCATAATGTGATATGTTTTGATTTCTATTCTAACATGAAATATTTTAATTTTTGAAAAAAATATTTTAATCTTTGAAAATCTAGAATTAGATTTTTCCATAATATTAAACATAAAAATTAAAGTGACATTACCTAAAGAATTAATAAACTTTAGAATTTAAAATTAATGGTAAGTGGTTTTAATATAATATAACAAATCATGTTACGCTATGTTAAATGACCTAAATTTATATGGTCCTAATATAATAGATTGTATGTTTTATTTACCAAAGAAATGTAGTAGACCATGTTATCCCTATTATCATATGAGCCAAATTTGTAAGGTCAAAACAAACTCATGCATAAGCCTTATAAAAGAAAGTGACATCAAATTTCATGCATCGTATTATTGCAGTTAATCAGGATCCGCCCCTAACTTGGCTATGTAATGTGCCTTTATCTAAATAATTACACCATATGAGTTATCTAAACAACTTATTTCCTTCCATACCATAAAAGTGGATCTTAACTTATCGTACTTGTATTGAATTTTTATCACACTCATAGGTCTTAAGTAATGCGGTCCATTTATATTTCAAATTACTTTACTTTATATCATCCAAAAATGGAATTGTAAAACCAAGAATTATGGTTTTTAACTTTACTAAAATGTTGCCAATGGTAACAACTAAATATAAGGTATTGGCCTATAAGTCTATGTTATATGCTAAGTAAGTTAACAAATAAATATGAGTGACCTAATAGAATTTTTAATAGAATAAATAAATAAATAAAATAAATATGAATAATAGTATATATATTCCTAAAATTATTCTTTATTAAATTAGTTAGAACATGAAGTTTATTATGACCCTGTAAAATGCAACATGTCCCCAATTTGTAATTGAATGGAAAATTATCAAAAGCAATTAGAAGCATCAAACTCTAATTCAATTCGATAGATCAATTTAAATTTAATCTAAAATTGACTTAATTTTAAATTAATATAAATTTTTAAAAATTAAAAGGTTTAAGGTTAAGTCCAATCTGCCTCACATAACCTATATAACTTGACGTTTCTTTTCTAAAAGAAATAAGAAAATTAATATTTAAATTATAAATTTTATATACAAAAAATAAATTTCTACTATTTTCATTATAAATTTTATATATATTTATTATATATATATATATAATATTTTCTTATATTTTTATTTTTTATTTTATTTATATATACATTACATATACACATTATATATATACTTTTTAATTTATTATATATATTAAATTATTTTGGAGTAAAACATTTAATGTAACAAAAATGTTACTCTTCTTTAAATTGGTGATAATAAACTTAAGTTATATAAACAACTTCCTCGGGAAAGTGAAAATAAAATTGCATACATTTAATATTTTTCAAAATTTCATAAATGTAAAAATTTAGTTTATTAGAGATATTATTCTTTTATATATATATATATATATATGAATATTTTATATTAATATTATATTATTCATTTTAACATACCTTTATGTACAAATTATAAATAATATAAATATATATAATATGTATAATATATTTATATACTTTGAATATAAATTAATATAAAAATTAAAAAATAATAATGTAATTCATATATAAAATAAAAAATTAGTTAATAATTTTTTAAAAAATTATTTTCTTAAAAATTAATATGTCGACTTCCAAGTAACCCGAATTCAATCCAAATACAGCGAAACCTATAAATAATTTGACTTAAAATGATTTGAGTTCAAAGTGACTTAATCTAAACTTATTTGATTCAACCCGTTTGACACCTCTTAAGATAAGCATATCATGGTAGCATTTGTATAGAAGATTCAATGGTTGAATTGCTGGCGGAGATACGAGAAATTTATGGAGTGTGAGAAAACTATGGGACGTTGTTTTGCTTGTAAGTCGATAGTTCTCCAATGTACAAATAAAAACGTGTGTACACAAAAGAAGCACTTCCCTCATTTAATGCAAGGCCCAATCAAAATTTTATCATAGCCTATTACAATCATGGTGAGAGACTTTCTGAAATTTAAATAGGATGTAAGCATGGTAATATATTGTGATTTGGTTTGCAGTGGTCGAATATATCCTTTTTTTTTTTTTTTTTGCATTTATATTTGTTTCCAAATAGGCTAATGTTTTTCTTTTGTTTTTTTTTTTTAATTTTTTGATTTTTTATAAGCCTCATTAGTTTAATGTGTATACAGGCTGGTTGAAAAATATTTAAATAAGTCAACTTTAAATGTTTCACTTGGAAGTTAGTTAAATGTAAAGACAGAACTATTTATGATGGGATTCCTCCTCCATCAATTTCTTCAATTTTTGCTATTATTTGTCTTAACATGCATGGCTGAGATGGGAATCTATGGTGGGGTCGGGCGCGGCAAGGTTGGTTAATGACCATGACAAGCAGTTTCATTTAACCAGAGACCAAAAGACTTACGGCCATTGAGTGCAAACTTCGAGTGCATCCCAAGTGGCCAGTTTAGAAAGGTATCCTTTAGTTGATGGGGTGAAGGTTTAAGGCCTGCCTTTTTCAGATACGGCCATGGCTCGATGGTTTAACAAGCTTGAAATTAAGTGCTCCGCTCCTTTATCTCGAGCTTTGGCTTAGTACAAAGTCTTAAATGCCTTGAGGGTATCCTATGTCTTCCTCGTCTTACCGTAAATATGTTCTTTCAATGCCAATATCCAATACGAATCTATGTTCATTTTCATCAATTAATTACCCGCGTTCGGGAATTACGACAGCATTCCCGTGAATTTAAGTGAGATAATAAATTGAAATTTGGGCATGTATCAAGATTTATGCAACTAAGATGGTATCCCACTTCCCAACCTACAAGCCTCGCATTAAACTTGTCTCTAGATACGAGAAAGAGAAACAGACCACAATGGTAATGACATTATGAGATGTTTATCCAAAGCATATAGTTGACAGTTATATCTGCCACGTGGAAGATCAATTTCATTAATTCATTCAAAGAGTGAGGTTAAATTGAGTGCCAAAAAGGGTGAGGTGAAATTAATGTCCAGCTTTTTAGTTGTGAAGCCATAATTAAGAGAGCGTGGGCATAATGAGAGGAAATAACGAAGACGAAGTCCATCAAAGGCACCCTGCGATGTTTATATTTGTGTCAATAACATGTTGGTTCAAAGCGCTGCCAAGATATTGATGCTTTTTAAGTGTCATTACTGTTAATTGGATTAGTGATATATTTGTGTCATGCAGCTGCATTTCCTAAGTCTATATCTTATGTTGAAATTGACCAATAATATTACCTGAATTGACATGGTTGGCCAAAACAGTAGAACCCCTTTTCTTCCGTCCATTGATAATAGAATGATTTTTTTTTTTTTTCTCTTTTGCTTTAGTATTAAATAGAGAATAAATTCGCGTGGAACACTCATAATGACTGCTTAGCTTGTCCTGCGAGCGTTATAGCATATGACGTCCACCTACCACAAAATCGATAAAAACAGAAGGGAAGAGAGAACAAGCTACTTGACAGCGAAATACAGTAATAGCCCTCCCCTGTTCTCTTGTAGTATTTAAAGCAACTGACCACCACCATTTTTGCCTCTCATCCCATGCATTCTTACTTGTTCACACGCACACACGCACACGCACGCACACACACACACACACTCTCTCTCTCTCTCTCTCTCTCTCCGGTGCGCTTCCATGGCCTCGTGCAGTAGTGACATTATTAGTTTGGCGCAACTTCACATCTACCATGGGGCAGATCGAGAGGTATTCTCTCGATTGGTTATCACTCTGATGCGAGACCCGGCAGAATCTCTGCTACTCATGGCACTATGGCTATGGCTGGAAGAGATGGGCTACCCAAACATCATTGTGAAGATGGCTTCCAACCTCTTGGATCCTCCGGTGAACGCCATAGCCGATGAAGCCGCTTTATCACTGAAATGTTTGGAATCCAACACCCTTCCTAATAAGCTGCCAAAAGGCGGCATGCCCCTGACGGCCAAGGTCATGGGAAAGGACATTTCTTCGTTGTTTTTCCTCCAGAACAAGTTCACTGCAATCAGCGGAATCAAAAACTTTCTCAACACCGTTTGCTCTCGCATCTTTACTGATATTTTGCAGCGTGTTTTAGGCACGCCGCCTTCCGTAGCAATTCCCAATCATCAGCAGGAGTCTCTCGTTGTTCCAGGCTTTCCACACCCACTGTTTGGGGACGTCACCATAATGCCCAAGGCCGCGGGCCACGATGAATTCCCCAAAGGCGGGCTGTGGGGTTGGGAGCCCTATAACAACGTCACTGAGGACGACAGGACCATGTTTCTCACCTTTTCCCGGGGCTTCCCGGTTTTCAGAGAAGACGTGACCAACCTTTTTACAGACAATTTTGGCGACTGTGTTGTCCGTGTCCAAATGCAAGACAACGTTGCTACCAACGAGCAACCTTTGTTTGCCAAGATCGTTCTGCGCTCCATAACAACCATTGATCGCGTCTTGAATGGCCAACGCATAGCCAAATTCCGGTTCAACGGCAAGCACATTTGGGCTCGAAAATACGAGCGCGGAGATTTTGTTAAAAAATAATAATACTAACAATAATAATAAAAGAAAAGAATCATTGATGGGGGTGTGAAATTAGAAAAGCATGGCCAGTCTCTTTGAATAAAATTTTCCATCCCCTTAATTGCGACACATAAATGTGTCTTTGTTGCCTGTTGTTCCTCGTTCATCATCACTAGTTCTTTAAATACCCGATTCTCTGATGTAATTTCGGCGTTCGTAGGCTCCTTTTTAATTTCAGTTCCTATTCCCTTGCTCTATCATACTAAATAAAAGCAAAATGTTAATCTTCTAATTAAGGGAATGGCCTATAATTAAGAATTTGAAAGCTTACTTTCTCACTTGTCAACTTTTAACTTTTTCTTTTCAGAACAAAAAATCTGTTACACTTGTCAACTTATTGAAGAAAAAAAGATTTTTCATTACTTTGTTTTTGACGAAGCCAGTATTAAAGATGAGAGAGAGAGAGAAAGGAAAAGCAGGAACCGCACCCAAAGAGTTAATTCTGATATATATATATATATATATATATTGATTTATTTTAATTTAATTTATTTTATTTCTATTTTTATTTTTTTGGGTTAAAAGTAAACTAACTAATTCTTGCTCATCTTATTCTTGTTACTAATTTTCATGATTCTTCGATTTAATTGAATCAGTTTTGTATTGTACTGATGAGAACCATGGAGGTGATGGGTGGAAGGTTTCAAAAGATATAAAAAATCCAACACAAGCTAGAGTTTCAATTGATGCAAGAGGTCCATTGCAAATTCCAGAAGGCCCAATAACACGAGCTAGGGCCAGAAAGATCAAAGAAGCACTAAATGGGCTGATTTTGGACACTCAGGCCAACCAGGCTTCAAATGGTGCGAATTCAAGTCTTAAAAGAAGCCCAGGCCTATTTAATATAATTGGACTACTTAAATAGGTCAAAATAAGTGATAGAATTCACTCCTAAATAGGAGTTCATTGTATGTGCTGGAAGTAGTCCGAAATCCCTCCAAAATAGGGATTTCTCCTAAGTAGGAATTTTACCTCTTTTAGGATTGCTATCTAAGCCTATAAATAGGCACCCCTTGTAAGCTTTGGAGATATACAACTTTGAGTGAAATAAACAGCAAGGGTTTTTCTCCCTCGGTTCTTTCAAGAACTAAAGAACTTATCAAGAGGTAATTCTTCTTGTGGCGTTCAAATCGACTTATCACTCCCAATTCCTTCCTTTTCTGGAGTGTGGCGTCCATATCTTTCTTGAATACCCTAGGTTCGTCTTCCTTCGAATATTGGGTCTAGGGTTTGTGTCATTCACCTCTGATTTAGCTTTCCTGGTTGTTCTTTGATTCATTGTGTGCGTTGGGTCCCTAAGCCACGTCTTTTTGGGGTTTTCCGCATCATGTACGTGCCTAAATATTAAAGAATTAAAAAAGCAGAGTTTTCAATGTTCTTCGCCTATCAAAAAAAACTATACTAGTAATTACTACATAATATGAACTAACTCTGTCCACTCTATTAGGCTTCTATCTTTCACGTATCATAAGTTGAAAACTTCAAATTTGAAAATCCAAGTTCTTCGTGTCAATAGTTAACAATCAAACAAAGTAGATATTCATCTGAGGGCTTCGGCATGTTAAATGGCATACTGATTTTGCAATAAGATATTTTTCTTTGACTTGCTCACTAAGACGAGAAAAATCACCATCACAATAGGAAATATATAAGGTTAATTGTGTGTGTTTTGGTAATCGTTAAAAGCAGTGAATCAGCGAGTGCAAACTGCTTGTTAAAAGTTGTTAATTTACGATTATTTTCTATTGCAAACCATTAGAATATATTTTTTATTATTGACAGTATGACGTTATATAATATTAATATTTTTATTTTTATTTCTTTATTTTTTGGTTTGGCATCATCTTTCTTTCAGTAGACTATCATTCGTGAAAAATGTCAATTCTAATTTCAAAACTTAAAATTATTTGTTTCTAAGTCAAAAAACTATTAGTGGATTTAAGTTCTTTCGTATTGCAAATAAATTATGTTTCACTTTTTATGTATGCACACATAAAGTAACCCAACCCAATAGTTATGTTTTTTTTTATTTTTTTATTTTTTAGTGATAAAGATGTAGGCTTAAAGCCTTAAACGAAGAAACAACGTTACAGAGAGAGGTTCAGCTACAAGGTCCTGTTTAAGTAGTAGTGGTAGTACCCCCTCTAGAGGTTCAGCTAGAATATGAAAGCCATAAGAGACTGAGAAGGCTTGGTTTGCCAACCAGTCAGCAGCCTTGTTCCTTTCACAATAGACATGGTTTACCTTCGACCTCTAGTTTTTCCTCATGAGATCCTGACAATTCTGTAGTAGGATGGCCAGTGGGCGTGTGAACGGAAACCCGCTTTGCAAAAAATGTATATTTTATGATAGTCCTATTTTGAGGAAAAGATGTATAGACCCCGATATTACGCGCAAATCTTACGGCCCATCTTCCTAGTAAACCATGGAACGCTCCTTCAACACTGGCTAGCCCAGGATTGACTCCTGAAGCTCCATCGGTGTTCAATTTGATCCAACCTTCCACTGGGGGGGGGGGACTAACCTGTCCAGTGTTGTGCTGAAGATGCCGGTGGCAGTGTGTCATGGATAGCTAGGCCACCATTGCACTCCTTACTCATCCCTGCTCCATATGAATAGGCCAAACACAAGATAAACTCCGAGGAATATTATGTTGTCCTTTTTCCGATAGTTGCATATTCTGTTCTCTACTTCCGTGCCCACCAACAAGTGGTGGCAAGGATAATGGGCTATTCATTAGGACCTCCATAACCAGAATTACCACCAATATTAGAAGCCGGCTACTCACCCAGTAAACAACAAAAAGAACCAAACTTTCAATGTTGGTGCCATTAGCGAACCCCACAAATCCACTACAGGCTTACGATCCTTCAATAATTGTATTATTGTTTCATCACAAATTCCACAAAGTGGCAAATAGGTTATTGAGCAAAACCTCTCTGCCTGAAGGTTGCTGGTGTTTGCTGTGTTACAAATCAGGAAGTTACAGAAGGCAAGAACCTGAAAAGCAACTGAAGAAGGAAAGCTGCTATTTTATTCCTTTTTATCTCCACTATATGGAGTTTTTGTACAAACAAAGCCTTTAATCATTGCTTAAGGCATGGACTACCTTACTTATACAAAATTACAAGTTATCGAGGCTTAATAGTGGTCTGTCAGCACATTACGGCAAACCATCGATTTGGTACAACTCTCCAACTACTCCAACCAAGTTCCAAAGCTAACAAACTAAACCAATTCAACAAATGGTTCAATTACAACACTTGTTTGATCTTTAAGTTTGTAAACCAACTTTACAATTACGATCAAATGACAAGTCTTCAACCTTTCTCTCCAAGGATTCCTCTCAGCATCCAAAACAGATTCTTCAATTTTTAATATAGCTTGAACAAAAAGGAAATTAGGTTTCCCAACACTCCTCCTTAAGTTGCTTGATGTTCATGTCCATTTTGGACCTTAAGTACTCAAATTTGTTCCTTGACAAAGCTTTGGTCAGAACATTTGCAATTTGGTTCTCTAATTTGCAATGGAGTAGCTCCACTTCTCTTTCTTGTTGTATTTCTCTGGCCAGACGAAATTTCATCTTGAAATGTTTTGTCCTATGATGGAAGACAGGATTTTTTGAGATTGTTATGGTTGATTGATTGTCTACCTATATTACAGTAGGCTTCAATTGAATTAACTTCAAAGCAGTCAACATTTTCCTCAGCCAAACGACATGGTTCACTACAGTAACAGCAAATACATACTCAGTTTTTACAATGGATTGTACAATTACGTCTTGCTTCCTCGAGCTCTAAGAAAACATTCCAGATCTTAAGAAAAAGAGATACCTTGAAGTGCTTCTCATGTCATCTGAGCATCTAGCCTAATCACTCTCTAAGAATCCTATTTGAAGGATTGGTGTTACTATCCTTCATTTTTAATAGTAGCATTACCGCAGCAAGAAATGCAGCAACAGCAATAGCAGCACCGGCAACAGAATGCAGCAGGTTGAGAATAAGTTAGTTATACAATTAGGTTAGTTATGGTAGAATGCAATAGAATGCTCTGAGAAAAATCTGAATTTAAAATTTGTATTTAGATTTGAATTTTTTAAAAATATAATTATAAATAATTATACAATTTAATTTTATAAAAATTATATAATTGCCTATATAAATAAGTTAATTAATCGATAAAAAATATATTTTTTATTCTAAAAAATTAGATTAAAGTCTCTACAAGTCTCACTTTTTATTTTTTTACCCTTACTTTTTTTCTTTCTTTCGTCTGTTGCATTCATCCACATCCTACATAAAAACTTAAAAAGTGGTTAATAATTTGTTAAAACTAATATTTTGGTATCAAAGCAAAGGACTAATGAGAGACTTACCATAATTGACTAAAGGAGGAGCTGTTTGTTAGGCTTGCCAGCAAAGGAAACAATCCCAAATTCCTTTTTTAGTTAATCAAGCTTAGAGGAGTAAAGAAAGACTATAACTGGTTCATTGTGACACCTATGGTCCAATGAATGTTAAGTCACTCAGAGGTAACAAATACTTTGTGATCTTTATAAATGATCTAATAAGATATTACTAAATCTATTTCTTGTAGCAAAAGTTAAAAGCTATTAAAATTTTCAAGCAATTTAAAACTTTGATAGAAAACCAAAGTAATTGTAAAATCAAGGTCATAAGAAGTGATAATGGTGTTGATTTACTTCTACCAAATTCAAAGATATTTGCAATATAACTAGGATCAAGCAGTAGTTGACAGCTCTATACATACCTCAGCAAAATAAGGTGAGTAAAAGAAAGAATATGAGTATTATGGAGATGTCTAGATGTCTTCTGTTTGAAAAAATCATGCCAAAGAGGTTTTGGGTAGAAGTAACAACCATAGTAATCTATTTGCTAAATATATTGTCATCCAAGATATTGAAGAATCAAATTCCCCTTAAGGTTCTATATAGATTCAAGCCATTTACAACACATCTTAAGGTGTTTAGTTGTTTGTGTTATACATTGATACTAAGGAAAGAGAGGAGCAAATTGGATCACAAGACTATACCTTGTATTATCATTAGCTATACAAACTTAACTCAGAATTATAGGATCTTTAATCCTTTAACTGGGAAAATCAATACCAATAAAGAATTTAGATTCTGTGAAGATCAAAATTATAGCTAAAAAGACTCTTATGTAAGGAGATCTAATTTAGAAATTAATCTTCTTTAATCTAAAAAAGAAGAAAAGATGCAGAACCTAATTCAAATAAAGACTTTCTTATAAGGAGCATAAGACCTCTTAAATATATGTATGAAAAAAGTGTAGTGACAATATTGGGGCCAGTAAGCTATAAAGAAGCAAGTAGATGCTTCAAATGGAAAGAAGTAATGCAACTGGAGATGGATATAATTTAAAAAAATCAAACCTAGATTTTGGTTGATAAGCCTACAACTAAGAACCCTATTAGTTTAAAATGGATATATAAGGTCAAGCTCAATTTAGATAGATCAATCAACAAGTATAGGGCAAGGTTTATGGTTAAAGGCTTTGCACAACAGTATGGCTTGGTTAGATACAATCAAGTTTTTATTAGCTCTTGTAGTATAACGTGGATGGACAGTTCATCAACTTGATATAAAGTCAGCATTCTTAAATAAAGAGCTAACTAAGGAGATATATATTAAACAACGTTAAGACTTTTAGAGAAAAGGCATGGAACAAAAAATGTACCTGTTGAACAAAACCTTGTATGGATTAAAGTAGGCTCTTAAAGCTTGTTACAGCAAAATTAATGATGACCTCCTCAAGGTCTCATTCAACAAAAGTCTAAATAAAGTCACATTGTATGTAAGGGAGCACAGTCATGAAGTAGTAATTGTGTTTTTCTATATAAATGACTTATTAGTAATTAGTAGTAGCTTATAACTTGTTAATCAATTTAAGGTTGAAATGAAAAAGTTGTTTGAAATGACAAACTTGGGAAAAATAACGTTCTTCTTAGGTTTCGAAATTCATTAATTCAGCAATGAAATCTTTATAAACTAAGAAAAGTTTACCAAATATGTTCTTAAAAAGTTCCAAATGAAGAACTATAAAGAAACAAGTACTCTTATGGCTATTGGAATGAAACTGATAAAGATGGAGCTACCAGAATGGATACAAGCAAATTCAAGAGCTTGGTTAGATGTCTTCTCTACCTGGCAGCATCTAGACCAAATATCATACAAGCCACGAGTCTTCTTTTAAGATACATACATAATGTTTCTCAAATTCACCTTAAAACTGCAAAAAGGATTTTAAGGTACATCAAAGGATCAATTAACCTTGGAATCAAGCTTGGCAGATCAAGGAAATTAGAATTAGCAAGATACATAAACAATGACTAGGCTGGCTCTCAAGATGATATAAGAAGTACCTCTAGGTACTTATTTACCTTAGGCTTAGGTACCTTTTGTTGGAATTCAAAAAAGCAAACAATGGTTGCTCAATCAACTATAGAAGTTAAATGCTTGGCAACAACAGTAAAGGTGAATTAGACCATCTAGTTAAAAAGAATGCTTAAAGATTTTAAAAAAAGGAAAATTGAACTAATAATCATATACTATGATAATCAGGACATAATTAAAATTTTTAAAAATCCAATTTTTCTTGATAAAACCAAGCATTTTTTAATAAAACTTCATACTGTGAAGGAAGCCTAACAAAATAAGAAAATAATGCTAACCTATTACCTAACAGAAGATCAACTTTTTGATATACTAACTAAGCCTCTTAACAAAGCAATATTTAAGTATTTATGAAATAAGTTGGGGATGTATCATTACAACATTAAAGAGGAGAATTAAAGGATTGGTGTTGTTGCTCAACATCTTCAATAACAGCAATGCAGTAGTAACAGCAACAAGTTGCACCAGCAAAAAATGCAACAACAACAATAATAGCACTAACAACAGGATGTAACAAGTTGAGAATCAAGTTAATTATGGAAATTAAGTTAGTTATAGCAGAATGCAGCAAAATGCTTTAAGAAAAATCTAAATTTGAAATTTATATTTAAATTTAAATTTTTCAAAAATGCAATTATAAAAGCTTATGCAATTCAATTTTGTAAGAATTATGTAATTGTCTATATAAACAAGTTAAATAATTAATGAAAAATATATCTTTTGCTCTTGAAAACCAGATTAAGGTCTCTTGTAAGTCTCACTTCCTGTTATTCTGCCCTTTCCTTCCTCTGTTCCTTCCTCTGCTATATTCATCCACATCCTGCATAAAAACTTAGAAAGTGGTCAAGAATCTACCAAAACTAACACTACTAACATGATTTGAACTTTTCTTATAAACTAAATTCCAAGTTCAATAGTCCTTTTCACACACCTTAGGATTCTTTTAGCTGTATCATAATGAAGTTGACTGGGAACCTACATGAATCTTGACAAAAAGCTTATTATATGTATTATATCTAATCTTGTTATTATCAAGTATAATAGCCTTCCAATAAGGCCTCTATAAGATATGCAATCTACCTTTTTAGCTTTCTCTTCTTTACAAAATTTCTCATTTGTGTTAAGAGGGGTTGGAACTAATTTGCAATTGGTCATGCTATACTTTACAAGTAATTCAGTGGCATACTTTGTCTAAAAAGATGCTATTTTGAGTTTGCGAAACCTCTATTTCTAAATAGAAGTCATCTCTCTAGAATTAGTGTCATCTTGTTTCTTATGACAAGAATGTCATCAACATAAATGGTTTTTATTTAGAGAATTCGGTCTTTTTTTTTTTTGTTTTGTTTTTTCGCATTCTAATCAAGCAAGTTGAGATTAGAAAAGGCCTACAAGGCCACACTGCTCACCTCCTGAATCAGTCTTTTTTTTTTTTATTTTTTGGCCATCATGGGACTCATTAAGCCCCTAATTTCACAAATCTCTTTTCCCAAAACACTCTCATTCTTCGCCCAAGCTTTAAAACTAACCGTTGGACTTTCAAAGACATTGAGGTTACGTTTAAGAATTAGATTCCATGTACTAAGTTGCTATTTTAAATTTCGTCAGTAATATCTATCAGCTAAGCATACGCCGTCTGCTCCTCCAGAAGGGAACTAAATCGTTTAACGCCGGTCCTTTAAGCAATGATAAGGGCAATACCGCTATTTCTGTTTCGGTTTACCATCAACGATGCATGAAAAAAAGCCCGACCGAGTAAAATGGAGGTGCGTAGCTTTGACCCGCGTCACACGTTTGCCAACTAAACTTCCACTCTACCTTTTCTCATCCACTCCACGATGTTTCTCAGCCAGAAACCCACTTGCCGGCAACTTTAACTCTCACCGAAGACGTTTCCTGAGGATGGAAGGCTGGCCCTGATAGAGCGCAGGAGTTCTATGAGTTTTTACCAAAAAATTTATTACAAAACTGCACAGCCATGGCAATAGACTGGAACGAACTTTGAGCCCAAGACCGACTTGCCCGGTCCCGGACATGTAACGGTTCATGGAGGCATCAAATACAAAATATACAAAAGGGTCGAAAAAGACGAAGACCTCATTTTTCCATCCAACTCCCTTCAAAAGATAAATAAAGTACAGGAGTTAAATCATATAGCTTTTCAGTACCTTAACTTGTTATGTACATTAGAGTGGAATGTAAAGGCTGATCGACTTGTGAGAAAGAAAAGATAGAATATCAGTCTAGCAATTGATGCCACATTGACCATTTGCAGCATTTGTGGACCCTGATGTGAAGGGGTCGATCCGCACCCATAGCAAGGAGAAAATGGAAGCGAGAAGGATGGACCATACAATGACAATTGTTGGCGTGCGGTTTTGGCGACCTATCAAACCCTTCAAGAAAGGATATAGATGGGCAACGACCCACAGCGCAAAGAAAAGCTTGCCAAAAAGTGGACCCCATGACTGGTACCCGCTGTTTATAGCATATGAAACACCAGCCACAATGCCCACCAAGTTCACGATAAGGACTGTGGTAGGAGGTATCAGAAGAGATGTCCACTTGAACACATAAAGCTCTGCAAACTCCCCATCATCATCAGATGCTTTGGAAGTGACAGTAAAGTTTGTATCAATCCCTGCAAGCACTTTAAGCAGCCCCTGGAATACAGCAAAGAGATGGGCCGAGGTACCCCCAATAACCCAGAATTGTTCATTACGCCACCAATCTTCAATACTGACTCCACTCCATCTAAGCTCAAGTATTCCAGTGGTGAAGATGGAGATGAAGAGGAGAATAAACCACATACTAGCAAAGTTGCTTATCTGATAAGATTTCAGAGATTCATTGGTACTGATTAGACACATATATGTCTACATAAATTCCCAAAATAACCAGTAACAGATAAATGAAGTTGTCACCCACCTCAGGAATAATGAATTTATTAGTTAAAAGGCAAAATGCAGGAAGCATGCAGTAAGCAATCAGTGGGATTGAAGTGAGCGGGTATACTATGGTATTAATGTATGCTATCCTCTCCAGAAGCTTTAATCTTCCGTTGTAGCCATACCAAATGGGACAGTGCCTACTCAGCAAAATTTCAATGGACCCCAAGGCCCACCGAAGAACCTGGTTCAAACGATCAGAAAGATTGATAGGAGCAGAACCTTTAAATGCTGGGCGGAGAGGCATGCAGTAGATCGATATCCAACCACGAGCATGCATCTTGAACCCAGTTAAAATATCTTCGGTCACAGAGCCATAGATCCACCCAATCTGGAGAACCAAAAGCATTAGTTGGTGTCTAGATGAAATACAGTGATGTCAAAGATGTACTAATAAATACCATGCTAGACTAACCTCTTTACCCCATTCAGTCTTGTCTTCATATCCACAGCTTATGACATGGATAGCTTCTTTCAAAAGAGTAGCGGGATTTGTTGACTGTGGAATGCCTCCCTGTTCCATGAAGGTAGCAGCAATAAAAACTGGTGACTGTCCAAAGCGCTTTTCTAAACTTTTCTGAGACATAAGAAGTGACCTCTCATCATCATATCCTGCAGACCAAAACAAGCATGGTTAACACCACACATTCTGTTCAACTTTTCTACTTGATTGGCTGGGCCATCATCTTTGTCTAAGTCACTGTAAATCCACTGATTAAAATTAATCAAAACGAATAATATAACAGAAGCATCAACCATGGGACAAAAGGTTGAAGGGAAATAAAGTTTTAAGAAACCAACCATCAACACCCTCCTCAATGTCTTCCATGTTGAAAATGGGGGTGGTGGATTCAGTTCTCTTAAGTGCCCTCTTCTTGTCAATATACTTCTTATTACTACTTTTTCCTTTCTTTCGTGAACCACAACAACTCTTGACAATGATATTTGGCTCCAAATCTTCCTCAGTCAAAACCGGATCATAACCATAGAGAGCTTGCCTATTGAAACAGCAACCAGTTCCCACATAGACAGGACCCTGGATGCCATCCAGCCCTTTCAAGTTGATCTGAATACAATGACAACAAATGTGTGAGCCATTGGAAAAGAAATACAAAAATGAAGTTTGCAGATTGCTAATAGATGAACTGAGACTTACATCAAAGAAAACAATATTGCGATTGGCATATCGATCATGCAAGTCAATACCATCAAAACGTTGTGGGAACTGCACGTAGCATGTCTTCTTTCCAAGGACAGGGTCCATTAGGAAACACATGGCTTCTTTAAGAGCTTTGCTATTATTGAAGTAGTGATCACAATCAACATTCAAAAGAAAGGCACCATTGGTCAACACAGCTGAAACTCTAATCTATAGAACACAAAGACAGGTGAAGTCAGAAGGTGAATTAAGTTTAGAACACACGTTAATGGCAAAGAAATCCACTGTCCTTCACCTCCACAAGACTATAGTCTGTGAATATGAGTCAGAAACTGAAACTAAGGAACTACATACAATAGTACAAAAAGACAAACCAATGCATTCATTGCTCCAGCTTTCTTGTGATGTTGGAAGCCTGGTCTCTTCTCACGTGAAACATAAACAAGTCGAGGCAGCTCATTTCCATCAGTGTCAAGTCCCCCACTATGGCCTAGGAACACCTGTTCTCCCCATAAGGCAGACAAGGTAAGTTAATGTGACTACATCATGAACAAAGAACTTTGGAAGTAAGGTGATACCTGGATCATTCCTGGATGATCTCTGGGATTATTTCCAGGCCAAGGAGTGCCATCCTGCATTGTCCAACCTTCCTCAGGCATCTTCTGTGCCTTGGCAACAAGGGCATTTATCCGCACTTTGAATTCTTCATACTCCCTCTGTGGCACCAAATAATGCTGTGTCTTTCAACTAATGTTGGAAATAAGGGATGATAACGGAACTGGCTTAAGTCATACACGTATACAACATAAGGGATCCTCATGACTTACCTTCATTGCCCGGCGTTCTTTCACAAAAGAAGGCTGTATCTTGTCTTTCAAATAATCAATTTTTTGGGCAAAATAAAACTCTGGGGCCCTAGGTTCAATGTTGTGCTTTTTGCAGAAGGGCACCCATTTCCTTGCAAACTCTGCAGTTTCTGAAAGGGCTTCAAATGTCAGCATTGCTGAACCATCATCAGAAACATAGCAAGACACCTTATCGACAGGGTAATCAACAGCTAGTATAGATAAGACAGTATTTGCGGTTATAAGGGGAGGCTCTTTAAGGGGATCCACAGTACTAACAAAGACATCAACTGGAGCTAGCTGTGATGGTTCCCCTTCTCGATCATATCTGCAAGGTATAGACAACAGTTAACAAGACAATAACAACAATTCTTCCCCACCCCTACTTCAATTGACCAAGACCTAACTTCATTAACATTACACCAACCTCAGTGCAAGCCTGTCAAGATATGTCTCACGATTGACGGGAGACCATTTTGGAAACTGGTCCAGAAGCCAGGACAAGGCAAACCAGATCTCACAAATAACTGATGTCAGCCACAAAGGGTATGCATCTTTCACAGGATGAGTAGCACGATATTGTAAGAAAAATCCCAAAATAATGAGACGGAGAATGATAACAGCGCGATAAGGTGTCAGTTTAGATGAAGAGAGAGGCACCACATGACTTAGAGGTTGTCGAGCATCATCAGCCCTGAGAAGCAATGGAGACAGAATTGTAAAATCTAAAGCTAGTACACATTTCCAAGATTAGGTCCATAACAAGTAGTTTGCTCCACTGAACATGAAATGATGAGATGCAAAAAATCTTCATGGGCAAGAAAAGCAGATCAAAGCACATTGTAGTGCCAGAGATCAACATTTTTATTTCTAGGATTATTGAAGGAAAATATCGTGCCTGCAAGGTGACAAAGAGCTTGAAATGATATACCAAATGAAATATATTCAATAAAACTCATTCTTTATATGAAATGGATTACTATTACTCCTATGGGCACCATCAACTTGAGCCCAAAAACAAACAAACCAAATTTTCAATGGAATCTCACATCTGGAGTTCTTCTCCATTAGAACCAGTGCCTTCAATGTCTCCCTTTCCTTCACTGTATCTGTTGGTCATCTGCATCATATTTTTCTCCTGTTTGAGCTTCCATCCCTCAACCCTCTCTTTCCAGTCAATGTTACCAAGGCCATAAGAATTCAAGTCCTTTGATGGGTCCACAATTCTAACAGGAACTGTTAAAGAAGATTAAAAGATAAACATAACATCCATGAAAGCCAAAAAGATGATGTAGAAACTCATCAAAGATATTTACATGAACAGATTGAGATTGTTCTAATACCTGGCTGTCTAGGATCAATGTAAGAAGCGGAATGGACATTTTTTTCCGGAGGGCCCAACGGCCCAGATGTAGTCCGTACAGATTGGGTATCAGGTGTAGCACAGGGAATCTCACCGGAGACCTGGTAACAGCAGGCATATCAGCAAGTAGAAAACTGCATAACTCAAAATACCAGGCATATAAAGTCAAAATATAGAAAGATGAGGTTCAGGTTAATTTTTTAAGTAATAATAACAGTCAAACAATAAAGTTTACAAGACAAACACTATGAAAGAAAACACAGTTTGTGTGGCAATGCCAATAGAACAAGCAGATCCATTAGAGAGGAGAATGACAATTTGCAGAGGTTTAACAAAAAACCAGATTAACTTGTGATCAGCTGAATCACTGTATTCTTGAAAAGATGAACAAATGGCATACATATGGCATACATACATTACAAATTCATGTTACATATCCATTTGCACGAAATGGGACCGTAACCATAAAATGTGCTTACTGGCTGCCCATTCATGAGAAGGGGGATTGGCTGTTGAGATTCATGCCTAGAGGATGAAGAAAGGTCCACGTCATCACCCTGCCACTGGTGTCTAACCCTATTATTTCCCTGGGAATAATCAAATTCATTCTCAAGGTCATCAACATCATCTTCATCTTCATCTCCTTCCACCCGAGGACTCCCTGAAACATCCAGATGATCCAATTGCTAGTAAATGGGTTAATATAATATAAAATAAAATCAAAACAAAGCATCAGCTAGTAACCTAACCTTTGTGCCTCTTATACCTAGTCTTGCACTGTGGGCAAGACTGAGTTCCATCTTTCCGCTCATACTCATAACAGGGACGACACACTGGAAAAGCACACTCATTGCAAGCAACAAAAGTGTCGCCAGCGGTTGTAAGTCCAACATTATCGCCACAAATCTGACATGTTTGGCCATTTAAATTCTTGAGGGGTTTTGTCTGCATTGCAAAACAGAGCAAGTTGATTAGAATTTCTGAGACACTGTTGAGACTGATGCACACTGAAAAGATAGCAATCACAGAACAGAGGTGGAACAGATTAGGAAGAGCGAAATCTCTCAAAAGATAAGAAAAAGAAAAAAAAAAAAAAAAAAGGAAATTAAAGTATGACAGTTAGGGTGCATCAGCCATCAAAACACTTAAAATGACCGGCAGGCAGAGGAGGCATTTAAATTACTCTGACAGGAAAACTTAAGGATAACCACGATCCGAGTAACAAAAAAATGGGGAAAAAGAAAATAAAGAATCGATTGAAATCGGCAACAAAAGTCAGTACAAGGCTCACTCGCACCCGTCGACACTAAGATTTTAAGACACCAGAAAGCGTCCAGATTACTTCAAACTAAAAGGGCTGCTTTAATGAAATTCAAACTTGAAAATCAACATCTAACAGAAACTGTCGCATCGCCGACAAGAAGAAGAACTAGACACCAGAACGCAACTAAATGAAATGAACTATCAGTCAGCTTCTACAACGAATCCTCCTCACTGAACTAACACTCGGATCCAAGCAAAGAAACACGAAGAGGAATAAACAAAAAGGGAATGCATCTCTACGTACGCAACGAGAAAAACAAAAGAGAAAAAATGAGTGAGCAAAGAAAAACGAACCCCACTATCGGAATCGTGGCGGATCCGGACCAGCTCGTTCCGCCGGTAAGACCCGGCAACCATACCCGCATTCGCTTCCATACAGCCGCTCCAATTCGTCTGCCTGGTGGTAAGGCAACAGAGGCAGATCTAAGGCAACTTTTGTGGAGTGAGAAAAAGAGACCGGGGGGAAAGGGGGGGCGGCCTGCCCGTGAATTCTTCGTCCCCCCGCTCACTACGCCATCTCCTTCCTTTTCAGTCCTTTCTCTCTCCACTTCCAGCTGGCTGGCCGCCTCGCCGTCGATTTACCAAACGCTTGTCCCCTTTTTTAATCTTTATTATCTCCCATTTGATTTCAGTTTCCCCCCCCCCCTTTTTTCCTTTTTTTTCTCTAACTGGTCGAACAGGTGGCTCGTCTCTCTTCTCCTCCAATCCGACTTGGCGCCGCAGCTGCCCGAAACCGTTCGAGCCGCATCGGAAACAGACGAGAACGTCGTTTTCACTTTGTAAAATGTGGGACCGTGATTCGTGTAACTTACGATGTGTGGACACGTAGACACAATATATATTAAAAATATTCAATATGAAAACTAAAAATAATTAACATTAATATTTATTTATTTTTTAATACTTTTGTATATATTTATATATATATATACACATTAATAATAATAATATTATTATTATTATTATTATTGAACGGGTATTATATTCGGTACCCATGTCTAATCTCACGTTTAGAAAGCGTACGTACATCTTCGCAGCGTGTAATTCTTGTCATTAAACATTACGCGGACTTCTGCTGCCACCGCCAATCGTCTTCTAACACTTTTCCATTTTCGGCTCGCGGATCATTGTCTGTCGAGAAAAGGACAAAACTTTAAATCTTCTTGTTTTTTCTTTTGTGTTTTTTTTCTTTCGGTTGGCTGTCCACAGCCCGTAACCCGTTACCGGTCACTGTCGGCTACTTCATTTCGACGCGCTCGTGGCTGTCGGTGGCCTCGTTTCTAAATGCCAAATTGGTTCGCCTTTTTATCCCTTGAAGCTTTATGCCCCCTCAGAGTAGAGTATCTAAAATACACAATGCCTTTTGGCGCTCTGCTCTACGATATAATTCGGAAAATTGCCGACACAGGCTTTTGAATAGTTAAGTCACCGTTCATCGTTGACACCTGAGACCCATACCACCGGAATCGCTTCTTGCGTCGGGATATCGCTGGACTTTTGCGGAAAGGGTTGTCGCAAAGGCAATTTACTCCCGGCGGTCAGTCACCATCCACCCACAGTCCGTTGGTTTTCATCCGTGTCCTCCCATGTCGGGCTGGGCTGATTTCCACCCAAGAATATCATACTAGAATTATGCAAAAATCCTAAATTGGGCTGATTTTTAGAGCAGGGTTGCAATGATATTTTTTCTTATAAAAAATATTGGTCGTTCGCGTTTTTTTCCATCGAAGATTTTGACCTTTTTTTTTTTTTTTTTTCTATCATTGCTTTGTCGCTAAATGTGTCTAATAGTATGTTACATCAGCTAATTGATACGACTCAAAAAAAAAAAAAAAAAAAAAATCATGTCCCACTATTCTTAAAAAAAATTAAAAATTTTAAATAATTTGCAAAGAATGAAAAATTTCTTGGAAAATCAAAAATATATATAAATTAAAAAAATAAAAACATTTTAAAATTTCAATAATTTAAAATAAAAGCATAAAATTTAACAACAAATCTGAAAAATACTTTTAAGAAATTTGAAACTTTCGACTAAATATGAAATAAAAAATTTTCCAAAAAATATTTTAAAATTTTGAAACATGAAAATAAAAACCAAAATTTCAAGAAAAATTTTGAAATTTTTTTTTTTTTGAATGTGAAATTTTAACAAAAAAAAAACAGAGAAAGATATATTGTGAAAAATATCTGAAAAATTAAGAAAAATTTTTCAATACTCCAAAAATCTAGAATAAAATATGACAAAGTCAAAAAAAAATTGAAAATACTTTCAATCTTGAAAAAGCATCTAAAAATGGAAAATGAACCAAAATTTTGTTTCCTTTGCACAATATATCTTTCACTTTTTACTTAAAAAATTTAAATTCTTTTAAAATATTTTCATATCTTTTTCTTTAATTTTTCAATTTAATGTCATTTTTTGGATTTTATTTTCGAATTTCAAATTTTTTTAAAATAATTTGGAACTTTTTTTAATTTTGATAAAATTTCAGACTTCTAAAAATATTTTTCAGATTTTCTTTTCAATTATTTTATTTTATTTTGAATTTTTGAATTTTTTAAAATTTTTTCAATTTTTTTTAGTTTATAAATTTTCTATGTTCTTTTTGAAATTTTTTCTTTTTCTCAAAATGTTTAAAATTATTCATTTTTTTTTAATATCATATCATCAAAAAATAATAATGTGCCTTTTGAGTTAACATCGAACAACTAACATGGCATGTCACACAAAATATTGAATTGTAAACTAAACAAAAAGGATCAAAACTATTAGTGGAGAAATGTAAGAGACTAATTTGGAAAAAAAAAAAATTGTGACCCTAATTTGAGAAATAGCCAAACATAGAGGACTAATTATAGATTTTTGCCTACAATTATCAACTATTCCCTCTTTGTTTTAATGTTCTTTCAACATTCAATAATAACATATACACCAAAAATTAAGTAAAAACATCAAACTTCTTAACATTATTTTTTTCCTGTGGAGTTTTGAATTAAAGTGAATCAATAAGTTGCCTATAATTTTGAACAAAAATATTCAAAAAAAACTTAGTGAATTCATACAATTATTTAAGATTAACAAAATCCTAAATGGTCAGATATAAAACACTTAGTAATTAAGTTCTCGAATTTTTTATATTTTCTTATAAGTTTTATATTTTTTAAATTAGTTTCAAATTAATACTTAATTTTTATAAATCCTTATAATTGAGTTATCAAGCTATTAATGAATGACATTTAGTTGTTGATATATGATTTATAATAATTTTAACTACTTTTTATTAAGAAAAATTAATTTAAAATAGATTTAAAAATATTAAATTTAAATAAAAATACAAAAAAAAAGAATTTTATCGTAAAAATTATAAAAATTTAGGATCAATATTTTTTTTTCTCCCTAAGTTTATTAGACCATGAGGTATAGAATGAGAGTAACTTTCCTCATTCTCTTACCCTCATTCTTCTCTTTTCAAAAAGTAAAACCCAAGATCTTGTAAATAAAAATCTAAATTTTTTATCATTGAAGTATTTTCTAAAAACCTAAATATCATTATTTTATGAATTCAAACCTAATATAATGCAAATAATTATTTAAGTTTGAATTCTACAAATTACAAAAAAATATATAACTTTTTATATAAAATTTTAAATTCTTTAAATCTCTTATTTCCACTTAAAATTTATTATTATCTCTACTTAAAATTTAAAATTGTTCAATTAATTAACTTACAAGACTTTAATTAATAAAAAAATATTGTCAAAGTTATCAGTAATTGTTTACAATTATTTTAATAAATCAATCTATTACATCCATTAAATTTACAAGCAAATATATATGATTTTAGGCAATTGGTTATAGTTAAATTTAATTTAAATTATACAAAAGCAAGCTAAATTTATTTATATTTTTAGTTTATAATGAATAAAGTTATTAATATTTATTATATTTAGAATTTTAATAATAATTCAAATTGTTGTTGGATAATAAAAAGAAAGTTTATACACATAAATTATTTTTATAAAATGTATAAATAAAACATGTAATTATAGTAGATATGCAAATTTTGTGAGGACATATTTATCATACAACAACAAAAGCAGTCTTTTGTAATTTAAATATTATAAATTAAAATAATTATCTTTAATAAGTCATAAACTATAATTTTAAAAAAAATTATTAAAAATGTAAAAATAAAATATATATGATCATATTTGAATTCTCACAAAATAGATAATACTATAAATATATATATATATTTCTCGCTAAGACTTTTACCTAAAAAATAATGTTAATGATTTTTTATATTATTTTATTTTTAATATTTTACTATTAATTACACATAACTTTGATCACATTAATTACAAAAATAAATAAATAAATAAGACTAATTAAAATTAAAAAATGACAATAAAACATATTTATATGGTATAAAATTATATCTATATTATATTTACAAAAAAAGGTTAGTTAGTATAGTAAGCACATAAGAATTTTTAAATTTTTCATTATATGTTTAACAACTCTTAAAGTAAATCATATCCAAAATCTTATATATAGAAAATATTTATTGTTCACATGCCATATTTTAAGAAATTACAAGAAAAAAAAAACTCAAATTTAGGTGTGGTAACTAAAAATATCCTCTATTATATAATCATTAGCTAAAGTTATTTGTTATCATAAAAATGCCATGAAAATTAAGAAAAACAAGACTAAAATGTCTTTGTCATTATAACTACAATATAAGTGTTGGGAGACTAACAAAATATAGAGGCAAAAGTCTAATGCTAAGATATTTATACATAAATCAATGTATACACTTTAAACATCATTTGAGCAAAATTATCTTTAAAAGCTCATTTAGGATTAACACATCTTATTGCCTAAACTTAGAATAATGCAGTTTAGACAATAGGCATGATATACAAACTATAATTATATATCATTACAAGTGAAAATTTATTTATTAGTTATAATTAAGTGATAAAGTCCAATTTATCACTACTTTTTAGTGATGAACAAAACCTACCTTTATTCATTAAATAAAATTCAGATTAGTTTTACCTTTCATCCATTAACTATATCATTATAATCTTTTTAAATATAGATGATGATGAAGAAAATTTTGAAAATGTGAGCTTAAATATTGAAAAGAAAACCAGAAAAGAAATCAAGGAAACAATAGAAAACATACCTTAAAAAAGTTATGAATGAATGTACTTATTCTTTCTTAACAAGCAATTAGCTTTCGAGGCAGTACTTAATTTAAACTAAAACCAAAGTAACAAGTTATTTAGATGACAAAACCCAAGAAATTGTACATAAAATAAATACAAAGGAACCATAGGATCATGCAAACTTGGTAGTTTAGTGTAGAAGAAACACAAGAGTTTAAAATTAAGGAGAAATCAAAGCAAAATCTAAGTAATAAACTTACGAGTTTAACATCACATTTCAATCCAAAGTTATAAAGTATTGGATTTATGAGTTTAAGTTTACAAGTTTATCCTATTTTACCTCATCTTAAAGTATGCATTTGTTAATACTTTAAGTATCACACTTAAGTGCATATGTGTTACAACTTTTCTTCCAAAGTCACGTTTTACCAATTCTTATTAGACTTTGTCCTTTCCTTCTTTAATGAGTATGATTTGTCTTTTCCTTCCTTATAAAGTAGCAACCGTAGGAAATATGTACTATTTGTACTCATCTCTTATTAAATTATTAGATATGATACCACTTATTAGCAAAATGGAAGAGCCTAAAATTAGGAAAAACCCTAACACTTGTTGTCTATAAAAATAGACATGTTGTAAAATCTTAAAAATATTTGGGTACAACTAAAACTTTTCACACTACTAATGCATATGATAAAATTTAATGATATATCTAAACCTTCATAATAGTTCTCTCTTTCCTTATATTATTTACTATTAATTAATGAAGGTGAATTAGAATGTTTTGAACAAATAATATAAGTTAAAGGCTTTATAAATTAGAAGTTAACCATGAAATGAATTTATTATAAAAAAAAAAAAGCATACATAAGAATTAACTTAATTACCAAAAAAATAAAAATGCACTTAACAATAAGTAAATTTACTAAGTCAAAGAAGAACATAATTGCAATGAAAGATATAAGGTAAGGTTGTTTATAAAGAGATTTTAGCATAAATAAGGTATTAATTGCACTAAAATTTTCTCTTTAACTGTGAAAATATCAATAATTTAGTTAATGTTGAGCATTATTACATCTAAAATTTTCTATCTATAACAACTTAATGTAAAACAACTTACCTTTATAATGATTTAGGAAAAGATATTTAATTAATGCAATCAAAAGGATTTTCAATTCTTGGAAAGGAAAATCTTATATAAAAGTTTAATAAAAAATTATATGATTTAAAATAGGCTCTTAAGAAATGGTATAAGAAGTTTGATACTTTTATATACAATTGCAATGGTACAATTTCAAGAGATGTGACATGAATTATTATTGTTACTATAAGAAATTTGACAATTATTATGTTATTTTGCTTTTATATATAGATGATATGTTCATTAAATGTTTTAGCATTTAAAAAATTAATAACTTTAAGTGTAATTATCAAATAAATTTGCAATGAAAGATCTTAAAGCTACAAAGAGAATTCTCAAAATGAAAATTGTAAGGAACAAAATGGCCAACACCTTGAAACTATTATAAACTATATATATTAATGTTGAATCAATTCAAGATGTAAGAAGCAAGGCTAATCAGCACTCTTTTGACAAATCACTTTAGGCTTTCAAAAGAATAATCATCAAAAATAGATAATAAGTGCAAGTACATGTTAGGAGTTCCTTATAACTTAACAATTTATAATCTTATATACACTATGGTTTACATTAAACCTAACATAGTACATGTAATGGTAACTATAAATATGTATATGGTTAATTCAGGTAAACATTAGGAAGCTATTAAGTGATTTTTTTTTTTATCTGAAGGGTAATACATATGTTATATGGTTGCTTAATGTCTACTTTAATTTCTTCTAATTTTGGATCTTGTATTTTCTCAATAGTTTGATGCTTTATAAAAAGCATCTTCATGCAATTTCAATAAAGTGACAAAATACAATAAAAGGTTCCTTTATTACTAACATAGCTTACATAAATGAACTAGTTGAATTTAACATTCTTGTGTTTTCTTTCTAATAAAACATAAAATTAAACTATTAAAAAATTATTTTAAATTGTGCATTAAATTTCACTTTTTTTAAAGGTAAAATTCATCTTGACCAACTTACAATAATGATTACACAAATTGTTTCACATATTAAAATGAAATATATTTAATTATGAGTTACATTGTTCAAATAAAAACCTAAAAAAGTTTTTGATTTTTTAGAATTACTCCCAAAATTATCTATTAATTTTTTTTACAATATAACCATAAACAAAAAATACCTTTTAAATAATCAAAAGGATTTTTTTTATTTTATAGAATGTGATCATGCATAACACTTATATATAAAAAGAGAATAACTATATGAATAGACAATTTTAATGATACAAATGGACCTAACTAAATTTATATTACATATAAAGTGTTTTATATTACACTAAGAATTTTTTACACCACGTACAAGAGATTTGCACAATTTTGTATTATTTTATTATATATCTCTTACATATTATATAAAATATTACTCATTAAAAATAAAATACTTTGAATACAATGAGAGTTGTAAGTAAGTATATGGTTAATCTCAATAAATAATATTAGGAGGTTGTTAAGTACATTTTTTATTTTTCAAAAGATAGTACAGATGTCATTGATTGTTTACTTAAACATTACTCTAATTTTTTTCTAATTTTGGCTTTCTTACTTTCCTAATAGATCGATGCTCTATAAAAAGCATATTTATGCAATTTTGAGAAAATGATAAAATACAATTAAAGGTTTCGTTGTTGCTAATATGGCTCACACGAATGAACTAGTTGAATTTGATAATTTTGTGCTTCCTTTCTATTTAATTAATGTTAGAACAAGAAGTTAAACTATTTAAAAATAAAAAAATTATTTTAAATTGTATATTGAATTTCACTTTTTAAAAAATAAAATTCGCTTTTACATATTTACAATAAATGTTGTACAAATTATTTCATATAATAAAATGAAATACACTTGATTAAAAGTTACACTATTAAAATCAAAACCTTGAAAGGTTTATGATTTTTTAAAACTACTCTTAAAATTATATACTAATTTTTTTATAATATAACTATAAATAAAAAAAATCCTTTTTAAATAATAAAAAAAATTGTTTTATATCATGTGATTGTACATAACACACATATATAAAAAAGAATGGCTATATGGACTTACAATTTTAATGATGCAAATGGACCTAACTAATTGTATATTACAAACAAAGTGTTTTATATTACACCAAAAACGTTTTATACAATATAAAACAAATTTTTATGATTTTATATTATTTTACTATACATCCTTTACATGTTATATAAAATATTACTTAAGTGATATAAAATACTGTGAATGTAGTATAAAAATATTTTGCATTCATTTATGTCTATAAAGGATTTCTTATATAAAAAGTATTTAATATATAACTAGCAAGAGTAGTTACTTTAACGATTGCTTGGCTAAAAAAAAAGGTCTCATGATTTTTGTATTTAAATCTATTATATAAGAACTTATTTTAATGTGTCTTTTATTAAAAAATGTTCTCTATAATTGTATGTATAAGTACCAAATAAGTGTCATTTGGTTCATTATTTGTATCTTTACATTTTCTTTCTTTAGTAAAGAGAAATGATTTCAATGTCTTTATTTTTATTTTTTAAAAGGTACCAACAATTTTTTCTCATTTTTAAAAAATTAAAATATCATAAATTCATAATAATCTTTAAAAATCAAATACATAAGATAATAGTATTTTGTGATTAAGGCATTATATAATAAGATATTCATAACAACAAATATAAAGAATATGGTAGACAAGTTTTTAACCTTTCATTCTTCTCAATAAGTTGTAACAAATACTTTACATAACTAAATGTACAAACAACAAGTTTCTTATTAGTCTAAATGTTATATTTAAAGTTTTTTGTTTATATCTTTTTTTATAAATATTTTAAAGGCAAGAATTTTAACTTTATTAAAATGGCCTACCTTCCTCATTCATATACACAAATTCTAAATATTTCCACCACAAAACATTTAACATAGTTTACTAAGAGTTTAAAACTTATCTTCCTTTTATTAATTTTGAGTACTAAATATTATAGGGTAAATTACATATTTTATCGCTAATTAATTGATTGTTTTTATTTTCATTATTTAACTTTAATTTATTATAATTAAATTACTCAATTTTAATTTTATTTCAATTTAATCACTATATCACTTTATTATTAAAAGTTAATAAAATTGACCTTTCAAAAAATAAGTTTCTATATCTATTATATTTACTTTTATTTAATTAATATTTTTATATATTAAAATTATTTAGATTGTTTCAAATTATCATATATAGTGGTAGTAAAGACACTTAGAGATGATACAAAATTTATAATTTCACTCAAAAATTATTAAATAATTTACCACTTTAAAAATTCACAATTCTAAAATTTAAAAAAAATTATAAGGAATATTTTTTTATTTTTGTAAATTATCATCATTACTATTAATCATGCAGTATGAATTGATCTAATAATTTTACTATATGAACATGTTCATTAAGCTAAAATAAATATAATTAACTTAACTAGGCAAAACTATATATTTTTAAGCAGTATAGTTTATAACTTTTTTGTGTAATAGAATAATAGAGTAAATAAATTAAAATTAAATAATTTAATTATAACAAATTAAAATTGAGTAACAAAAATAAAAATAGATGATAAGTTCAATAATCAATTATATAAGTTGCTAAGCTTTATATGGCATTAAAAATTTGTAATTTTCAGAATTATTTTCAAAATTATTCACTAATTCTTTTGCAGAAAAACTATAAACAGAAGATCCTTTCAGAATAATCTAAAGAAAATTATTTTGTCTATATAATGTGAAGGTACACACGGTACAAATATATAGAAAATATTTAATATGTAACTATTAATAGTAGTTAGTCTAACAGTGATTTGATATAAAAAAAAAAAACATCTCATAGTTTTTTTTTATTTATAATTGAATAGACACAACACTTTTTTAATGTTTTTTTTTTATTAAACGATATTTTTTTATAGCTGTATACATAATTTTCAAGTAAGCACCCTTTGGTTCAATCACTGTGTTTCTAAAACTTCTCTTCGTAATTTGGAGGCGCAATTTTGGTGTTCTTATTTTTATTTTTGAAAATGCACTGCTAGCAATTAATATCCTAAATTGCAACAGAGAGACGAAAGTGTTTTGGTGTTCTCATCGACGCAGGGCCGGAATATGTATTAGCGTAATTGCAAACACGGAAAAACATTCCTCTGTCGGCAGTCCTTTTCTTGCGTAATTCACTACATTCATCTTGAACTCGAAACGTTAAAGTATAAAAGAAATAAAAAATAAAAATAAAGATAAAAAGATAAAACCTATACCTTAGGTATCTGATCTGATGGGGTCGCAGAGTTAGGGTTTAAGGCATCTCCAGTTAGGTCCCTGGCATGCTCGAGTTGCTTCCTCCTTGTCTGTCGGCAGGTGCAGAAACATCAAAAGGTTTAAAGGACCTGAAGGTGGAGTCGCAACCGACAAAGAAGAGCACGGCATGTCAGATGTCATACACTGACGGCAACTGGGCAGACCCAGATTGTACGTACTGCATCTCGTAAACCTTCACATTTTGTTTTGTTATTATAGCTAAGGCCCCCCGTCAGAGAAAAGGAACAGAGAACCGACAATCACCAGTATAAATATCAATCCTGAGATTTGTGGTCCTACGTACGTTGGATGCGACTTCCATAAAGTCCAGATATATATAAGTAATATAGATACTAAGATATATTAATTTTTAAAAATTAAAAAAAAATAATTATAAAACACACCCACAAATACACACACATATATATTATCTTATATTTATCTTTATTTTTATGTTTTACATTTTTTTTTTGTCAAACTCTTATATTCTACCAACTCTCAGCATTTATTATATAATTTATTAAATAATTCTTACATATATTATTGTGTAATAATTTTAATAAAATTTATTTATATAAATTATAATAGAAAAAAGTTATTGTATAGATTCACAAATATAAAGGGATAATGTAAATCTTTCCCTACAAACGTAAGAGGAACTTTTGGTCATACTTTAATTTTCGTTGTCAAAATTAGAAAATATTTTAAACGCATGTTCAATGTGCCCTAGACGAGATTTTAGAATGTCTTTATTTATTTATTTATTACTATATAAAAAAAAATGACAGATACTTTTTATTATATCAGACACATGTCAGAGGTATGTTTGTGTCCGGTACATATGCGAGACAACGTACCAGTGTGCCGTGTTCGTGCTCTTATGTCCCATCCAGGTGCCCATTGACGATAGGCTCATTTCCATTTTCCCCGTTCTTCAATTTGATAAGACTATTTCTGAGTACCATAGCCGTCACAAATAACATTAAAACAAAAAATACTTCGCTCTTAATCTTAAAATATGCCATAATAGTTCAATAACCATGCGTAGCTTAAAAGCTAATTGCTCATTAAAATAAATCAGAATGAAAAGGAAATAGAAGAAAAGTATACACACTAAATGTAATTTGCATTAGAATTGAACCCTCTTCAAATCTTAATCAAATTAGGTAAAACAAAAAAAAAAGGGTTAAATATAAATTAGGTACCAATCTGTCAAGAGAGTTAATTTGTAAACAAAAAAAAAAAAGCAAAAGAAATTATTGTCCAAATATAAGTAAAAATATAATAATTACAATAAATAAATAATTTAAAGATAGTTTCTTTACGGATTATTTTTTTATTAATTTCATTTTATATAAAAACAAGAAAGTCGATTTGTTATTAAAAAAATTATATATATATATATATATATAAACAAAAGAATCTAATCCCCTCGACTTTAAACTAGTGTTATTTCAGCTAAATTGGCTGTAATGCCCCCCATTAATGAGCAATTAGTACGGTAATGTATAGTGAAAGTGATGGAAAATTGACATTACGCGTCTAAGCACCTGATTTTCGCACTGCAACGCGGAAAGCCTCCGAGTCTGCAACCAATGTTTCGGCTGGGCTCCTTCCCCTTTTTCTCGAAAGCTTTGACACTGTCCGGACTGGCAATTGAGCAATTGTCTCGGGCGGAGCCTAATGTTCGAGCCAGATCACCCCTGATTTCCGACCCTCTCTTGATTTCCTCGTTACCCTCCATACATAAAGTTATGAGACAAAAAAAAAAAATTGTAAAACATAATTATATTTATATTTATGCATGAATACTTAGATATAAAACAAATTAAATGATGAATTTTAAGATTTCTTATTTTTTATACAATTAAAAATAAAACATACCATAATCTATTTAAAAGTCATACATTTTTTAATACAAAAAATTATTTAAATATGATTTCTCTCTCTAAACTAATTTTTTAATAGTGAAAAAAATATATTGTGCTAGTCATAATTACATTCTATAAGTATTTGTTTTTAATGATGTATTGATATACTAATATAAGGAGTACAGAAATGACCAAACCCTTATTTATATACTTGAAAGGTTATTTTTCATCAAGACTTATAGAGCGTCATATTTCTTGACCTATGAAAAGTTTTAATTAAAAATTATTTTTCTTCATTAATTAATAAAATTTAAGTATTTAAAATTTTTATTAAATTATTTATAATTTTATTAAATAAATTAATATTTGATATAATATTCTTAAAAATTATGTAGAATATTATATGATATTATTTTTATGATTTAATAAGAAAAGAATAATTTGTAAAATATATTGCACTTAAATTTTTCTCATATTAGTTTCAACATTTTATCACTATTAAGTTAAAGTATCAATTCAAGTTATAGTGATTGTATGCTATTTTTTCAATATAGTTTCTTTAATGTACCACAACGTTAACTTTTAATTTAACAAGGTCTTTAATGAAAATAATAATAATTGTCTAACTTTAATGTCCTTAATATAAGACAATTCCTGTTAACATTATTAATTATATACACTAGTAAAAGTAAAAAAATATGTAAAACACATATAAATGAATTTAAAGTATCTAATACATAGATTGAATTAAATCATAATACAATATTTATAATGACATCTATTAAAGTTCATTCTTTCAACATGTTTTATCAGATATTTAAGACAACAATCCTTTTTATCAAAAAGAACTAAAATCATAAGATTAGTGCTACTACTGCCAATTGATACTCTTTGTTTTTAAATGTTTTCTTTAATTACAAGTATTTTATTTATATATAAGTAATATTTTTTAGAATACTTACTACTTTTAGAGATAAAAATTAATGTAAAATTATCATTATAAATTTTTAGTGATTTTACAATATTATTAATAAACTTAAATTATAAATAAAATTTTTGTAAACATAATTTATGAATTAAAATTTTAAATTTTTTATTTATAATAGACATAAAAATGATTTTAAAATAATACTCCTTTTCTAAATAGGAATATATAATTAAATTTAGAATTTAATGTCTCAAGATATCTAATAAAATTTGAATTTGAATATCTAATTATTTTATAAATTTACTTTCATTAATTTTTTAATATATAAATCAATCAAAAGTGTATTTCTTGAATTCAAAAGATGTATGAATGAATTGAAAACACATAATTGATTGTAAGAGAGATTTAATCATAAAATAATTAAAATATATAATAATTTTCTTTTAAAAATTACTATAATATAATATCATAAATTAACATCATATATAAAATTTAATAAGTAATTAAATATTTTAAATAAAAAATAAAAAATATTAATATATATTAATTATATTATAGATAAAATTTAAAACCCTAATAATCCTAATTTATTTAATCATATTTATTTATAGATATTCTTTTAATATCATAGATAAATAACTATTTGTGTATATCTTTTAACATACTAACTTAGTCATCACAAAATATTATACTTAAATCTTTCTTATATTAGTTATAACATTTTATCACTATTAAGTTAAAGTATCAATTCAAGTTATAATGATTGTATTCTATTTTTTCAATATAGTTTCTTTAATGTACCTTAACATTAACTTTTAATTTAACAAGGTCTTTAATGAAAATAATGATAATGGTCTAACTTTAATGTCCTTATTTCATCACAAAATATTATACTTAAATCTTTCTTATATTAGTTATAACATTTTATCATTATTAAGTTAAAGTATCAATTCAAGTTATAATGATTGTATTCTATTTTTTCAATATAGTTTCTTCAATGTACCTTAACATTAACTTTTAATTTAACAAGGTCTTTAATGAAAATAATGATAATGGTCTAACTTTAATGTCCTTATTTTAAGACAATTCCTGTTAACATTATTAATTATATGCACTAGTAAAAGTAAAAAAAATATGTAAAACACATATAAATGAATTTAAAGTATCTAATACATAGATTGAATTAAATCATAATACAATATTTATAATGACATCTATTAAAGTTCACTCTTTCAACATATTTTATCAGATATTTAGGACAACAATCCTTTTTATCAAAAAGAACTAAAATCATAAGATTAGTGCTACTATTGCCATTTGATACTCTTTGTTTTTAAATGTTTTCTTTAATTATAAGTATTTTATTTATATATAAGTAACACTTTTTAGAATACTTACTACTTTTAGAGATAAAAATTAATGTAAAATTACCATTATAAATTTTTAGTGATTTTACAATATTATTAATAAACTTAAGTTATAAATAAAATTTTTGTAACTATAATTTATGAATTAAAATTTTAAATTATATTATAAATTTTTTATTTATAATAGACATAAAAATGATTTTAAAATAATACTCCTTATCTAAATAGGAATATATAATTAAATTTATAATTTATGGTATTAAGATATCCAATAAAATTTAAATTTGAATATCTAATTATTTTATAAATTTACTTTCAATACTTTTTTAATATATAAATCAATTAAAAGTGTATTTCTTGAATTAAAAAGATTTATGAATGAATTGAAAACTCATAATTGATTGTGAGAGAGATTTAATCATAAAATAATTAAAGTATATAATAATTTTCTTTTAAAAATTACTATAATATAATATCATAAATTAATATCATATATAAACTTTAATAAGTAATTAAATATTTTAAATAAAAAATATATAATTAAAAATATTAATTATATTAATTATATTATTAATTTAAAATAATAATTTGTATGTGAATAAATTTTAAAACCTTAATAATCCTAATTTATTTAATCATATTTATTTATAGATATTCTTTTAATATCATAGATAAATAACTATTTGTGTATATCTTTTAACATACTAACTTAGTCATCACAAAATATTATACTTAAATATTTCTTATATTGGTTATAACATTTTATCATTATTAAATTAAAATATCAATTCAAGTTATAAAGGTTATATGTTATTTTCTCAATATAGTTCCTTTAATGTACCATAATATTAACTTTAAATTTAACAAGATTTTTAATGAAAATAATGTTAATAGTTTAACTTTAATGTCTTATTATAAGAAAATTCCTATTAAAATTATTAATTATATATGTTAATAAAGGTAAAAAAAAATCTAAAACACATGTAAATGAGTTTAGAGTATAAAAAACATAGATTGAATTAAACCATAATATAGTATTCTTAATAACATCTATTAATATCCATATTTTTAATATATTTTATTAAATGTTTAAGGTAACAATCCTTTTGTCAAAAGAACTAAAATCATGAGATTAGTACTATTGTTACCAATTGATACTCTTTGTTTTGAAACTCTTTTTTTAATGACAAGTATTTTATTTATATATATGTAACACCTTTTAAAAAACTTGTTATTCTTAGAAAAGAAAATTACTATAAAATTATTATCATAAATTTTCGTTGACTTGACAATATTGTTAATAAACTAAAGTTATAAAATAAAATTTTTGTAATCATAATTTATGAATTTAAACTTTAAATCATATTATAAATTCTATTTTTATAATTAATAAAAAAATGACAAATTATTCTAAAATAATAATTTTTTTATCTAAATAGGAACATATAATTAAATTTAAAATTTATGGTATCAAGATATCTAATAAAATTTGAATTTGAATATCTAATTGTCTTATAAATTTACTTTCACTAATTTTTTAATATATACACTAATCAAAATTTTATTTCTTGAATTCAAAAGATATATGAATGAATTGAAAATACATAATTAATTATAACAGAGATTTGATCATAAAATAATTAGATAATATAATTAATTTCTTTTAAAAGGTATTATAATATAATATCATAAATCAATACCAGATATAAACTTTAATAAGTAATTAAATATTTTTAATTAAATATATATAATTGAATATATTAATATATATTAATTATATTACTAATCATAGAATAATAATTTATCTATGAATAAATTTTGAAATTTTAAAAAATATAATTTATTTAATCATTTTATTTATAAATATTCCTTTAATATCATAAATAAATAACCATTTGTATATATCTTTTAACATACTAATTTAGTCGTCATAATATATTATGCTTAAATCTTTCTTATATTGGTTCTAACATTTTATCATTATTAAGTTAAAATATCAATTTAAGTTATAGTGATTCTGCGTTATTTTCTCAGTATAATTCCTTTAATGTACCTTAACATTAACTTTTAATTTAACAAATTTTTTTTTATGAAAATAATGATAATAGTTTAACTTTAATGTCTTATTATATGAAAATTCTTGTTAATATTATTAATATAGATACTAATAAAAGTAAAAAATATGTGAAACACATGTAAATGAGTTTAAAGTGTCAAATACATAGATTGAATTAAACCATAATATAGTATTCATAATAACATCTATTAATGTCCATTTTGTCAACATGTTTTATTAGATGTTTAAGGCAACAATCCTTTTATCATAAAAACTAAAATCATAAAATTAATGCTACTATTACCAATTAATACTCTTTGTTTTTAAATTTTTTCATTAATGACAAGCATTTTATTTATATATATGTAACACTTTTTAGAATACTTGTTATTTTTAGAAAAGAAAATTATTGTAAAATTATCATTATAAATTTTCAATAACTTGACAATATTGTTAATAAACTTAAGTTACAAAATAAAAGTTTTGTAACCATAATTTATGAATTAAAACTTTAAATGATATTATAAATTCTATTTTTATAATAGATGAAAAAAATGATAAGTTATTTTAAATTATTCTAAAATAATACTCATTATTTAAATAGGAACATATAATTAAATTTAGAATTTATGGTATTAAGATATCTAATAAAATTTGAATTGAATATTTAATTATTTTATAAATTTACTTTCATTGATTTTTTAATATATATACCAATCAAAAGTGCATTTCTTAAATTCAAAAGATGTACAAATAAATTGAAAATACGTAATTGATTATAAAAAAGATTTGATTATAAAATAATTAAAATATATAATAATTTTCTTTTAAAAATTACTATAATATGATGTCATAAATTAATACTATATATAAATTTTAATAAGTAATTAAATATTTTAAATCAAATATATATATAATTGAAAAGATTAATATATATTAATTATATTATTAATTATAACATAATAATTTATCTAAGAATAAATTTTGAGACCTTAATAATCTTAATTTATTGAATCATTTTTATTTATAAATATTCTTTTAATATCATAGATAAATAACTATTTGTATATATCTTTTAACATACTAATTTGGTCATCACAAAATATTATGCTTAACTTCTTCTTATATTGGCTATAACATTTTATCATTATTAAGTTAAAATATCAATTCAAGTTATAGTGATTGTGTGTTATTTTCTCAATATAGTTCCTTTAACGTATCACAACATTAATTTTTAATTTAATAAGATTTTTTTTATGAAAATAATGATAATAATTTAACTTTAACATCTTATTATAAGACAATTCTTGTTAACATTATTAATTATATATACTAATAAAAGTAAACAATATGTGAAACACATGTAAATGAGTTTAAAATTGTAAATGTATAGATTAAATTAAACCATAATATACTATTCGTTATAACATTTATTAATGTCCATTATATCAACATGTTTTATTAGATATTTAAGGCAACAATCCTTGTCATAAGATTAATGCTATAGTTGCTAATTAATACTCTATCTTTAAAATTTTTCTTTAAAAACAAACATTTTATTTATATATACGCAACACCTTTTAGAATACTTATTAGTCTTAGAGAAGAAAATTATTGTAAAATTATTATTATAAATTTTCACTAACTTGATAATATTGTTAATAAACTTAAGGTATAAAATAAAAACTTTGTAACTATAATTTATGAATTAAAAATTTAAATCATATTATAAATTTTTTTTATAATAGATAAAAAATGATAAATTATTTTAAATTATTCTAAAATAATACTTCTTATCTAAATAAGAACATATAATTAAATTTAGAATTTATGGTATCAAGATATTTAATAAAATTTGAATTTGAATATCTAATTATTTTATAAATTTACTTTCATCAATTTTTTTAATATATACACCAATTAGAAGTGTATTTCTTGAATTCAAAATATGTATGGATGAATAGAAAACACATAATTGATTATAAGAGAGATTTGATCATAAAACAATTAGAATATATAATAATTTTCTTTTACAAATTACTATAATATAATATCATAAATCCATATCATATATAAAATTTAATAAATAATTCAATATTTTCAATCAAATAATATAACTAAAAATATTAATATATATTAATTATATTACTAATTATAGAATAATAATTTATCTGTAAATAAATTTTGAAACTCCAATGATCTTAGTTTATTTAATCATTTCATTTGTAAATATTCCTTTAATATCATAGATAAATAACGATTTGTGTACATCTTTTAACATACTAATTTAGTTATTTTATTGTCAAACAAATAATAATAATAATAATTTATGCATATCAATAAAATATTCTAATCACTATTATATTTGTCAAATATAAAACAACCAATTATCCTTTGGGCGAACACGAAATGTCTTATAATGTCAAACTTCAATTTACTAATAAATAAAATTATCATATAACTTAATGTAATTCTTAACCATTCACTTTTGAGTAATTGAATTTATTTATGTTGAAATTTGGTTGCCTTGGTGACAACTAAATTATAACAATCATAAATGTATATCTTTAAAATATTCTAATTTAATCACTATGATAACTTATCAAATTATAACATGATAGATGCATATTAAAAAACAGTATATTATACATTAACAGATAACACCGTGATACATGCTGCACGAGCCGTCTGATACTTGAACCTGCTTTTAAATAACAGGTTGTAACTTATTCAAGATGGGGCTATTCCAGCGGTTGCCAGCTAACCATAAGTTCAAGGCCTAGTGTCCATAATTATGTGGCTCTAATTATTTAACTTTGCTGCCGTTTCATCCTTCAAGGAATTATAAATTCCTTTTGTTATGGTTCTGCTTTTTTTTTTTTTTAATTTTAATATATAATTTTGAACCTCTAGAAATAATTTCCATTAATTGGCAGATCTGTACACAGCAACTTCGAGAGGGACTTGGGAAGGTTCCTGACCCAATCAAAAGGGCAACAACCAAGTCTCAAATTCCTAGCAACCCAATCTGCATTCATATTTGCATTTCTACTGATGGGTTTACAAAAGCAGGGGCCCAGCGAATCCAACATGAGTTGAACATCACAGACAATTGGACCAATCTCCCAAGGACAAATCTTGTTTGGCCCCTTGGAAAATCATCAACGAGTCTGATTCAATTATTGTTCTGGGAAAGCATGCAGATTTGGCTAGCTGAACCACATCTCTCAAAGCCCAATCTTCCGCCATTAGCATTGATTTGAGTCTCTTTCTCCGTGTACACCCCTCCACCACATGTCCATCCTCATTCCTGCATGCGAACGCCAATAACAGCCCATCACAAGAGGCATCACAATTAATTTTTACGTATCTTTTTCATAAGAAGCATCACAATTAATTTTCACGTATCCCTGCCCTGGCAGCGACCAGACAGCATGTCTCTGGAGAGTAGGTGAGGGCCGAGGTGTCGTGGTAACCGGCAGGTCCTGGTGCTCAGCACATTTCCTCCTAATTCTATCTATTGTGATTCTTGGTTTCACCTTAATTCCCTCAAAGCGTGCTTCATTTCTAGCTTTTCATAAATGTCAGCAGGACATAGCAATATCATTTAGCATAGGTAGCCTTCTGGCGGCAGCTAGCGACTCCGTAATGTGTTCCCACCATACCAAGAAGGATCCAAAACCCACTGGATTAGGCCTATAACCCAAAGGATCTGCAAACCATGCGACTTGAGCATGATTGCAGAACAAAAAGGGTATGTTCAATGGTCTCTTTCTCGCCCCCACAGATGGGGCATTCACGGCTCACAACAGCTTTCTTCTTGAATAAGTATTCTTGCGTGGGGAGCAGATTGCTGGCTACTTTCCCAAAAATATGCAAGTTGGTAAGTGTGGATTGTCCCACCTGATTAGTGGATGTTACCTGCTCTTCCATGGAAAGATGATAGCCGGATTTCACTGAACAGTCCTCTGTTTTTGTGAAGTTCCGGAAGAGGTTGTCCGGTTCACTTTCCAGGCTTAAAGGAATGACTTCTATGGCCCTGATTTCAGGTTGGTCAAAGGTGGCCTTTAGCTTGTCCATGTTCCAATTCCTCCTGTTTTGGCATCTAAAGTCTGCAACCAACAATGTTTCCGTGTCCCCTGGTCTCGGCGAGCTCGGTTTGAAGCTTGGCAAGTTGGGTATCCAAGGGTTCTCCCAGATACTCATGCTCTTGTTGTCTCCTATCGCCCATCGCAAGCCCTTAGATAAAAGATCTCGGCCATGGAGAAGGCTTTGCCATCCCCATGAAGCTTCTTTCCCTGCTTAGCTGAAAGATGTTTCTAGAGGGGAAGTACACGCCTCTAAGAATTTGTGCCCAGAGTGCCAGGGGTTCTTTGACAAGCCTCCAACATTGCTTAGCAAGGAAAGCCTGATTAAACTTGGTAACATCTCGGAAACCCATGCCTGCATGCATTTGTTTTGGCTCTCGACAACTTCTGCCAACTAGTCTAGTGGATGCAATTTTCTTCTTCATTTTGCCCCCCACCAAAATCTACACAATTTGCTATTAATCTTAGCGCCCAGGGACTTGAGGAAATTGAAAATAGACATTGCATAGGCTGGTACAGCTGTTGCTACTGATTTTATCAGCACTTCCCTCCCTCCTTGAGATAGGAGTTTTTGCTTCCAAGTGGCCACCTTCTTCTCCACCCTCTGAAGGATGTAATCCATAGCTATGTCCCTGGACCGTGCAATCTTAATTGGTAGTCCCAAATAATGCTCTTTGCCGTCCAGTTGTCCTATACCCAAGATCTGGCATATCACCTGTCTTTTTCCCACCTGATTGTTGGCGCTGAAGTCAATTCCTGACTTGCTTCTGTTTGCCGATTGTCCAGAAGCACCGCAAAACATGCCAATAAGCTCCATCAAGTTTTGTGCTTCCTCTCACGTGGCTACGCCGAATAGCAGCGCGTCATCCGCAAAGAAAATGTAGGATAAGGTGGGGCAGTGGAGTTTAATCTTGAATCCTGATATTGTTCTCCTCTCTACCGCGCTACTGAAAGGCCTCAATAACACATCAGAGACAAATAAAAATAAGTAAGGAGACAGCAGGTCTCCTTGTCCGAGGCTACGAGAGGGCGTAAATAGAGGCATCGTGTTCTTGTTGATTTATGATATGATAGGCTACTGTTGTAACACACTGCAAGGCTCTCCTCACCCCTTTTCTGCAAAAACTGAACTAAAGTAGCACTTGTTCAAGGAAACTCCATTCGACCCTATCACATACTTTTTGCATATCGAGTTTAATAGCTATACTTGCCTTGGCTTCTCTCTCTTTAAGTGTACGAAAGACTTCTTGAGCAATGAAGATGTTGCCTTGGATGGCTCGTGACGACGTTTTAAAGGAGGAAATCATGTCATTGAGCCATGGTTTTAGTCTATTGACAATCACCTCTGATATGATCTTGTATGCAAAATTACTAAGGCTTATTGACATGAGTATGTATCTGCTCAAGGCTGTCAACCTATGGAATTAAGACAATTGATGTTTGGTTAAGCTTCTTGAGCATATACCAACTGTAGAAAAAACTCTTGACCATAGCAAATACCTCTAGCTTAACCACTTCCCAACATTTGCGGTAAAATAATCCACAATAGCCATCAGGTCCAGGGGCGTTCGAAGCCCCCATCTAGAAAGGGGCCCCCCCTCAATATCTTCATCCTGCACCGCTGCTTCAAGTCCCCTGTTCATCTCCTCCGTCACTGGTCGTGGGATGTGTCCTACGAGATCCACAAGGATCATTGGACACTGACTTTGGTAGCCTTTTGAAGAAAGCTACGATTGTTTTGTTAATCCTTAGGTTCATCTGACCAGGTCCCGTTCTCCATTCGGATCTTGCCGATATAGTTCTTTTGGCTTCTCTACGAAGCTTGTGAGTGGAAAAATATGTTATATTATGTATTATTTATTTTAATATGCCACCATAATTTGGTTGAGGTTGTTATGTAATCTGATTATATTTGTACCACAAACACACACACACACACACACACACATATATATATATATATATATTTATAATAAATTACGCTATAAATACTTTGAATTGGTTACAAGTGAGAGTACTCAATAATTTAATAAAATTTTTACTCATTGATGAAAGATGAATAGAAAAATATTATAATTTAAATAATATAATTAAATTTAAAAATTTTAATTTATATTGACAAAATTTAATTTAAAAATTAATTTTGAATTAGTAAAATTTAATTGGTTATAATTTTTTGCATTTATAAAATTCTATTTTTTTGTAACTTGTAATTTTGAATAAAATGTCTTATGTTTAATGTATCTTAAATAATTTTTTGATACAACTCAATTTACACATTTATAAGGAGATCAAAAATAAATATATTTCTTTAAAATTTTCAAAAGAAAATGATTTATTTGTTGCAAATTAAAGACTATAATATAGCAACAATGGAGCAAGGCTTCTTTAACTTTGAAAAATTTTATTTTTGGTAAGAATTTCAAGAACTCAATACTAAAATTGTTTCAATTACACATTCATGTTTTTGTTCAACCAAAAAAGAAATTCATGGCATTAATGCTGTTTCAAGCTACACTAACATTCATATTTTGTTCAACAAGGAAAGATATTTGAGTTGGAAAATCTTATTTTGTTCAACGAAGAAAGAAATTAAAGATGAAAAATCTTGTCCAAATTAATGGAAAAATCTTGAACGTTTAGATTCTATCTAAGGCAACAAAATGGAAATAACATGTAAAATTTATCACATATGGAAGGTTTCTTAGTTGGAGAATCATCAATTGCTTAGGCTATCTTTTCAATTCTTGACCATTCTATTAATATATAAATACCTTTGTAAGCTTGAATAAGTAGCTTACAGGGAGTTATAAAGTTTGAAAAATTGAGAGTATACAAGAGAGAAATTATTGTTAAGAATATATGCTACTTTAAAGAAAGTCTTTTTTAGTATTATAACATTATGTGAGATTAAGAATTTATAAAATAAACTTGTGTGATTATATAATAAGATTGTACATTTGGTGTAATTGTAATTGAAGATTATATTATTATAATAATTAGTCTCCTTTTTATTGAAGAGTTTGAAAGTTCATTCAAAACTCTTTAAATGATATTTTTTTGAAGAAACGTAAAAATAAAATTTTTGAAATTTTATAAATTATCATATTTATTCTTTTTATTCTCAATTAATTTTATTATATAAATTTATATATTCAATTATTATAATAGATTTTAATTATCCTATAAATTCTTTTATGTGAGCTAATTATTGGTTTTGTTAATTAGATTTAGTTAATTTATTTTTCTATTTTTATCTAATATAAGTATTTAGATAAAATTTTAAAATCACATTAATTTATTTATTTGCATACCACATTAAATTTTTTCAATCATTTTATAATTTACACTATATGCATTATTATAAACACGTATTCTTCGTTAACTCAATTTACCCCCTCGCTTAGATATTTTTGGGACCAATACTTAGATCTTCATCCAACCCTCGACCGTTGATACCGATATATATCTTCCCTTCGCCACTATTTGCCAATTTCCTTGCTCCTCCCCATTGATAGTGGCCGTGGCAAGAGCTTCTTGTATTTACGCCAACTTTTGTTTTAGTTGTTACAACTTTAGCTTCTCATTATCATGGGTATGCCGGCTCCAATCCTGGAGGGCGGTCCGGTGGCGCTTGTCATGGGAATAAAGGCCATAAGGGTTGGGTTTAGCCGAACCGCGACAAACACTAAACCCTTGTAGGTTCGTCACTTTTTACAGCGTGCAGTTTGTTGCTAGGTTGCAACTTCCCTTGCATCGTTCTTTTCTTGTTACCATCTAGGACTAAGGCTATGCTTGTTCCATGCTTCTTGGCATGGTCCACTCTTGAGGTCGGCTTGTCTTGATTAGCTTATGACAAGGAGTTTGCCGACATTTTGAAGAAGTTGGAGGGGAGCCACCGGCCTTGGATGTCTGACGGATCCTGTATCCTACAAAAACGGACCTCTCCCTTTTGCTTCCTCGGATCCATGGAGAGGTCTTGCATGACTGCTGAGCCCCGGGAGTAAAGGCCACAAGGGTTTGGTGTTTGTCACGGTTCGGCTAAACCATGAAATACCTTTTTTTTTCTCTAAATGATACCCAAAAGTTCCCCTATGATCGTAATACATAATCGCTGGCTGAACGGTTACACTGCCTCTATATCATGGAACCGACACAATCCTTGTGTCCCTTCTTTTTTTTTTTTTTGGTTTTTGGTATAATCCACGCGAGTAAAGACAACAATTAGGCCGCAACCTTTAGTTATGGGTTTGATGCCCAATCTGGCAACTTTCCATCGCGCAACTTCTATAACAACAGGTGCGGCATAGCGACAGCATCCAATCCTTTCACTAAACGCGAGTTCGTTACCCTATTGACTCAATTTCCATCTCTTTTCCATTTTCACTTAAGAATTCTTATGCCTCTCCATGAATTGGGCACAATTTCATGGCCCAAATTAATTAGGTGTCGTTTCCTTATATGGATCATTTTCTTGGGCATCAATTTCTTTAATCCAAGCAATTCACAACACCCACTATCCCCATACAAGGTGCTACCTTTTAGACAGGGGATTACATAATTCCTTAGTCACAGTGTTTTAATGGCCAACGGGAAAACAAATATAAAGCCTTTTTTTTTTTTTCTTTTTGGGTCTTAATCATCCCCATACATGCCACTTTCAGTTAACCAAATATTGTCATAGCCTTTTGTTGTCGGTGAAAAGAAATAAAAGATGTGAGAAAGGCAACCACAACTATTAACCATGCTAACGACGCTCTTATTCTTGGTCATTGGAAATTTCAATTCCTTGGTTTGCAACAAGAAACATAAGGCCCTTATTTTCTTAATCCAATCATAAATATTTCAAATCATAATAGAAAATATCCAAACATGAAAGGTTATCATAAATTTTCAACGAAAAAATATGAATTCTTAGACCACGTTTTGATATTGCAAGTAAAACTATTTTATATTTGTATTTATGCACGAACAATTATACATAAAATAACTATAATGATAAATTTTAGAATTTCTTGCTTTTCCCACAATTAAGAATAGAGTATACTTTAATCAATTTAGAATTTATAGATTCTTTGATGTAGAAAATTAATTAAGTATGATTTCTCTCCCTTAACCATTCTTTAATGATGAAAATAATACATTATGTTGATTGTGGTTATATTCTATAAGTATTTGTTTTTAATGTAATATTGACACTAATATAAAATTTATATATTGTATAAATTTATCATATTTATTAATAAGTATATTTTATATTTATAAGAAAAAAATAAAAAAAATTAAATTATCAGTATTTTTTTATTAAAAAAATAATTTGTGAGTAATAAGAATAATTCTTATACGCTATCAATAGCCTCCAGTTTAGTTCAATAATATCTAGTATACCTTTCTTTGATTAGGCCTAAGAGAAATGTTGCCTTTTTTAGATAAATGCATCGCCCCTTAAACTCCATATAAGCACTTAATTCAAATTATCCCTCTAACTACATTAATACTTGAACTTCACTATAAATATCTAACAAATGTTATTATTAAGGTACATATTAATTATTTTCTTATTTATCACCTCTCATGTAATCATATTATTTGCTAACTTTTAATGTCAAATTGAGAGTCAACAACCTTTAGCATCTCCTATTTTGTAGGTTATAAGTCTAATCTAGCCCAAGCATCAAGATATAAACCCTCATTAATTTGACTTTATCAAGTTCTTACTCGATCATAAAGGTGTTGTTTATTAGAATGTTCTTATGTGTCTCTTTCCCTTTACCACTTTTTCTTCTTCTATTGGACTTATAGGTTTTTTTCATCAAGATATGGATGATGACTCCATTACATCAATTAATTTTTTTAACAATTAAACTCAAACCATCTCCTTTGACTTAGACAATGATCAATCACCCTTAAGTTTCCAAGATCAGTTCCACTTTATACAAGAACATATTAAGATATGACTTCCCTTTTAGATATAAAAAATAAAAGGAGGAACTCCCTTAACCAAGTTCCTAAATCTACTTTTCATTAAAATAGATGATTCTTTGAAAATCTCACTTTTCAAACTCCCTATAACACTCAAAACCTACACCTTACGATTAATGACAACACTGTTTTAATACCTCTATCACAACATCTCAATCTAACTTCTCTTAAACAATTTAAAAGATGAAGATTATCCTTTTTTCCTATTAAGGGATTTATGGAAACACTCACTAATGTCCTTTAGGCAAAACATTGGTGGAATCCCTTCATAGAGATGCACCCTACTAAGAATACCTTGAAAGTGGCCCTAGGAAAAGATGAAGTAAATATTCATAAGCTAATTTTTCAAAATATTGCTCTATAAGGTCAAAAACAACCCCTTTAGGAGATAATTTTTGACTCTCCTCTTACCTTGGAGATCTAAGATGAGCTAACCAAGACATATTCAAAATGCTTACTTTAGATACTTATGACAAGACTATTGACATTATTGACTATTGGACTAGGTTTCATACTCTTATGTCTTTTCGTGGAACTTTTGAAATTATCATGCGCAAGACTTTCTTCATAATCTTTAAAGGCATAACATAGGAATGGTATTCTAAGTTCTTATCCTAATTGATTGTAACGTGCAATCATTAAGTTGACAAATTGCAACTTGATTTATTACTAGTAAAAGACAAAAGAAGGTCTCAACAATATTGATAAAAGTGCATCAATAACCTAATAAAATTTTTAGGAAATATGTCTCCTGTTTTAATAGAGAAATTATTAAAAATATAAGGCTTTAACTTTGACTTTAATTTAGCTACCTTTTACACTAGCTTAATGAAGTCTTGTTTTATCCACTCATTAGACAAGAATCTACTAAAGGACTTTGTGATAACTAATCTTAAACTAAAAATGCCTTATGGACCATACAAAAAGGTTGAAGGACAGGGGAAAGGCTCGCACAAAAAACAAAACTGTTCTTCTCCTCTCACCTCCTAGAAAAAAGGGGAATTGCAATTTTGAGACAAATCACCATTGTTATACCCCATTAATTACCACTTGAGCTAACATTATGACAAAAATAAAAAATAAGCATAATTAATTAGCCATAACTACTTTTCTTGAATCCATAGTAGTATGATAAAAGAAAATTTTATTGTTTTTGTAATGATCATGATCATTATATTAAGGAGTGTCATAACATTAAAGGTGAAATTAAAAGACTCTTATAGAAAGACATGCTCCAAAAGTATGGGTGAAAAGAAAATTAAAGTTGGTTTGAAAATAAAGCGACTCTTTAAGAAAGAAAGCATAATTAAATTTGAGAGATCCACCTTGGTTAAACGAATAAGGCTCCTTTCCTTCATGACCTACTCAAGGAGATATAAATGTGATTATTAGAGGTCCGATCATTGGTATAATCACCATTGTAAGAAAGTCATATGCAAGGTGAGTTTTAAATATATAAAGGAAAGGCCTAAGGAATTTAACATTCTCATTACTTTCATTGACAATATTCCTAAAATTAAGTAAATATTGTCACATAAATGAATTACCAATTTTTTCTTAATTTTAACAATATATATTTATATATAAATAAATATATATTGATATGAGGGATAAAAAGAAGTCCTTACTTTAATTTATAAACTTAAAAGGTTGTCTTTTATCAAACTTATCAAAAGTCATGTCTCTTGACCTATAAATAATTTTAATTAAGAGTCATAATTATTCATTAATTAATACAATTTAAGTATTTAAAATATTTATTAAATTATTTATAATTTTATCAAATAAACTAATATCAAGTGGACATTATTTAACTTATAAAAGTAACTAACAAGTAATACAAAAATAATTTGCTAGCGCAAAATACTTCATTGTAAAAAAATACAATGCATTAAGAGGATAACTTAATCATAATCATAAATAATTTTTCTTAGGAAAAGCAAATAAACTTCATGTCTAGGTGAGAAAATCTATGATAATACAATTTTTAAGTTGATAAATTTTGAGATCACTTAGATTATGAAAGACTAATCAAAAAGGAAAAAAGGCTTGCAAATTTACATCAAACAAGCTACATGGTCTAGCTAAGACAAAATGTCTTACTTAAAAAAAATGTTAAACAATTGGAGACTTTAAAACATCTTAGAAATCATAGAGCAATTAAAGTTCACCATATAATAATGATGAGTAATTAATCTACCCTTGATAAATAGAATTGCAACAAGGCATTTATTTTTAAAGAAAACTAAGGGAAAGGGGAGAGAGATCATATCACCTTTTAACTTTAATTGTAAAGTGTAACTTGTAAATCTCTCATTACTTTAATAGTTAAGATTTGACTACCACTAAATTGGTTGTTTGTTCTTGCATTTTTGCTTTACTCACACATAACATATATAGAGAGAGAGAGAGAGAGAGAGAGAGAGCATTAAACCTTAGATAAAAGAAGAGCAAGATATTAATGTCATAATAAAAGACTTGGTTGTGAATATTTTTATTAAGGAATAAGAATGGAAATAAAAATAAGTAATTCTCATTTTTAATATTTGACAAATAAAAATTTTATTTTCATTTTTTTATTTCTGGGAATAAGATTCCTTTATACATGAGAATTACAATTCTTTTTCTACTCTTAGTTTTATTTCTATTCTCTTTTTATTCTTTCTCTATAATATATGTATAAAATCAAAGAAAATTTAAATAAATTTTATAGTAATAATAATAATAAATATTTTTATATTATAATGAAATTAAATATTTTTAAATTATGATAATAATTAAATTATTTATAATAATTATATTATAATATATATATATATATTATAATAATAATTATTATTTATATTATAATGAGAAAAAATTAAATATAAAAAATTAATGTTATAAAAATTAATTAATGTACAATTTTTTGTTATAAAATTATTGTATTAATATATTTATTTAAAATTTTATATTTATAATTATTAATTTAAATTATTTTTATTATAAATATTATTATTATTATTTAAAAAATTATTAATAACATTATTATCATTGTTATTAATAATTAATAATAATAATTGTTATCATTATTATTATTATCATTGTTATTAATAATTATTAATCATTGTTATCATTATTATTATTATTAATTATTATCATTGTTATTAATAACATTTTTATTTATATTTTTATTATAATTAAATATGTTATAATAATTTCCTAATTTAAATTATTATTATTATAAATATCATAATTACTAATTAAATTTTGTAATATAATTTATATTTATACTTTTATAGTCATTAAGCATATTTTAATTATATTATTAGTATTTATTTTTTTCTTATCATAATTTATTATTGTAATTATAATTCTAAATTTAACTAAAAAATTAATTTTTATTTCAAAACAAACAAAACGTGATATATCTCGCTTAATTTTAATTTCGATCTCGGTCTCAATTTCTACCTATTAATCAAATGACTCCCGAGTAAATTGCAAAGCGAACGTGCGGAGTGATTCACAGCCCTTGGATTGCCGTCTAATCTAACAGCAAGAAGGGGTCAATCGTGTACACGTAAGAGCCATGACAAGTTGCTTGGATCGAAGGCCGGTGGAAAGCGAGCGCAGACGAACTCTCACCACTGACGAGCATTCGACCGGACGGATGACGAGAAGGTTGAAGGGGGAAAACGGAAATGCAATGAATTGGGACCAGATAAACTTGTGCTGCGAGAGCACAGCGATGGAAAAACAAAAGGGTAGGACAGACGACGGTTTTGGATCCGAATTGCAATGGAAATGGAACCAGAATTTAAGCAAGTCAGAACCTGAAATTGTAGTTAAAAATACTGATTACTGATTAATAATCATGAATCAAAGTACTAAAATTTTGAGCTGGTTTGGTCAGGAGAGATGAAGGGTATCATTTGTGTCAAAGACTAATTCCATGGACAAAGAATAGCTTCCCTCTGTATGCGAGTGTCGAATCCTTGGCCCCAACACACCATAGGTGGCCTTGCAGCTCCAAAACTCCTCTCATCCCTGCTGTTTCCCAGACAAATTCAAATAGGTGAAGAGCCCTGTGCAATTGCTTCACTCCGTTTCGAACCATTTTCTCCTCGTCCGAAGTCAAAATCCTTCCCATGCACAAGCAATGCCTATTCCCACCATCATCGCTATGTATTCCCCCGCGTAAATCAATCTCAATGTTTCTAACCTGCCCGTAGAGGTAAAACAATAACAGCGTGAACAGACAGCGGGAGGAGTGGCCCAATGTTTTGGAAAGTTTCTTCTGCACTAAACTTTCTTGATGAAGAGACTCCTTGTAGGCGATTCCCTTATCAAGCAACACATCCTTGATTTGAGACAGGCCTTCTTTCATGACCTTAAGCCTTGTCACATGATAAGCTAATCGTTTCTCACCTTCCAGATATCCAATAAGATCACTAAACATCTCAAGAACATCTTGCCATTTATCCAAGCCCGAGGAATCTACACTTCTACTAAATCCAATTCGCATCCACGAAAAGGAGTCCTGGTCGTACGATGCGTCTCTGCCAGCTAAGAACTTCAAACAGCTAGAAATTATCTGCCGCCCCATGTTGCTCCGTGTCCCAGATGAGTCAAAGTCCAAGGAATCCATCTCCCACTTCAACTCATCTAATATCTCCTTGAGCGCACCTGTCCAAATACGGTACTGTGTGACTTGTGGGCAAATGGTGAAGCGCACCAACTTCCGCTGTTGAGCAGAAATGCCGAGGAAGTTACTGACTGGGGTGAGTGAATCCACAACCATGGGCTCTCTTTCATGTTTTTCTCTAAAAGAAGCAGCCCGCATGCATTTGTCATCAGCTGACAAGGCTGCTGCATTTTCCAGTAGTTTCTGCTGCGCCGATGGATGGCCAATAAAGACCCTTACAAGCGACTTTAAAGTGTGCATGCTGTGCTCGAGACGGTCGTCCACAATGGGGGAATCGTCGGTTGCATTCACCAGCCTCCCATCAATCGAGTCCACATTATGCAACTGGGTGGTTAATTTTGCCATCTCTGGAAACACCTTCTCGTACCATTCAAAAGGCAAGATGTCTTGGTGGAATTCTCCTGAGCTATGATACTTCATGAAATGCAAGTGCAAAGCGCCAATCCGCTTATAGTTGATATACTTTGCCTCACGGCCCAACTTCTGCAGTAGCTTATAGATCATTTTTTCTTTGGAAAAAAAACAAAAAAAAAAAAAAAAAACCCAGAGAGAATTTAGTTCATCAACCCTGGTTCCTCAAGGGGAACTTCACTGTGGCATTTCGACAAACAAGTCCCGGGCCTAAAATCCAGTGGAAACAACGACACAACTTCGCCGACGGGGTAAGATTGGACGGTCAAAAATGACGAAACGACCAAATTAAACAACTCAAACCTTTTCAAGACCCAGCAGCACTTTATGGGAAGATGTCTCAGGAGATTGAATCGTGAGCAGTATAGCTCAGAGGGAAAAGATACAAATTATATTAGCTTGGCGAAATTGGAGACACTTCCTCAAGAATAGATCTTGCAGGCCATAAAATGAATGACACTTCAGACATCACAATCCACGTGCAAAGAGGGTGAACAAGGACGATGCCAGACTGCAATTACAAAAGGTAGTGGAAAGATACGGACGCCCTTGGGCTGGTATGCGTTAAATAATTGTAAGAATTTCTGCAAAACAGATTTAAGTAATTTATGGTTGTCCATTCGTTTCATAAATAAATAAGTTGAATTTTATTCTGATATTTTTATTTTTTAATTTTTTTTTTGAAAATTAAAAAATTTATTAAAAATATCTTTTTTTATCATTTAACTTAATTTATCATTTTTATATCTACTTTTTTTTTCTTTTTAAGTATAATATTTATATTTTTATTTGGATCTAGAGTTTATATTCTTTTGAATTTTAAGTCTAAATCTTATATAATTAAAATTTGATTTATTTTTTAAAATTTTTGTTCGTTTCTCGGTATTTGGTACATGTTTTGGAGTTTATATGACCCTTTTTGGTTATTTGTTCATATTATAAAAAGAAGAAGTATTATAAAATAGTAAAAAATATTTATTATTATTTAATTTATTATAAAAGTAAAATTTGTGGTATAATTTAAAATTATAATTTACAAATTATAATTATAAAATTTTATTTTACAACTTGGGGTTATCACACGTTAATAAGTTGGTAGAACTTTATGTGATAATTCTATAAAAGTATTTTCTTTTTCAAGACTTCAAATTGTTATGTCATTACCAAGCTACTAAAACATTATATAATAAGTCTATAAAAGTATTTTTCTTTAAAAACGAGAAATACTTAAAAGGTATTAAAATTATGAAAATTAAAATATTTTATTCTAATTAATTTTATAAAATTTTAATTAATTTTATAAAATATTTATAAACAAAATATTATAAAAATATTTATAACAAAATATTTATAAAATATTTATAAATATTTATAAATATTTATAAAATAAAATTTATAATAATTTTAAATTTTAATTAATTTTAAAATATTTATAAAATTTTAATTAATTTTAGAATATTTAGTCAATATAAAAATTTACAATTAATATTATATAGATCTTATATTTTTAGAATGAGTTTTAATTCTAATAATAATAATAATTGATATCATATGATATAATGATATTCTAAACTTATTAATATATTTTTAACATATATCATAGATGTCTTAGTATCTTATGATGGTATATATGTTATTGTTTGCAAATTAACAAAAAAATTTCTATAAAATATTATTGTAAATTATTATGAAATTATGGTATAAAAAGACTTCTTATACAATATAAAAAATCATCAATTTAAGATAATGGATAACCTATTTTGTGTAAAATGTTTATATATAGTATAAGAGGTCATTATGTTTAAATGGTTACCAATATGATATAAAAGGGAATCTATATATAAAGACCTTTATGTATTATAACAGATTATCAGTATTAGTATGAAGTCAAAATGTAGTATAAAAGTAAATTTATCTTGTATATAAAAATTATATTTAGAATAAAATACTTATATGAAATATAAAAAATTATCTACGTAATATAAAATCAAATTATACTAAATAAAAGAATAATATGAAGTATAAAAAGTCATTCTTAATAACATCAAATGCATCAATTCATCCATATTCCTTTAAAATTGATCAATTAATCCATATCAAGTATCATCTTTAAATGGTTACTTTTGAATACTTGCATGTATGGTTGGACAATTATAATATTATATGTAGTTTTTTAACCACTATAACATTTTAAACTAAAATATCAATGTTGTTATAAGAGTTTTGTCAACTTCTTAATGCTCACAACATTGTTAAGAATATTAAGAGAGTTAGCTAAATTTTCATGTAGTAACTCATATAGTAAAAATATAAAAATTAGGGATATGTGTATTTTTTTAAGTTTAGATTTCTTACATTTACCAATATAGTCTTAAAACATTATTTCATATGCGGGTAAACTTCAATGATCACCAACTTAAACTTTACTTAATTATTATATAAGCTATAAGTTAATGTCACTACATCTTGTAAAGTATTAAATGGAATTAATGTTCTATAAAATCTTTATGTATATTATACAAGATAATCGGTGTGTTATAAAAACCTATCATAAAGAAGAAACAAATGCTTCTTTATCAATCTATGAGAGAGATTACATATTGGATTAATATTTGATTCTTTATCTTAAACTATTAGAAATTAAAAAAATAATTTATAGGACACAAGTAAATATGGTGTAGTTTATATCACATAATAAAGTTTTATAAAAATAAAATAAATTTTTATGTAAAATTTATATAGTATCAAATGTTATCTATATAATACTAAATATTAATTTTACGGTATAAACCGTGTTATATCTATTTGTGTCCATTTAAAACTAATATCTTTATTTGATTTTTTTTTCTTCATGCATTGTCTTGGCCAATTGATTTATAATGTCTTTTTATTGAAAATTGATTAACACCAATTCAATCCCTCCTCTTTTATAGTAAAGCTGGGACAAATTTGGATTTGTAACCCAATAGAGCTTTTAAGAAAAGGAAGGATGAAGTTGGATTTAAAACTAAATAGAGCTTTTGAGTTATTATTTCAAAGCTAACCTTATCATATGACTTTATAGTAAATGGAATTAGAAAAGTTGCCTTTTCAAATAATGTGGGAAATATGGCTAGAAAGTTATCATTTTTAATGTGTAAATATTGAGTTTTAACCTATTGTCATTCTTGAAATTTATCATTATAATTTTTTGAAAGTGTTTGACGTGATGTAATAAAGTGGTATGAAATCCATTATTAGAAGTGTGTATTCAACAATTATAATATATAAGAAAAGTGAGTATTAAAGTAAAAAAAGATAGACATTTAATAAAATATTATATAGAAATAATGTATGTATATAATGATATAGTTTTGGTCTTAAAATTAGGAGGATGGTTAATGTTAGAGGGACAACTTCTTATATGAAATTGACAAATTGTATGCATCTAATAAGCTAATAAGTGCCTTTTTAAGTCAACTAAGATAAGCTTATTAATCTAGTATAAAATGTTTTGCACAAAGTATAAATGTTGTAAGAGTGGTATTTATGAGACTAAAAATTATACTATATCTAAACAACACTTTAAGCAACCTAGAGTATTAGTTAATAACAAAGAGTTTATATTTAATAACATTAACTACTTCTAAAAGTTTGATCTTTATAATAATATAAAATATTGCATATCTTTGCATCAATAGTTAAAATTTTTTGATACTTAATATTAAAGATTAGTTTATTGTAACCACAAAGTTCTTGTAAAAATAATTTTATGATTTTAATTAAATTATAAATTAAAATTTCAATTTAAACTATATTTCCTTTTTCTCAGAAAACTCTTGTCAATATTAAAAATTGGATGTTGACAACAAACTTCTTTTTGTATTGGGGTTTCAATATTATTGCCACTAAAAATGGATTTTATCTAATAAATATTACTTATCATACATTAAAATTTAAAAGATTATCAAATTTATGTGACCATAAGCTATATTGACTTTCATTATAGGTTAAAAATGGACTTGGATAATTTACATGATAGGGTATCTTTCAATGTATCTTTTAGCACATAGTAATAAGGATAAGTCATGGATAAACACAAACCAATAAATGTCATTTATGGAAAAAAGTATGATAGTACAGTGAGTGCATATCAGCCGCTATGAATGTATTTTAGCAAAAGCAAATTGTTGGTCATGAAAATAGTTGTGACTATAAAGGGTGAGGTGGGGTAGAAAGCCGTTTATCATAGTCATTACAAAAAATTTAATGAACACAATTATTATAATAATAGTTCTAACATTAGTAAACTAGATTTGTTGACCTACACATAATTGGCCTTATTTTGCTTTTAAACATAAAGAAAGCATGAAAATAGCATATGGATGGTATTTATCTACATTTCAATGATTTTGTATGCATCAATTTGAAACACACCAGAAGTGAATTGATTGGTAACTAGTCGAGAATGTTTCCATTATATGTTCATCATTTGCCAAAATCCAAAGATATAGTTTATACAAGTAGAGTCCAAATTCTTAACACAATCTAATGTCCCAAAAGCATTTTAAAGTCGTGATCTTACTCCTTTACTAGTTCCTTTAGTTTTAAGTCCTTTGTTGTTGTCTCTCCCTCTAAGATGTCAACTTCCAATTATGATAATTAAAGAAGACATGAAAAGGAAGCCTTAAAGTAGCTCAAGTGAATAGTTTTAACTATAATTTTGTACTAAAATTCAAAATCTTTTGAATTATGTACAAACTTAGTAAATCAAGTTACATACTAGTTTATGTAAGTATGAGTAATGTTTAAATTTAAATTGTAAAAATTCAAATTTTTGTATTTATACTCTTATATATTATGAAAAGTTAATCTAATGAAAAATAAGCCAATTAAGCCTAAATTAAAAGTTTCAAAAACTCTCTTTATTCATTTCCTTAACTATTACTTTTATTACAAGTAACATGAAAGGCTTGAATTAATTCTTTAAAACCAACACACTGGTATTAGAGCAGTTTCATCCAAAAGACTTGTAATCAATTAAGGAAAAAGAGAGAAGAGGGTAATCTAACCAGTAATTGTGTGAGGGTTAAAAGACCAAGAGAGAAACCCCATAAAAAAATAGAAACATAAGCAAATTTGATAGCTTCCATTAGTAAACATAAGTATATTTGATAGCTTCTATTGATTTTTCTTCTCTCCCACCTTTTAAATTCATTAGGAAAAATTATCTTCAATGGATAGTGATGATCAAGACATACCTTAAGGCCTTTGACATATAAGAGATTATTGAAATTAGTGTATAACCATTTCTTCTTACTAATCTTTCTTTAGTACAACTCAAGCTATATAGTGAAAAGGTTGCAAAGTAATGTAAGGCACTGACTTGTATTCACTTTACTATATCTGAAGCCATCTTTAATAGGATAATGACTTATGAGATAACCAAGCAAGTATGAGATGGACTAAGGGAAGAATTTTTTAGGAGTGAAAAAAACCAAAACCATGTAGCTTCTAAATCTTATAATAGAGTTCGAACTCCTAAGAATGAAGGAAGCTAAAATAATTAAAGAGTTTAATGACAAACTTCTCAAAGAGGTCAATCAAATTAAAATTTTAGGAAAATACACTTTAGATAAGAACATTGTGCAAAGGTCTTTGTGAGTATCCTAGAGAGATTTGAGGCAAAAATCTCCTTTTTAAAAGATTTCGAGTACTTGACCACCATTGGGTTATTTAAATTCATTAATACTCTTTAAACACAAAAGTATAGAAGACTTCTAAGATAAAAAGAAGCAATTGAGGATGCTTTTGCAATGAAGTACTAACATAAATCTTAACAGAAGAAAAAACAACAAAGTAAATAAGAGAGGAAATTATAAGAAACTTTTAAGATAGAGAGCAAAAAACAATATTCTTTATGTGTTCATTGTAATAAAACAAATAATATGTTTAAATATTGCTAGAAAAGGCTTAATCTTATTTACAAAATATGCAACAAAAGAGATCATTCAAAGAAAATATGTTGGCATAAAGTCAAGCAATAATGATAATTACCTTAGAAGTTACAATGAGCTCAAGTGGCAAATGATAAGTAAACACTAAAGGACTAGTTGTTTTTTGCAACATCTAATGCCAACACCAAAGAAAAAGCCACTTAGCTAGTTAATAATGGATATAACATTTACATGTCTTTAAATTTTCAACTATTTAAAAAAGTTTATAGGTCCTTTAAGTCTAAAGTTAGGATTAGTAATAGACAAGTGATTTAAGCTTAAGGAAGAGGCAAAACTACCATTCATACATAATTAGGTACCAAGCTTATGTAGAATGTGCTTTATGTGCCTAATGTGAATTATAACCTAGTTAATGTAGGGCAATTGTTAAAAAGGGCTATTCTATGTCATTTAAAAATAACTATTGTGTTATTTTTTATACAAAGGGTCAACAATTGGCTAAAGTCCCTATAAAGGGCAAGGCTTTTTATTTAGATACACAAAAGGTTTATAATGTTGCATTAGTAAGTTTAATTGATGAATTAGCACTCTGGTATAAAAGGCATGGTCATTACCATTATGCAAGTATCTAAAAAATGTAAAGGAAAAAATTGGTATATGACATCCTTAAAATTGCAGATTCCAAAAGCACTTGTGAAACATATTAGTTTGGAAAATAATCAAGGCAACCATTCTCAATAGATACATCTTGTAGGGTATAAGAGAAGGTACAATTCATTCATAGTAACTTATATGGTCCTATGAGGATTAAATCCTTAAATAAAAGCAAATAGTAATCCTTAAATAAAAGCAAATACTATGTCATTTTCATTAATGATTTATTTAGATTTACTTGGATTTTCTTTTTCAAACAAAAATTGAAATGCCAACAATCTCTTAAAAGTATAAAACTTTCATTGAAAAGTAACTCAACCTTACAATTAAAACTATCAAGTCTAATAATGGATTAGAATATACATTTGAGATATTCAAACAACTTTGCAAAGTAACAAACATTCAGTAGCAATTTATTATGTCTTACTCACCCTAACAAAATAGGGTGAATGAGAGAAAAAATAAATTTATCATAAAGATGACTAAATGTTTGCTTGCAAAAAAAAAAAAAAAAAAAGCTATCAAAACAACTATAATTTAAGGTAGTTATAACTTCAATCTATCTATTGAATAGGTTGTTTACTAAAGTATTTTTAAATTGTACACCACATAAAAATTGGTTTGGTATCAAACTATCTCTATCATATCTAAAAGTGTTTAATAATATATGTTATATTTATATGCCATAATATAAGAGAGATAAGTTGGATCATAAATCCATAGCCTTTATATTATTAGGTACACTAATACTTTCAATACATATAGAGTATATGATCTTATTATAACTAAAGTCTTACTCAGTAAAGACTTGAAATTTGATGAAGTAAGAAGATGAAATTAGGAAAAGGCATTTATTAATATTAATGAGAACCAACTACAAGGACAATACATCCAATAGCTTAAGAATATGACTCTTTAGAAAAAAAGAATATTGATGATTTTCCTGTTAAAGGCACCAAGACTTTTGCTAATATATATAAGAGATGTAATCAAGTTTTCCTAAAACTAACCAATTATAAAGAGACATCTATGAAGAGACATCTAAAATCTCTAGTTGGAAAGTTGTTATATAGGAGGAGATTCATGTCATTAAAAGGAATAATACCTAGATTCTAATGCCAAGACCAGAGAACAAAAAGGCTATAGGTGTCAAATGGATCTATAGGAGAAAACACGATGCAAATGAAACCTCATATAAACTTAAAGCGAGGTTGGTAATGAATGGACTCTTATAGCAACTAGGAGTTAATTATACAAATACCTTTGCATTGTGATTAGATTGGACACCATAAATCTTCTTTTAGTTGTAGCGACTCAAAATCAATAGATGATTCATTAAATGAATTTCAAATTTGCTTTTTTAAAATGACATGTTGTAAAAAGAGATTTTTATTGAACAACCACCAAAATTCATTAAGTCTAGAAAAGAAGACAAAGTATATCTCTGTAAAAAAGCTCTTTATAAACTCAAATAAACACCTAAGGTTTGGTATAGTAAAGTACATGACCATTTGCTCAAACTTAGTTTCACTAAAAGTATGATAAAAGTCACACTTTCTATTAGAGATAAGGCTACATATATTCTCTATGTCTCTATGTATGATCACATAATCATTGGAAATAATAGTGATCTCTTAAATCAATTCAAAGTAAAGATGAGAAACCAATTTGAGATGACAAATTTGAAAACTATGAATTATTTTATTAGTTTAGAAATTCATTAATCTAAATAAGAGATCTTTGTAAGCCAAACCAAGTATGCAAGGCAAATACTTCAAAACTTATAAATGTAGTCATGTGAAAAAATAGCAACTCCTTTAACTCTGGGAGAAAATTTTCAGCACAATGATCATACCTAAAAGATTGATGTTGTCAATTTTAAAAGTATAATTAGTTGCCTATTATGTCTCTCTACATTAAGATCTAATATCATATTCCCTATAAGCATGATATCTAAGTTTATGTATGGTCTAAGTTAAACTCATCTTAAGGTAGTAAAAAAGATATTGAAGTACATTCAAGATATAATTGAACTTGGGATCATGTTTGGCAAAACATTATAACTTAGATTGAAAGAGTATGTTAATAATGACTAAGCAAGTTCATTATAAAATATGAAAAATATCTCTAGATAATATTTTACCTTTGGATTAGGCATCTTCTACTAAGGATCAAAAAAAAAAAATCAATAATAACTCAGTTTATAGTTAAAGTAGAATATATTACTACTACTTTAACTGTGAATCAAATATTTGGATTAGGAAAATTATGGCTAATTTAAAATTGGGGCAATTAGAAACTATAGTCTTTTATTGTAACAATTAATCTACCAATAACTATTTCTAAAAATCCAGTGATGTATGGTGGAACCAAGTACATTAAAATCAAATTTCATTTTATTAGAGAATTGTAAAAGAATCAAAAAAATCAGGTTGGTCTATTTTACCTCTAATAACCAATATGTTGATATTTTAACAAAAGGGCTATATAAAACCAAATGTGAAGACTTAAAAAAAAAAAATTAGACATGCAAAGTAATAGTACCAAGGAGTAGTGTTATGCTAAAAGCATTTTAAAGCCATGATACTGCTTTCTTACTAGCCACTTCAATTCCAAGTCTTTTGTTATTATCTTTCCTCCCAAGATGTCAACTATCGACTATGAAAATTAAGAAAGACATGAAAGGAAGCTTTCATTTTGTATTTTTAATTTGAAATTTTTTGAATTATATATAAACCTAACAAATTAAGTTATATATGAACTTATATAAATATGATTAATACTTAATTTTGAATTATGAAATTCAAATTTTTGTACCTAAATTTTTTTATATTATGAAAAATTAATATAATAAAAGATATATCAATTAAATTTAAATTAAAAATTCCGACAACTTTTTTTGTTCCTTTCCAGCGCTATTACTTTTATTGCAAGGAATATGAGAGGCTTGAATTAATTCTTCAAAACCAACACAATTTGAGCAAGTTCTGCCCTCACAAAAGCAAGTTTCCTAAAGCAGTAAATAAGTGCAAATCTAGCAAATGAAGCGAAGGCAGCACACTCTCTGCCCTCAATAGGTGCCATAGTATAACTCCTGCAAAGCGTCAAAATAACTAATTTTTTAGCAAATTCAATCATGTTGATTTTAGATGTTGAAAGATAGCTAACTCGTAGAAGGATTAAGAAAAACATATGAGAGAGACAAAAAGAGCTAAAATTTAGATGATAAGCTTCTCCGGTAAAGGAGTTGCAATTGCATAAACGTATCAATTAGATTCATCACAACAATAAGGTCATGCTACTTTGACTAGACCCATTGCAATCTGAGAGGAACCCATGTCACATAAAAATTCCTCTCAAGGATGAATGCTAACATTGGGTCTTTTATACGTGCTGAAATAGAATCCAAACCGTCTGTACCTACCACCCAGTGGCGAGAACGACTACTGCACAATGCTTTTCATTCATAATTCATAAGGCACATCTATAGTGTGTTGGGCTACTCAAAAGCCATCATAAGTTCACTGCTACATAACAAAATGTGATCAACTTAAAATTTCGAGAATGACAAAACTTGAAATTTTTAGTATAATCTACTGTGATTGATCAAACAATCTCAAACCGACCACTTGCAAAACTTGATATTGAGGTTCAATTCTCAATGACCTTAGCTTTTCATGGAATGCGCGACATCCAGCCAAATCCCATAAAATCACTCAATTTCACTTTGCATCAAATCAAGCAACAAAGAGACTTCTCCCACATAACAAAAAAAAAGAAAAAAGGTTTCTTTCCAAGAAGGCAAGAATCAAATCAAATGGTCGCAATTATTTTCACAGGGAAGTGGGGAAAATGTAACAAAAACTAAAGAGCCATCAATGAGCTGAACACGGCACACTTATGTTCCAGAGAAAGCGAGAATTCCAGTCGTATTGCATATGATAGATTAGAGAAGTCAAATGATGACACTGCTTTAAGCTAACTAACGACTTAATACCCGTAATTTTCTTTTTTCTTCCAGCATCTGGACATCATCCTTAAAGTCAAGATTCCGCATGGAGAGCCAACTGCCATTGCTGCATCGTGGACAAAAGAGGGGACTAGCGTATGCCAGAGAAAGAGCTCAAAACCAGTTCTATTACATCATTTTTCAGTGATTTCATGTACCAGATATTCTGCGGGCTATTTTAAGCACAAGAAATCACGGTGACAAAGTCGAGATCGGATCCTGGTCTCTCCATGTCTTTTCCTTTAACAAAATATACAGAATAGAAACCTTTTGTGTATGCTTCACCAACATATTTCAAAGTCTCTGCATCAAAAGCTTAATCGTCGCCTATACATTTGTAAGAAGTGTAATGGCAAAGTAAAATTTACTGTAAACTGAGCAATGCGCAAGGAAAAGGTTTCTTCATTCAAAGATATAAGATTTGAAAATAAAGAAGGAAAAGTTGTTATCATTTTATAAATGTACAAAAAAGAATCAAAACATGCTTTTGCATATTTCTCGCGGAGTAAAAGGAAATTCTGAGTGAAATTACTCTAAATGAAACGCCCATGGGGTTGAAAAGCACTCCCAAACTCCTCAATACACGGCCATCCGAGTTCTTCGTCCGCGGCAGGTCTCATCTTCGTACAAAACTGAACAATTTAGCACTCGTGATATAAAAGATGGGATATTAAGGGAACTATTTTTAAGAGCACACTCCAAGTCTGATTTCCAACACTGTGAGCCTAAAGTGATAAAGAATCACATCAAAAGCATATCAATGATAGTTACTTATTAAGCAGAAATAATGCATTCTCAGAGGAATTTTTTTTTCTTTCCATTTTGTTTTTTATGTTGATTGAGTAAAAGAAATAGAAGATGAAAAAGAGAGAGAGAGAGAGAGAGAGGAAAAAAAAAACCTCTTTTGATACAAGATTTTGTGGCTTAAAGACATGGGCACCATAAGTGCCCAACCCAAGTGCTGACATTTCTATTTTTTCAACAATCATTACTCTTTTAATTTTTTTTTCTTTTTATATGTAAAATAATGGAGAACAAAGCCAATGAAAAAAGGATACTTTAGTAGATGCTGTTCTTTCTTTTTCTTCCCTTTCCCTTCTTGTGGGGTTTTTCAGTTGGTCAGTCGCAACTTTTTTTTTCCTTCCCTTGAATGGTCGCCCAAAGTATCTCTCTTTCCTTGTTGGTTATCACTATTCCATTCCCTTTCCATGCTTCTTTCTTGTTTTTCCCTTCCAGCAATCAAAAAACCCAACCCTAATAACGCCTAATTATTGTTTCTTATATTTTTTCCGTTTTTTAATTTTTACCCTTTTCTTCTTTAACCAATTCTTTTTTCTCTCTTTTGGCGTAGTTTTCTTTTCTTGTATTTTTTTTTTTATCTATCGAGAAATTTATTAGATTATATAATAAACAATAAAATCATTTTTTATTCCTATAAATCACACATCGCTTTTCTAAATTTTTTTATAATAATAATAATAATAATAATAACCATTTGTAGCTACCAAAATTGTGGTTACATAGTGCCTCTCATAATTAATTTAACTAAAGTCTTTTAGTGTTAGACATGCATAATTGATATTTAATTTAAAGTAAAAATGGGTTTAAGAAATGAAAATGAAAGAGTTGTCATGCTAAATAATCTAAAAATTTTTTAAAAAAAAGAGAAAAAATCTTATAATAAGATATTGCGAACTTTTCATTTAAAAATAAAAGAAAAAAAAATGTTCTGCAAAACAATATATTCAATTTCTTTTCGATAAATATCCACCCCATCTTGTTGATCACACACACATGTGTCACAGGTTTATAGATTTATTGTATCTTACTTGTGCAGCCTTGAGAATGCTTTCTAAGTAATTTTTTCACACTCAACTCATAAGAACTTTTTTGAAGAATAACTTTAAAAATATATTCTACTTGAAAATTAAGTGTGTACAAAATAAAAGGCAGAAGGTCCCCTTTTATACAAGTTTTGGTTAAATTATAATCGTTAGATCCTTCCTTGATCTAATAATGTATATTACATTCTTTCAACTTCCTATGTATATACATTTACCAACATTTATTATATAGTTAGTTTCAATGCATTTCCCTTTCCTAAGAGATGTTTAGATTTAATATATTATCCATCCCTAAATACAAAGGATTGTGACATACTCCTCTACCTAATCAAGCGATGCCCTCGTTGCTTTTTCAGTGTAATAAGTGTCAATCTCATTCTTGCACTGACAAAGAGTTTCAGTAGGTTCTCAACTAATTTCTCTTTCCAAAAGACCCTTTCATCGTATAAAATATTCACACCTCGATGTACAATTTTGCTTTCATATGACCTGATCTGCCATTATGGATTTGACTTCTCGTTCATATGAAGTTTTTACTTTAAGTGGTGCTTACTATGACTCCCCTCAATCTGGATCTCCCTTGTCTTCATGATAAGGTTTAAGCATACTCGCATGGAAAACTGGATGTACCTTTAATTTTGGTGACAGCTTTAACTTGTATGCAACCTTCCGGACCCATTGTATCACTCGAAATGGCCCTTCGTAGCAACGAATTAGTCCCTTATGCACATCCTTGTACCAAAGAATAATGTGTAGTTTAGCTGACACTAAGTCCCTAACTTGGAACTCCACATGTTATCACTTTTTGTTAACCCACTTCTTCATGCATTTGGAGACTTTACGTAGACACGCCTTTACTAAGTCTGCTTATTCCTGCCAATACTTGGCAAAATTATATGAATATGGGCTATTCTCTTAATAGCTCGACGCAACTACACTTAGAGTTTATAGTTGTTGGTCATTCACAAACTCGAATGAACTTTGATTAATAGATTCACTTCGATGCAAGTTGTAGGAAAATTGGGTTATGTCAATCAACTTTGCCCAATTTGTTTGTGTTGTACTCACGTAGTGCCGAAGATAAATTTCCAAAAGTACATTGACTTGCTTAATTTAACTTTCGATCTGGGGGTGTAAACTTGTAGAGAAATTCAACTTTAACCTTGGCAACTTAAACATTTCAGACTAGAAATGCCCTATGAATCAAGGGTTGCGATTGCTCATAATCATTTGTGGGACTCCCCAGTTCTTTATCATATGCTTCATGAATAACCTAGTTGCCTCCTCAAGTAGCCAATTCTTTGTTACTGGCATAAATGTTGTATACCTAGAAAATCTATTCACTACAACCATAAAAGTTTGATATCCTTCAGACTTAGGTAGGTTTACTATGAAGTCTATAGAAACACTCTCCTATAAACGAGTTAGGATGGGAAGTGGCTCTAGCAATCCTAGCAATCAACTTTGTTCAAGTTTGTCTTATTGGCAAACAAGATAAGTCTTTACATAGGCTTTAACATCATCCCGCATTTGAGGCCAATAGTATTAATCTTCGACAAAAGCTAAGGTGCGGTGGATCCCTAAATGACCTACCCACTTCGAATCATAGTAGTCGAGCAACACTTCTTTTTTTATCTTTCTATGGAGTGGCACATATAATCATCGCCCTTTTGTGTATAAAAGACCATCCTCACACCAAAATTGTTAGGTCTTGCCCTTTTGCACATATTTAATGAGAACTTGAACCTTCTGATCATGTTTGAATCCCTCCTTGATGTGGTCAATCCATGGACAGTTAGGCTAACTCATTGTGTTTGCCAACCCCATCTTCTAGCTAAGAGCATCAGCTATGGAGTTAGCCTTCCCTAACTCATACTCCATCATATAGTTGAACTCTGCTAGAAAATCTTGTCATCAAACTTACATTGAACTCAGCTTCCTCTAGGTTTAAAAATAACTCGTGGCCACGTTATCCATCCTTACAACAAACTTAGACCCCATGAGATAATGTCTCCATGTTTATAGGCAATAGACCACTGCAGTCATCTCTTTCTCTTAAATGATATACTGTCGATCGATATCGTGCAAGTTTCGTAACTCATATGTCATTGGATGCCCTTCCTACATAAGAACACCACTAATAGCAAAATCAGATGCATTAGTTTCTAATTCAAAAGGCTTGATGTGATCAAGCAACACCAACATCAACTCCTCATTCATGGCTTGCTTCAACTGATCAAACGTCTTCTAGCATTGATCCATCCATTCCCACAGTTTCTCCTTCTTTAGCATATCCGTAAGTAGCACAATGATGTTTGAGTAGTTCTGAACGAAACCTTGGTAATAATTAATGAGATTAAGGAATGATCTCAACTCATCACTTTTGTTAGTGGCTCTCATTCAATAATAGCTTGGATCTTTGCTGCCTCCATATGTACTTGTTCTCCCCTGATAATATGCCCTAAAAATGGCACTTCCTTTTGGGCAAAGGCACATTTCTCACACTTAACATATAAGTCATTCTCGTGTAAGACTTGGAAAACTTGTTTAAAGTGCTCAATGCGTTTCTCGAGCGTCTGACTATACACCATAGTATCATTAAGGTAAACCAATATAAATTGATCTAGAAATGGGTGAAATACCTTATTTATAAGAGTGTAGAATGTGCTCGGAGCATTAGTTAGGCCGAATGGTATGACGAGGAACTTATACGAACCATAACGAGTCACACAGGCTATCTTCAGCTCATCCCCTTCAGTAATCTGAACTTGATAGTAACCTAAATGAAGATCAAGCTTGGTGAATCACTATACACCTTTAAGTTAATCGAAGAGATCCATAACGAGTAGGATTAGGTACTTGTTCTTGATTGTTAATTTGTTTAACACCTAGTAATCTATGCACATCTAGAGTGACTTATCATGCTTCTTTTGGAATAGAATAGGCTTACCAAATGGAACCCTAAATGGCCGAATGTACCTTGCATTGAGCAGCTCAATCAATTGTTTCCTCAATTCTTCCAATTCATTAGGTGTCATGCAATATGGTGCCATGGCAAGCGGTCGAGCGTTAAGCACCAATTCAATCTGATGATCCACTTCTCTATAAGGTGGATGCTTTTTAGGCAACTCAGGATGCATCATATCCTTAAACGAATCAAGGACTTGGCTCCTTTTGCTTTTGTTGTCCTTAGTTCTCAAGGTTTGTTATGATGGTCACTTCACCCTTCTTTACTCCCTTGTTGAGTTGCATCGCTAAAATCATCTTTTGATTACAATCTGACTCACAATGAACTAGAATCACACACTAACACCGTTTGTCCATCACACAAAGACACTTAATAAAGGGCAATATAATCGCATGGATCTTGTCCAGAAATTTTAATCCAATGACAAAGTCATAATCATTAAGAGGAATTACCTTAAGGGTCTCTTGGCTTCTTCATTGCCTAATTTGCAGCTTCATGTCTCTAACAACCCTAACTGTAAGGACTTCCTAGGAGTTGACAGTCTTAAACCACTCGACTCCTTTCTTAACCCAAAAGTTAAGTTTCTTAATAACTTCTTCCGATATAAAGAGATCGAATGTTCCAATATCCACAAGCACAGTCATTATAGTTTCTTCGATCTTCAAATTTGCAAACATAAGTCCCTTTGGATCCTTCACCTTTTTGGACTTGATTGAACTGAGGATCCATAGCGAACCTTTTGTGCCCCCTCTTTTGCCTCATCTTCTTTGTAGAGGGCAACCAGCTTGTCCTCGTTTAGGCAATCTCACGCCATATGTAGATCATCACAGAAGTAACACTTGTAAGTATGTACTTTCCTGTGACTTCGATTGCTAGATTCTGTATGAGTGTTTAAAGGGCTAGCTAGCAGCCTACCTTTATTTAAGCGATTGAATCTGCCCTGGTCTTCCCCACCATTAGCCTGATCTTTTGAATGGGAGTCTGATTGAGAGGTGGAAGGTGTCCTGTACTTTATAAGAAATTCAACTACTGTAATGGCTGTTGTAAGGTCTCCCACTTGGAATCGCTTTAGCTCCTATTTGGTTCACAGTTTCAGACCATTCATGAACTGGTGGTACGCGTTTATCTCATTCATTAAAGGGATTCAGAGCAGTAGTTGCAAAAATTGCTTCACATAATTGTGTACCACACCCCTCTACCCAAGGCGTTTTAGCTTGTCACAAATTTCTTCCTCTACATATGCAGAATAGTAGTTTTATTGGAACTCTTTGATAAACCTATACCAGGTCATGATAAGATCTCCATACTTATTGTCTAATTAACAACGCCACCATAACAAAGTATTATCAGTTAAGTATATAGATACAGTATTTATCTGTAATTGGATGTCATTGATTCCTATAACTTGGAAGTATCGTTCCATGTACTATAGAAAGTTATTCACATCCTTAGCCACCCAAGAACCCCTAAACTTTCTTGACTTGGGTGCATCTATATGCAGTCCTTATACAATAATCACTTCATTCACACGTGTTACCTTTGATTCTGTAAACTTTTTCTTAAACTCCGTAATCTCCGCATGTATGGTCACCATCATGGTCTCTAAGGACTCATCCTACTGATGTAGTTTTGCCCTTAAATTTCCCAATAACTTTCCTCGAAATTCTCTTATGCCGCCTTTAAACTCCTACATCTCGATCATGAGCTCCGCCCTTTGGCATCTACACCCTCGATGGACTAAGTCAGGTCATCAACCAAACCTTGAACATTAGTGACAAATAATTCAATTTTCGTTATACAATGTGTCAAGTCTCTTATTGGATCTCTTGAACTCAAAACAGTACGATTCTTTTTTCCTTTAGTAACACCTCTATTGGTCTTCCTCCCACGATCATTACGGTCATCACCCATGATGAGCACCTCATTTAAACGTGGGTCTGCTGTAGCCCTTAAAATGAGCTTAGCTCTTATACTAACTATAATGAACTTATGAATTTATTATGTTCTATTCATACGGTTTTAAAAATACTTCCCAAACAGCCTTCTCACACTCAATTCATAAGAATTTTTTTGAAAATTAATTTTAAAAATATATTTAATTTAAAAATTAAATATGTATAAATAAAAAATAAGAGGTTTTTTTTATATAAATTTTGGACAAAATATAACTATTAAATTTTTTTTAATCTAATAATATATATTACATCTTTTTAATTATATGTATATGTTGACTAATTTTAATATATTTTTCTTTTTTAGAAGTATTAAAATTTAATATATTATCCATATTTAGTTACAAAGTACCGTAACACATGCATCACCGCTTTTCCTAATTTCTTTTGGGAGGCATGCACATGCACCTAGGCCATATGCGGCCACGTGCCGCATTTTATCGTTGAAGAGTCAATTCTCAATTTTATGCATGCCACGTGGCAAGTTGAGCTGCCGTCCCGATTTAATGCACGTGCGCCTTGCCCGTTTAGCCAAAAGATGCTCAGCGCGAAATTGACACAGACACAGATAATTTTGCTTCGCCAGATAAATTATAATAACACTTATTAAATAATATGACAAATATAAAAAATAATAAAACAATTTTTTTAATTTAGTTTTATATATTATGAATCTAAATAAAATATAATCAATATATATATATATTTTTTATTACTTTTATATTATTTGTTAAATATTAAGATTTAATTTTTTACTTGAGTTAATTTTTATTTTTTTAAAGTGGTCACAGTTGTATTTTTATTCAACCCAACTAGCTAATTGCTTCCCATGGACAAACCTAGCTACCTATAACGAGTATCTATGAAAACGAGCATAATTTTCAAATCCCCATCTGACTCTTATCCTGAATAAGGCTGTTGGGTTATCAATTCAACTTTCGAGTCAATTATTAAACTATTAATTTAATATTTATTAATTTTATATAATTTATTAAAATTTTATAGAACATATGCATGGAAAGATATAAACTAGAAAAAAGAGGAGGGCATAAGTTTTTAAGACATAGACCACCCTCCACCAGTTAATATACGAGCGATGAGCTCTTGTGTCAGCGTTGTGGGATGCAGATCGCACGTCGCTGACAGACACTAATGGTGGAGAGGTCTTAACCATAAAAAGTAGCAACCACCCTCCTAGTTCTATAAGCTTGTCATTGGGTTAAGCTCAAAAGTTTACTGGACTGGGACCAAATTGGTTCTTAGTATCTGGCTCAATGTTTTTGGGATCCAAAACCAACCTTCCAGTTCGTTGGGTTGATGGGTTATTAGTCTGTCTGGTTTATTTCGATTCACACTATTTATTTCAATTTGCTTTCTTGTCAGATTAAATCAAAGAATCGATTGGGTTTTAGTTTTGGGTCGTTGGTTCTTTGGTTTGACTATTGGTCTGGTTTTTATGACTAGGGGAACGAGATTTTTTACATACGTATATGGCAACCTTTTTCCGATCTGACCAAAACCTTCTTCCAGTAACCAACCAACGGAGTTTTGGTTGCAATTTCAATCCTTATTGAAAGCTAAAGCTGGTAAGGCAAAATGGCAAGTCAACTCTCATGGCCTGCCCAATCTTAACTATGAAATTTAGCGTCTTCCACTACAAATTAAGTTTAACAGCTATGGAGGCTGTATTTCCATGTCCAAACCTCTCTGGCTTCTCCTCATTTATTTTTATTTTTTTTATTTCTTTTTTCTTTTCGTATCACTAAATAACACCTCAGAATCAGTTATTTATACTTCAGCAATATGCAATATAAATCTCTTAGCACGTATTTTATTGTCGGCATTCGTAAAAAGCAATTGAAGAAAATTATCGATTGAATGAATCAAGACATACCTACACCACTCTCCACATGAGACGAATCTTCATTAGATTTTCCTGTTTCGGATGGTTGTCAAGCCAATCCAACGCCATTGATCGAAGACAAGAGTGGATGTGAAGGCGGACATCCTAACAAACAGGAAGCCCTCACTTATTATTTATAAAATTCTTCAAGACAAATGCTTAATTTTCTACTTATTTCTGAAACTCATCAAGCCAGTGCATGGATATCTTAATTTCTAGTGATTTATGTTCAATTCAATTATTAGCAATGAGATATGTTGCCCCAATGGTGCAAAAAAGAAGAAAAAAAAAAAAGTTGCATAATTATTGGTACCTTTTAAGATGTCATAAGCAATAAGATGGAGTTTGCCACTTAAAAGGGGATTCAAGACATCTGTGTGTCCCCTCCTCTTTGTGTAGGCCATGCAACGCGTCCAACCACAGGCATTTGCCTATTTAATTAAAAAAAGTACAGTGTAAAAGAGACGAAAGTTCTGGAAGCAAGAAAGTGGACGGTAAATTGTTGCAAAAAGGGAGATCATTAAAGCGCGGGCTCATGTTATCACATGAAAATCCCCGAGACCCTTTGTACGGTGACAGTTAACACAGATGGTGGGGGGCTGTGGCCGTTGACCTCTCCCACAACAAACTGTTTTCGTACTTGTCATGTTCTGGTCCAAGCAAGGTGACATGTCTCCTAAAAAATAAAAGCCCTTTCGTTTTTGTTTTCAACTTACCATAAAAATCAAGGAAAAGAAGCATGTTTCGACACCAGAGAAATTAATATGCTTCTGTGGCCGTCTGCATTTCATCAGAATTCCTGTCAGTGTTTGTTGCTGGCTTTCGGAGAAGTGCGTAATGACGTCCTATCTCCGTGTCCGCATGCCACTAGATGGCATTGGCACTCCAATCACAATCACTCGGGATTAAACAGAGCGATAAGATTGCCAATACAATGCCACGGAAAATTCCAATACCTCTGTCTCCTCTCAGTGCAGGGGTCTACACATTGAACATGGCTGATATTATGGCAGCGAATGCTGTGACCTGTGAGCCCCCAACGACGAGGAACTCTTCCTTGACAACCATTCATTCGTTTCTAAATACACTCCTTGCAACTTCTATATAGAATGCGAATGCTTACGAGTGCTGATGGTCGCATCCAGATCGTTACGCGCAAACACCTTCAATGGAAACATGTCCATCGTACGTCAGCCAAAGGGGAAGCTTCATGTGCTCTGGTAGCCACAAACGAAGGCAACGCCGACAGACTAGGTCTAAATTCTTTTTCCCTTTTCGGTACTTTTGAGCTCTTTCTTTCCTTTTGTTTTAGGGAGACCAGAAATGGGCACTGCTCAAGATTAAACATTCCACCCAGTGCAGCCAGCTTTGCCACGACTTTGTGTATGAATATAGACGACCCTTGAACTCCCCAAATTCTTACATTTCTATAGTATTGTTACTGATGAAAGAATATAATAAATCACTGGAGAATGATCTTTCCCTACATTGCTTCGAGAGGCATATGGAACTTCCCAATTTTTGCCAACCAATGCTATTAGTCTACTAGTCATGTCCAGGGTTGCCGGGGGATTCTAAAGTATAGGTCCTTATTCCGAAATTTTAAGACATCAAAATGTTTATACAGTGATAAGAAACACTTTCATGGTTGCACACTTAAAAGATTAATGTAATTGTATGATTAAGGCTCTTACAAGCATCTCATTAGTGATACAAGGCACCAGAAGGGACAGATAAGACCGCTACAGCTTTCTTCAACAGAGAAATCAAGGCAAACTGGCAGAAGAAGCACAAGGCAGATCACGGAAACTACACATCATTCTTAGGATTTAGGAAGAACTGTTGCATTTAAACATGAAATCGAAGTTCAATAGAAGGGTTCTAAATGATTATTGGAGAATTCCAAGTGCATAGCCGGGCAGTAACACTTCAACCACCACATATCACTTGGAAAACAATTACACTGAAGAGAAAAACTCTCTCCCTTCTGCTTCAGAAGATTATAGGACAGCCAAAAACTTTCAACATCAAATATACTTCAGCGAGCAATTGCTACAGCACATTAAGAAGCTCAGGGAATGGTACGCTGATAGAGAGGCAAAGCTCCCAGTGATTCACGTTCTGCTCTCTCTTTCTTCACCTGAAAAAAATACAATCACTATATTTTAACAAAAGTTAAGAATATGCACACAAGTCCTCTACCATGCTAAAGTCACTTGATCTTCAACATATTTAAATATTCACTGCAATTCATATCCCACAAATAAGTAGCACCTGTTAATGCTCTGTTTCATTTCAACAAAGTCTTAACTCAAATTGACACATGCAAGCATTTTTCTTTGTTTAAAGCATATCTGCTTCTTGAAAGTTTTTATGTTTCATAAGAGTAACTATGGCAATAATTTCTCAGTACTTGGATTTCTGCACCCTTGCACCATATATGCATGTTCAATACTGTTTCACCCCAACATTTCTTTTTCTTTTGGAAGAAGAGAGACTGCTGCAGGATAAAAAGAAAACGTGAAGCAGCTCTAGCAACATGGCCACTGATCAGCCAATTTTACTCAATAAAACAAATTTCATCCAAATTCGCATAAGATCAAATACTCACCACAATTCATACCAAACATGCACATAAAAGTAAGAATTTTTGGGTTTCGAGGGTATTATCAATACTAATAGGACTGTTGAAGGAAGGCAATCCATACTCTCTTAATTCTCCTTTGATATTGAGAGACAGAACAATGAGAGCATTGAGAAGGGAATAACTCCTAGGTTTATTAGGGACAAGTGACAAGTGGTCTCATGCATATACATTTCAGTATTGTAGATACCACACTTTGGAAGGTGAAGAGCCAATAGATTCTGTTATGTAATTGATTTCATTTTTTGACAAAGTGAGGCACCCGTAATGCCTGCCTCTCCATATGGCCCATATTTTATTTCTCTCAATGGGAAGGCAATCAAGAAAGCTGAACTATGTTGTGGGGAAGGTATAGCTTTTATAAGTGAGGACATTAACTGGGCACAATGATATGTTATAAATGATGTCAAGCAAAATAATTTAGACATGAAAAAAGCAAAGGTTCATGCCGCATCCAATACTGAAGGATGCCCATAACATTGGAAGGATTGAGAGGAAGACCTCAATGGTCACTACAATAATGCGACATGGATGAATGCAATACATGTTCAGGCTAGTTCAAAGCTGTTACCTATGGCTTATTATTCATTTCTGGACTGTGGTCTGACAAAAAATTGTTCAATAGCAACAGGAAGCAAGAGAAGGATCATATATTAAGAAGCAGTGCAAGGTTGGTGTTCATGGGTCCAGATTGGAAGGACTGGAATTTCCCGGCCAAACTGGGCTAAACATGTCAGTTTGAAGAGAACAGGAACCATAACCAACCACAGGAGGCGAAGGAGGAAATCTAGCCAGAACAATTTGATCAATTTGGTTTGGATATGTAGGTTTTCAGTTTCAGAGTAGGGTACACATGTAAATCCTTAAAAACCAGAAGAGAACACCACAAGCCCATCAATTTACACCACAATTTACAGTTGGAAATAAGTGAGTTCAACATGAGAAAAGATACATTTACACATCCTGCTCATGATACCAAGAAAGAGTGAAAATGCCCCATAATGCGGGCATTGTTGTCACAGAAATTGGTAGCACTCTGGATAAGTTGCTACCATCAAACTTAAAAACAGAGTTAAAGACATGGAAAGAGTTATAGACAGAAAATTTTAACAAATTAAGAAGACAAAAATTCATAAAAATTGAACTGTATCCCTGTAGAGAAAATATGAGATATTCTATAACGAAAATATCATATACTCAACAGTATTAACAAAGACACACCAGCATCAATGCGTTAATAGTGCTGACATAGTGATGCAAATGAAACAGAGGCAGCAACATAATTACTGTTCAAAATAACTTACAAGAGCCAGCATATCTTGAAGATAGCTCCTGAATGGTGTTTGCATCGCCTACGCAACACGGGTTAAAAGAAAACACATATAAGCTTGTGTGATATCTAATAGCTCAGTAAACACATTCCATAGTGACACACAAACAAACGGCAGCAACATTGGACACTATGAACATGCCCCATGCCCATCATTAATATTTATACACGGGCGTCTATCATTAATTAACACCATAAGCACCACGTAGTCTGTCGCCACGTCGAAAGCATTTGAAATTCACAGTCTGTCTAATTCGTCAAGATGCTCGGTTTACATATTTTTCCCAAAACCGAGAACCAATAGCATGGCGGTAATCAGTACGAAGGAAAAAGACAAAAAGGCAAATGAATTGAGTACCTGAAGGTCCTTGGGGAGGTACTCGTGCTTCATGGAGAGGTCCATGGCCCGCTTGAGGCGTTGATGGCGTGCGTCCACGATCTCCCTGGGCAGCCGGTTAAGCGCCTCCTTGATGTCCAGATCGTAGTGCGGGTCGTACAGATCATCGTATCGCAGCCCTAACCGCCGGTTCAATTCAAACACGAGCACATAATTGATACAAAATTCGCGATCCCGAGACCCCTAAAAAAATACAGAAAAAGATTTTATAAAAAAAAAAAAAAAGGAAAAACTGACCATATTTGCGGAGGCGGTTTGAGATAGTCTTCATGTGCAGTTTCGCGAGCCAGTTCTTCCTTGGATCCAGAAACGATTGCAAAAGCGACGACATTCCTTCAGCCAATCTCGTTTCTCCGCAACTTGCCACAAGGCTAGGTCTAGCCAATCGTCCGTTGGTGGACTCGTGGGATGAGGGCTTCGGGATAAGAGGACGGAGTTTATCTAAAACGGTGCCGTTGCAACACATTTCATTTCTACGAACCATGGAGGGCCCCGGGAAAGAAACCACAACTCACTCTCGACATTCGGTTAATTAGGTGGGACCCTCGAAATAAATATAAGACAAGACTGACAAAATGCGTCGGGCCGTGGGCCTTGGTGTATGCATAATCGACGCAATCCCATGTCTGGTCTCCTCGAGCCCGACCGTGGGCCGTCCTGCCCATTTCATATGTCCATTAGAAATCTTTGGGCTCTCCAACAATTTGGGCTCGCCTCATAGAACCCAAAGATTTCTACTAGACACGCGTAATGGGCAAAACGGCCCAAGGCCTGCCAGGCGGATCCAATATGAGCCGTGCTTTCGCACAACCCGATGTGAATAATGATGGGGCCATACTGACATGTTCCACTTCGAGGGCCTCGACTCGGCGTAGAGCCCCCCCACACTCACGGGCTGCTCCAGACATAACCCACTTTGAGTCTTATATATATATATATATATATATATATTGATAAAAATTTATATATGCGAAAATGTAAGAGGATTAAGTCTCAAACTCTAGTAATAGAATAAATAAGATTAAACCCAATTCAACACTTAACTACTATATTACTTTACATAAATTATTAAACTTATATATATATATATATTTTTTTTAAAAAAAATTATTTTAAAAAATATTAATTATATAACTGATAGGTAATATAAATTTTAAATTTTAAATAAAAATAAAAATTTAATTTTTTAATTATTTAATTAAAAATTTATCTTTATTTTAATTTATTTTGTATTGTCCCACCTTTTTTTTGTTTTAAGATATAAAAGGTAATTGTTATCTCTTTCAAAAACTATAATTTAGAAACACGTGAAGTAAGCACAAACACTACATGAGTTGGGGATGAAAGCAGACGCAAACTTACCGTCCGAATATTTAAAAACAACAGGACATACGGAAGACATATGACCCGCACTAAAGTATGATATGAAATAATAGAGTTGTCCAAAAATATAGATCATGCTTGACACAACACAACTTATTTTACATATTTGATTTCTACATTAATATTTTTTTTTATATGGCTATATTTACAATATAAAATAATATTTTACTATTTTATGACATTATTTTTTACTATTTTATGACATTATTTTATAATAATTATTCAATCTACATATATATATATATAGAGAGAGAGTATATTTTATTATTATTTTTATATACTTACACATAATTATTTTTGAAAAAACAAAGAAAGATAGGGGAGGAAATTGAGAGTAGGGCTACTTAGGGAATGGAAAGAATCGTGACTTTCATTTGTAGAAGAATCCCATTTCTATAAATAGAAGTATATAAAATGAAATTCTTCCTTAGCAAAAAATTAGAAAGGGAATTATTCATTCCCATTCTAATTACCAACTGGAACAACGGCGAATAGCAAGTCCGCTAATTGAAAAGATACAAAGAAAACAACAAAGAAATAGATAAATAAAATGCTTCCTTTCTCTCCCCATGTACAAAAATGTTACGAACATTCTATACTTTGCCAGTTAACCTGCGGCCTCACTAGTCACGCCCTTGTTTACGGAGTTAACCCTAAGTTTCAATCTTCGACGTAGATGCAAGGATCCCTCCATAGCCATGACCGCAATGTTCTCCGCTAAAGTGTGAGGTGGCCTACCCAGCCCCAAGTTTTCTTATAGAAAAGAACCAATCTAACCTAGTAAATTATCTCAGCGATTGAAGGAAGACAATCTTCACCACTCTTTTGCTCTTTTTGAACATTTTTTACACATTCCTTTGCTCTGACCGAGGACCAGAGGTTGATGTGAAGCGCTCTTTATAAGCCTTAATGCTACAATATTGGCTTATCATCGGATTCATCGTCATGGTCATGTGGATGGACTTGCCAATAACGCCACACCATGTCACAACCCTGCATCTTCAGGACTATCTATCTAAAAAACCACCTTACCACTGAACTTGCAATCTGTATCTTCCTTGAAGCTTAAAGTTCTAAGCTTCAATTCCCCTCTGCGTGTTGTCCTCTTGTCCGGCATTTCGGCATCATAGAAATCATCTTCGCTTTCGTTGTTTCTCGTATAGATGATTCTCGTCCCTGCAACAATCGTTCATGAAATAAACATGTGCAAGAGTACATTCACAATGCTTAAGTATCCAACGCAACATTAGTTATTTAACCCTTAAATATAAAATAATAGGTATATCAGTTTTCAAATAAAGCTACAACTCAACGAAATTCTATGAAGCTATCAGATTGATGAACTGAGAGAAGATGGACACCACTATGATATGCACATTTTCAATATGCAACAGCATATACATCCATTTGGCATTCTTTACGATTCAATGAGTACATGACTTGATGGGGATTCTTATGAAATAAAATTTTTAATCAAATTCCCATCAGCTTCACCGTCCAACAAGTAAAAATCATATGTAAAAATGGCTGCCAATCATTGCACTTTCGGATAGCTTGGAGCTTGCTAGAGATTATTGTTGTCAGCATTTGTTTTTCTTAATCAACCATGCAAGGAATGAATCGGCGTTGGTTGCATATATTCCGGCTTGTAGCACCAGCAATTTCCTCGTTCCCATTAGCATCCCGTCCTTGAAGATGGTCCGGATGGAACGTCCTCGGGAGGATGTGTTGCCTTATAATAACGAGAATGAAGAATGGTAGTGGGAACAGTATTCTGGCTATGGGAATCCATGTAATCCCGAAACATATCAACAAGTACACAAATTGGAAGAGTGTAAATAACTCAATGGCCTTGAATGGCACCAATTCAACAATTGAGGCGCGATCACCTTCCAAGACTCTGCTCAACACAATGCTACACAGAAGAAAAGGGATTAATGTCATTCTGAAAAGCTACCATCTGTAGCATATAATTTTAGAATCCGACTACGTAGATACAAAATGGTGAACTCAAGTGGATGCAAAAGCTTTTTATACCATATACAAAATATTAATGCAGTAGAAAATGTCTTATACATAATATAAAAACTATCTGTATTCACCTAAATTCTTCCATAATTTTAACTATAGTATTTTCATGTATAGCATTGAAAAACATAAAATTTCAACCATACAGCTTCCAGTTTATGCAACTCTTTTAACTAACTTGGCTCCGTTTTATGCAATCAACAAATTGTAGTTAGGCAAAACCTATCATTTATCAGATGGTCCATGGTAATATCAAGTCTCTGGACTTAGTTGTAATGCCGGCTTGGAGTGATGAAGAGCAACAACATCCTTTCGCAAAACTGATTCCCTGGAAGACTATCAATGGCCATGTAGGCAAAATAAACCCAGAGAACTGAGGTGGGCGTCGTTTTGATGACAGGCACAGCAAGCACATATAATCCTATCCACGCTGAATGTATCAGGTTGCTAATTCTTCACTCCTTTACCTGTACTGGAAAATAAGTGCCAATCTATTTATCTGGATGAAATTTGTGCTTTCTGCTCCCCCATCATTTGCTTGCATTATAGCCTCCTTCAAGTCTTTCAACTCTTTATCTACATAGGTTGTCAGCAGTAAAATTATTGTTGAGAATAGCAAGAAAACACTTGCGTGCGAAGAGTCTCACAGCTTGAACATAGAAAATTTAAAATCCTAGAGCACTTACAAGAGGAGATCAGTCCAGCTCCATAAACATAACATGCATTTTCCCATAAATTTCTAAATTGCTTCCTTTCTAATCCATGCATTCCTGGGCACTCTAGACCATCTTCTTTCGAATCAACTAGAAATCATGCGCATGCCATCTAAGAATTTAAACAACTAGTATTTGGTTCTAAATTATAAAAGGAAATTTTCTTTAGTTGTTGATCCACACCTGCCCCTTGAGAACTGTAAGACTCTTGGTGGGCATGGGAGACTAGGCAGGATACCGTTTAAAGGAGGGAGTCCAAGCAGCCTACAAATCAAAGTCTGATGATATAATGAATAACAACCATCCATCAGTCCTAAAGTCTCAATATATGAAAGGTCAGATAGTATGCAACTTAACATAAATAAGAAATGTCCAGGATTAGTCACATACGGTAAGTCCAGGCAGCATGACAATGGTAGGCAGATGGGTTCTTAAGATTAAACTCCTTCTGTTGTGCCATCTACACAGCTGCACTATTGTCAAAAAAGTAGAGACCTGCAATCATGGCGGTAGGTATAATTGCTGCGCAGATGTATGCCGCAGGAAACTTGCCCATCTCCTGCAATTTGAACGAGTATACACGAGTATCAAATTTATTTGGGAGTCGTAGACAATAAGAAAGGAAAATACTTTCATTTTTGTAAAATGCACAAAAAAATAAGCCTCTAAATTGAAACTTAATCACTGTCCAATGATACAACGACCCAAAATCCCAAAGAAGTGGACAATGCAACCTTCTGGGAACTCCAGAAGGAAACTCCTTTGTGTACACTGTAAGACAATGCCGTCCACAACAAGACCATTAGGGGATCTCCATAATCTGCAACCAAATCTCAGAGCCACCTAATGATGAATGCAATAGGTTATTGGGTGCAAAGTGTAAGTAAATTTAATAGATACAAATAGTCTTCTACCAAATTATCAACAAAATCTCGTGTGCGAAGTTACCTGTGCCTTATCCCCATAATACTGCCTTCCTGCTCAGTGGTAGTGAACAGTAGAAGAAATGAGAAATAGTGGGAAGCAAGCGATTGATATATAGCCAATGGAACTTATGTTTCTCCAACTTTGGATTATCATGTTTGAGGATCTTGAATTCACTAACAAGTCCCCAGAGCGCAAAAGCATTTTGAAGCAAAACCCACTGTTTTTTTTTTTTTTTAATTCTTTTTTTTACAGAAAAGGAAGAAAAATAAAAACAAAAGGAAGAAAGAAAAAGAAGAAGAAAAATGCCTAACATGCCAAACCTTTTCCTTAGAAGCTTGTTGAATAAAAAGAGCTGCAATCAACACGCCAAACAGCTCGCTTGCAATCCTTGTGAATTTATTGATGATGTTCCCTGCATTAGAAATAGCAAGAAGAAAAAGCAAGCAGGATGTCCATATACAAACCGTGGGATTGAATAACAATTTGTGTGTGAAGCTCATGGAGGCCGGGGAAGTTTTTACCCATCAACTTCTAAATTGAAGCCTTGAAGCAAGTCCCCACCAATTTTTTGAAAGTTAGTTATTTCTGTTACTTGTTGGCAAAGAAAGTGACAACCTTATCTCACTTAAGAAGTTTTTAAATTTTGTCTTTGTGTAATGTAATGTTATATTTGAATTTTATCTACAACTTAAGTGTCTTGTTAGTTTCTCTTTTTATAATCCTAATGGTCAAATTCAAAAGTTTGAATTTTTATTTGAAATTTTAATTTTTGTATTTGAATCAGAAAAAATGTAATCTCATAATAATATATTAATCCAAAAAAATCCACATATAAAAAAGGTTAAATACCAAGAATAGTTGAACCAATTTTTGAAAGTTCTCTTGCAACTTTTGTTTTTGTCTTTCTACATAAGTTTACTACATTAAATTAGAAAGTTTTCTAGTTGTGTCTATGTGCTTAGCTCCTGATACACCAATATTTGGTATTAGAGTAGTAAAGTCCAACAAGTAACCTGTAAGTTATGACAGAAAAAGAGAAGAAATGTAATTGTGAGTTGTGAAATACTTGAGAGCAACCCTTATAGAAATCTTGCAATATCTTAGAATGACATCAACAAACTTTACTCCTTTACTTCCACCAAAATTTAATGGTGATAATTACACCCGATGGACTGTTATGAAAAAGTATACTTAAGAGCTTTTAATCTATAAGAAGTTACTGAAAATGAAGCCCAATGTGCTCCTTTTCTTCTTAATCTAACTATGACATAGACGAAGTATCATAGTAAGCAAGTCTCTAAGTAGTACAAATCCTTAACTTGCATCCATTTTGCTATTGTAGAAACCATTTTCAACATATTTATGACTTTTGATACAGTTAAAGAGGCCTAGAAAAGATTAAAAGAGGAGTTTAAAGGTAGTTTAAAGATTAAAAATATGCAACTCTTAAATCTTAGAAGAGAATTTAAGTTGTTGAAAGTGAAAATTTTTGAAGAATCAAAAAATACAAAGACAAATTACTTAAGGTAATCAATCAAATTAGAGTTTTTGGTAAGAATTTTCTTGATAATTTTGTAATTTAAAAGGTCTTAATGAGTATCTTAAAAAGGTTTGGAGCTAAAATCTCATCCTTAAAGGACTCAAGAGGCCTAAACATAATTACATTGGGAGAATTGATTAATGCACTATAAGTTTAAGAATAATGTAGGCTTATGAGGCAAATAGACATTGATGAAAATGCTTTTTAAGCCAAGCAAAAGTAGAAATATTAACAAAAAAAAGAAACAAAGGGAAAAGTAAGGAAGAAAGTTAGGAGACAACAAAATTGAAGGAAAGAAGTAATACCTTTCTTATGAACATTGCAGCAGAACTAATCATCTAGCAAAATTCTATTGGAGAAGGCCAAACATTGTACGTAACTTTTGCATGAAGAAAAGGCACTTTGAGAGGATATGTAAAAAGAAACAAAGCTAGCCATAACTTGATCATCAAACAAAAATTAAAGTATATATGGAAAATGATGACTAGTAACCTAAAGAACAACCTTTTGTTGTTGGAAACAGTATTCCTAATAAGGCTTGTGAGACTTGGCTTGTGTACATTAGCTATACAAATCATATATCTCTAATCTTTAATGCTTTTAAATCCTTAAATGGTTCATATACTTTAAAAGTCAATATTGGAAATGGATAGCTCCTATAAGTGAAAGGTAGAGGGATTTATATTATTTCTACCCATTTAGGTATAAAACTCATTTTTAATGTTTTGTTTGTACTTGATATAAACCAAAATCTCCTCAATGTTGCTAATTACTAGAAAATGGGTGTTCTTTAGTTTTTAAAAACAAAATGTGTATAATTAATGATGTTAATGGCCTTGAACTTGCTTTTATTTATATGAAAAACATATGTTTCTAGTTAAACTTGAAATGTGTTCTCATCAAGCTATGTTTATCTCAATTAATGAGTTAACTTTATAGCATAAAAGGCTAGGGCACTTTCATTATGTTGGAATCCAAATTTTACGTAAGAAAAGTCTTGCCAAAAACATGCCTAAAATTTTTGAACCTATTGATATATGTGACATTTGTCAACTTGGAAAGTAGTAAACTAAACTCATATCTATTGTTAAACAATCTTAGAAAGTCAATGAAAAGTTTTAGTTAATTTACTTAAATTTGTATGGACTATAAGTGTTCAACTTCTGAATGGCAGCATATATTTATCATCTTCATTGATGATCATAGTAGATTCTAGGGGATATTCTTCCTTAAATTCAAGTTTAAAGTTTGTTTTATCTTTCACAAATTTAAGACTTGGATTGAAACTTAATCAGGTCTTAAAATTAAAGTTTTAAGGTCAAACAATGGTTTTAAGTATACCTTAGAATCTTTAAAAAGAATTTATATAGTTACAAAAATTTAGTATTAGTTCATAACTCTATACATACCCCAACAAATAGGGTGAGTGAGAGAAAGAATAAGACTATCATGTCTATGGTAAGGTGTTTATTAGTAAAAAGAAAGCTAGAAAAGTAGTTTTGGGTTAAAAACATAACTACCTCTATGTATTTGCTCAACAAATTACCAATAAAGTACTTGTAAATTAAACTTCCATTGAAGCAAATACATAAACCTTCTTTTGATCACCTAAAAGTATTTAGGTGTATATGCTTTGTTCATATGCCTATGCAAAAGAGAGACAAACTAGATCTTAAAGCAATTGCAACTATCTTTATCGGCTAAATCAACACTGCATCAAATTATAAGGTTTATCATATTTACTTTAGGAAAACATTAGTCTCCAAAAATGTTTAATTTAATAAGATAGGGCATTGGAATTGGGACATGTCTAAAATTGAGTTATCAAATGCTCAATCTGGACTAGTTCTTAATACTTTAGTTTTAGAAATTGAGACAAACAAATGAAGATGATGAGAATTATCTAGTTAAAGGAATGAGTTTTATTGACATTTATGAAAGAACACATGAAGTTGATCTAGAACCCATAGCTCATGAAAAAGTTTTAAATATGCTTAACTAGAAAAAAGTAATGTAGGAAGAGTTACAATCAATTGAAAAGAACAAAACTTAGGTATTAGTTTTTAAATCAAAAAAGAAATTAGTTATTTGAGGTGAGGTGGATGTTTAGGACTAAGTACCATGCTAATTGTACAATTAACAAATTCAAAGTTAAATTTGGTATTAAAAGGTATTTATAGGAATATGAAATTCATTACTGTGAAACTTTTGCACTAGTAATTAAAATGGATACAATTAAATTACTTATATTAATTAATGTTTACATAAGTTAAAAAGTACACTAACTTTATGTGAAATCTACCTTCTTTAATTGTTTTTTCCAAGAAGAAATATTTTGTGAATAACCTTTTATATTTGTCAAAAAAGGGTAAAAAGAAAAGGTGTATTTGCTTAACAAGGATCTTTATGGGCTAAAACAATCCTTAAGGACTTGTTATAAAAGAATCAGCAATCACCTGCTAAATCTTAGGTTTAGGAGGAGCAAAATAGAAATCATCCTATATGTCAAGGTCTAAAAAAATCTATATGTTGATGACTTGTTGAGTATAGGAAGTTGTCTTAAACTTATTCAAAAGTTTAAATCTAAAATGATAGAAGTTTTTGACATGATTGATCTTGGTCTAATATCTTAATTTCTTAGTTTGGAGCTTAGATAGTCTAATCAAGGGATCTTTATATGTCAGACCAAATATGCTAAAGAAATTCTTAAAAATTTTCACATGAATAATAGCAAAAGTATTGAGGCATCCTTAATTGTTGATGACAAGTTACAAATAATAATAGAATTGAAAATTATGTACAAAAATGCCAATAAGTTGTAACTTATTGGATAAACAAGCAGTGATTATGCTCTTAAGGATATAAAAAGCACCATAAGATTTGTGCTTACCCTTGGTGTTGAAGGTTTTTAGTTAGAATTTAACAAAATAGACCATAATTGCTTAACAACAGTTACAAAGCAATAGAAGTAGAATACATAGCAATGCATTTAATATGAACTAAGCAATCTGGATTGGAAAACTTCTTTCTGACTTAAATCTAGATCAAACAGAAGTGACATCTATTTTTTATAATAATCAATTTTCCATTGTTATCTTAAAAAATCCTACACCATATGGAAGAATAAAGTATTTTAAAGTAAAGTTGCACTTTATCTGAGAAGTACATGAAAACAATGAGATTAAGTTAATATATTGTTCTTTAAATCAATAATTTGTAGATATTCCCACTAAATGTTGCCAAAGCAAAAGTTTAAAACCTTAAGAAATAGTTTAGGTGTGTAATCTTTCCGCACTAAAGAGGATAACTAAAGCTCTTGGTGGTTGAGTACCATGGTGCTGAAGTTTTTACTCACCAAGTTTTAAATTGAATCCTTAATGCAAACCCCACCAATTTTTTTAAAGTTAGTTATTTTCATTACTTACTAGTGAAGAAAAGTAACAACCTATCTCATTTAAGAAGCCTTCCAATCTTGTTTTTTTTTGTAATGTAATGTATTTAAATTATATTTAGAACTTAATTGTCTTGTTAATTTAGATTGTTAATTTCTTTTTTTGTAATCTCAAAAATCAAATTTAAATTAGGTTGAATTTGTATTGGAAATTTCAATTTTTGTATTTGAAATAGAAAAGATGTGATCTCATAATGAGGTATTAATCCAAAAAATTTTTTATATGAAGAAGCTTAAACACTAAGAATAGTTGGACTGCTTTTTTTAAACCTCTTTTGTATCTCTTGTCTTTATCTCTTTGTTTAAGTTTGCTATATTAAATTAGAAAGTTTTATGACTATATTTATATGCCAAGCTTCTGATATACCAATAGTGTGTCAATGAAAAATTTGATTTATTACATAACAATAAAATAAGATTGAATACACATTGTATAATGGGAATCATTAAATATTAATTCTCTTACTAACTAGTCTAGGTTAAGTACAATTGCTTCCTTTACTCTAATCTTTCTTTGCCAAAATTAAACAAATAGTTATTTATTATAACAATGGGTTTTGTAACTCTTAACATTAGTAATGGCTACTCCTTAAATATTGAATGGAGTATTCCATAAATTATAATAGAAACTAGAGTTTCCAATGTACTTAGGCTCTCACCTAATCTAACACAAGACAATTAAGCAAATCTTCATCATCATTTATCATAACTTTACATGTATGCTTTAAGCTATCATAACTTTCTAAATTGTCATAACTAATGAAACATTCATTGATGAAAACAAAGCCATTATTGCTACATTGCATTAAAATTACTTTGAAACTTTACTTTTATGAGTGATCAAATTTAAGTGTCCAATATTAACTTGACTACTTGCATCCCTTTTTAGCATGCTCCCTAAACATAATGACTAGAAGGGAAAAAGCAAATAAAATATATGTTGTTGAGCCAAAATCCTGACATGTGTAAAGTTATGAACATAAATTGGCCTAAATTAAACATACTTATACCTTTTCTTTTTCCTTTAAGAAAAGTAAAAGGATATATAATTAATAATTATGTATGGTACCTAATACCACAATAAAGCCAATCATCCTTATAGCTAATGACTCTTTCTAATTTCCTTTAATATTCCTTTGAATAGAGACTTGATATTCTTCATTTCTTCTGATGTAATTGGTTAGGCACATTAATTTGTATAATCACAATGAGAAAACCATGTTAAGACTACCTCTATAACCTTAAATCCAAGGAGAAAGGAAATAGATAATAGGATTTATTATCATAGATTAATATTATTCTTTTTTGTCCAAATGAAAGTTCATAGATAGAAGATAAGGATATAAGAGGCAAGATTTAAAGTCTTACCTTTTCCCTTTAACACAAAGTCTAAAACCAATTACCATAAATTATTATTATAGACCAAAGAAATAGAAAACATTAATGAGATGCTTGAAAACACCAATAGTTAGTGATATGCTTATTGAGTCATGATTGATCAACTCATTTGCTAGGCCTAAGCTTCAAAGATATTGAAAAAGAAATAAAAATTGAAAATGTAGGAGACCCATAATAAGAAGAAAGGCAATAAGACATTGCAATTGGCTCCTCTATGTGCCTGCATATTAATAATAAACAAAGAAACACACAAAGAAGTAAATGGATGTCAAACAAGATGACATTCAATATCACATGTAAAAGAAAAAATATTGTCTTGCTTATAACATATAATATTGTTAACAACCTTAATAATGTTGTCATTAAACTACCTATAGCTTAGCTCAAATAAAGGAAAGGCACATATGATAATAATATGGGAGACTTTAAGTGTTAAAGGAGGCAAGGAGATTATTGGGAACATTAAAATTTTGAAAGAGTAAAAACACTTTAGAGGGATATATATGGTTTTAGGAGGACTATCCAAAACCAAAAAAAAAAAAAAATAATAATAATAATAAATTGAAAATAAATAAATAAATAAAATCTTGACTAGCTTTTATGGCCCAATGTATCGTAAGTTCCAAAAAATCGATGATCCATTTATTTGCTAGAAAAATATTAGTTGGCTACACTTATAAAAAATTAGTAAGAAGTCATTCATTGTATGATGAAGACAAACATCAATCATCTTACAATGGAAAATATCTTCTTCAACATCCACAATATTATCATGAGCAATGACTTAATGATATTATTATAACCTTTTAGCCATATCTTGTACGTGACTTATAGTTATTTCTCATGACTTAACATTATTATTATGGGTTAACTAATAAGATACAAAAACTTGTCAACCCGTCCTAAAGTTTAGTAAAATACTTGCTTGAATAATCCTTTTTCCAGATGATTATGCTATAGTGTATAAGACACGTGTCTTCATAAGAGACATTCACATATTGATACAAAGGATAAATGTCTTTAGTGCTTACAATATACACTTGATTATGTGTTACTCCATTACCATTAGTATATGGCAAGAGGATAAGCTAATGCTATTTGTTAAAGGCATATGACTGATGGGCTAACTTGGCCCAAACTCCCATCATAAGCTAATAAGAGCCCTCTAAGGATCTTATAAGTCCTTTGTATCTTAAACACCTCAAGTAAGCCCATCTTCCTTATTTTAAACCTTTATTTTACCTCTCTCGGTCATCATTGATAAAAGCATTAGAGTACTAATGTTAAGCTAGCCTATTACCATTAATCTTTCTTTTTCTTACAAATCTTTAACCCATAGACTAGAAAACTCATCATCATTTGGCATTGTCTACATGAAAAAGACATTATGTCTTTTTCCTTCTCTTAAAAATAATTTTCTTTTCTTTTTCCATGAAACCTATAAGTCATATAAGTCAAAACCATAAAAGATGACTTAACCTAGCCTCTCCTTTTGCCATTTTTAGCTTTGCTATAAACAACTAACCTTTAACCTTAATAAACAAGTTTTATGCCATAAAGGAACATGTTTAAGCACTTATTGTAAACATAGGAATCCCGATACAAGCTAAAAGGAACTTACCATAACCTCAGAGTTTACTTATCTACCTAGAAGGCAATGATAACCTATTACACCCATTATATAGATACTAGAAAGTGAGGAAAGCTAAACTCATGAAACTGGTAGCTAAAATGACACCACTCCAATTGGAGTAGAAAAAGAGGTGGTTCCTACCTAGTCAAGGTGTGTTATAAATCAAAGACTTTCTTTCTCTTTATCTTAAGAGTTTCTTAGTGACTCTTTAGCTACCTCTAATAATGGTATATCCAAAAGCCCTTCTTTAGTCATACACCAATGAGCTAAACAACCTTAAGGAAGATTTAATAAGAACCCCTAAAGAGGATGAGATAACCAAGAAACTTAATAAGCTTAAAGTTTTGGTATGCTTTCATTATAAAAAAAAAGAAAAGAAAAAATCCAAGACTTACGATTTAAGAAAAGTTCAAGTTGTACAACTTAGATATTTATGATGGAAATCTAATGGATCATTGGAATAGATTTTGAAATTTGATATTCTTATATGGTGTTAGATGATATGATGTGCAAAGCCTTCACAACAACTTTGAAAAATGCAACTTAGAGGTGGTATGTAAACCTTTCTTCTTGTTTTATCTTAAACTCTTAATAGTGTGATTAGCAGTTTATAACCTAATTCACTATGAGTAAAAGGCATTAAAAAGCCCCCACAACTTTGATATTAGTATTGCATAAGAGGGATAAATCATTGCTAGAATTTTATTTTAACAAGAAAGTGCTAGATGCCTAAAGGCTGAAGGATTACTTTGTGTTATCCACATTATTTGCCAATTTAAAAAAGTTGCCTTTTACTTTTTCCTTGGAAAAATGATCATTAATGGACCTTACTGAAGTCATGTAATGAGTAAAAATGTTTATTTTAGTTAAAGATGTGCTTAGGGCTAAAGAAGACAATGATTATTGGAGAGAAACATAGACTATAAAAAAGCTACTAGAAAATTGAAAGATAAAAGAAAAAATAGAACTCTACCTCGTAATACAAGAAACAAAAGGAGTGCTAACCTAAAATCTAAAGACAACAATTATACCCCTTTAACAACTTCGAACTTGAACATTTTGGTGGAAATCAAGGACAAAGACATGGTAAAGTGAACAACTTAGACTAAATCACCCATGAAGAAGTGAAATTGAACTAGATTTTGTTGTTTCCACAATTACCATAGTACACCATAAAAGGGTGTAGAAAGTTAAAGGATGAGATAAAGAAATTCATTAATTATAGGTTACTACCAAAGTTTGCTAGCAAAGGGGATTGAGGTAAAAATCAAGAAAGGACTCCTAGGAAAGATACCAAAGCTTGAAAACAAGACACCCCTTTAAGTTTTAAGCATATTGACACCCATCTACCTTTAGCTTGGCTCAAAAGGTGAGTAATTTACATAATCATCAAGGGATCCTCAATTATAGTAAGCTCTACAATAAGAAAGCGTATGTTGGAGGAATACTAAATTTGTAAAACAATAAACTTTTTGAATTAAATATCTTAATCACTTTCACAGATGACGACTTTAAAGAAGTGAAATATCCTAATAATGACTTGCTAATAATTAATGTGGGGATGTGTGATTTTAATATTCAATGAATGCTAATAAACACTAACAGCTTAGTAAATATTTTATACTTTGAAGTCTTTACAAAAGAGGTATTCTTAAAAATAAATGTACAAGATTTTCAACTTTTCTTTGTACAATCTTTCTAAAGAGCTTGCCATTCTTGAAGGTCTACTTACTCTTGGAGACTTAAGCCATTCAAGAGAAGCAACCCTTGAATTTTTTGTGGGATTGGAGAAGTGAGGGGAGATCAAAAGTAAGTTTGAGAACTTTACATAGATAAAAGGGAAAGACAAATAAGTAAGCATAGACATTACAAGCTTAGATTACTAACCAGAGTTTGAAGAAAAGGGCATACTAGCAATAGAGTTAGTTCACATGCCCCTTAACTTGGAGGAACAGAATTTAGTGTAGGTACTTACTCACTATGGTACCTTTGTTCAATGATCTAATTTTTGTGCATTTCACAACTCAATATATAATCGATAAACAATGTAATTATAAAGCTATTTCATAATCACCTGCATATACATGATTTAATAACATGCACTTTCAAACATATTGCCCATTTCCGCTAATTTCATTAAATTAATACTTGCACACCAATACTATTGATTTCCATTTTTCTTTACAAATTCTACAAAGTCTACCTTTGTTACCAATTACCCCCTATATTATTTATATGGTTAGATTCTTAATGTATACATTTCATTCCCATTATGAGGGTATGTCATTAATGTGCAACCTTTGTTCAATGCTTTGATTACGCATCATTATCTTCTTACACATATACTATTTATCAACAACAATCTTATTACTAACCATTTCTATCCGAATCAATCCTTCCATTCGGATCAGATAATTGCTCTACTGAAAATTTTATTCATTTTTTTATGCGACACACATTCCAACTTTATATGACCAACTTAATCTCTGTTTGACACATATTCTTGACAAAGTGGTCTCCTTCAACTTCAATTTTTTACGAAAGTTTTCCATTCCATTTTGCTTGCCATACTTGATATAAAATCTATTTCCCCGTGCCCCCTTTATAGCGTTCACTTAATGAGTGATCAGGTAATACTGCATTATTTTTTTCCCCCCTTAAGCTACCAACTTGTTAATCCCTCTCTTTCATTCAACATCTAAATGCAATTTCTAACAAACTTGCTCGATAACATTATTTTACAATAAATAGATTTATATACATAGTTCATTTACTTAAATGGATTGCTCGTACTATATTGTCTTCTTATTACCAAATAAATAGCTCTTTTAACTTGTGCCTCCTTGCTATATCTCCAATTCTTTTGACTTCTCTGCACAGTTTTAAGTTTGGCAGGTAGTTTTGTGATCGTTGAGGGCAAAAATTTGTTCAGATGGGAGGGAAAAAATCTCGCTTCTTTTCTCTGGCCTGCTTCCCTCTTTGTTCCTCACTTCCCCGCCATCCCCTGAAACATTTTCCCCCTCACCTATCTCATTTGCCTCTCTTTCTAATGTCCGTTCAGCATCCTACGTGGAACTAAACATGACAGATATTTCACGGGTCAAGTCACTTGCGAACTCTTGCGCGTTCAAATTATAACGGACGGGTCCACGAGACCCGTCTCTTACATTGGATAAGAGAAAAAGGATCTTGAAGCATATAAATGTGGATGCTATATATTTTAAAAGGCTATCTTTTAAGGAAAAAGTAATAATCTTGTGATAAGTGGTATTAGAGTAACCTTAACTCTTATATCGATATCTCCTATTAAATATTTCGTGTAAAAAAAATAGATAAAAGAAGATATATTCTCGACGAGAATGTTAATAATTTCGGCGAGAAAGAGTCTGACGTAAAGTAACGAAACCCGTGACAAAATGAACGGCTCTTCTAGCATTTTCGCAGTTTCCAAATCAAAAGGGTTTGACCAAAGAATCAAATTCTAAATAATATGTTTTGAGCAACAAAGTCTTCATTGGTTCAACCGATTTTGAATTGATTTGGATAATTTCCTGAATTTACTTTTTTTCTTTAAATATGTACTCATCTCTCCTCGCGTGCTTCGGTACTTCGTTCACAAACATCCTTCGTATTCTATAGTTTCAAATTGGTGCTAAAATTTCTTTGATTTCTATTTTTTAATCAATTTTCTCAATAATATTTTGATATTTTCTTACAAAAAATTTAAAAAATATTATTCACCAAAGAAATATAACATGATTTTTATTTTTACTAGTTTCCTATTAAAAAAATTTATAAAACTAAATTTTCTCATATATCTTAGAGAAAATATAAAACTATTGATCTTAATTGTCAAAACGTTGTGCATTTTATAAATAAATATCAAATATAAGTATAATAATGGAGATTGATTCAAAAACTTAAAAATCAAATTCTTTGGATTTTATGTTACTAATTATTATTATTATTGTTGGTTTTTGTTGTTAATAAATAAAATAATATTATAGTATTTGGTTAAAATAATATTTTTTATTTTTATTAAATATTAAAATGACTAAATAGGATATCATGTTCATATTTCAAGGTAAACTATAGTAAAAAATAAAAAAAAAAAATTTATCGGCACAATATGATTTGTTTCTCTCTCTTTTTTCTTTTTAAATTAAAGTACTCCTAAAATTAGCAAGAAGAAAAAATGCCCAGCTATATTGTTTTTAAATGGATTTTATCTACTTAAAAAAAATAGATTGATTAATTGATGAAATTTTGTTTTTATGATAATGATGAGAAGTTTAAAATACTTAATAGAATTGTAAAATTCCTTCCACGAGAATTAAGAGATTGACGGCAAAAGTTAAGAGAGAAAAATAAGATATTTAAATTTAAAATATTATTATTAAAAATATTTTGGTTCAGTGCAATTTATTAACTGCTATTACAAATAAAAAAAGCAGCCTGGAACTACTTTTTTTCTGTTCGGTTACTTTTCAGTCTATTAGTAAATAACAAATTTTAAAAAATTTTACAAAACACTTAAAACTCTACTTTTCCTAGACGTCCATAAACAGTAATCTTGAAGAGCAAAAACGTACACTCCGTAAATAACTTCGATTGTTAAAGTGGTACAAAGATTCTGGGTTGCCTTTACGTTCGGGTTCCAAAGTCATTCCGTTGAAGCAAATAAATCTTTATTGCATTGGCTGGCATACTTATTTGGCTGGTCAATTTGGATGAAGTTAATGCATGCCTATCTGTGTACGCATCAGCTATTGATTGCGTGTAATCAATGCACTCCATTTATTACCTTTGCGTAAATATAAAGGTGTGCTATACGTTGGTTTAGTGTCCATAATTAAGGCAATTTTAGAGGAAAAGGAGCCTATCACCCCATTCTGCAAATTCAAAGAATTCAACCAGGTCTCTCTCTCTCTCTCTCTCTCTCTCTCTCCCACCCCCCCCCCGCGACTGGCCAACGTTTCTATGTTTTTCACTTTGCCATTCTTCATGCGTGAAAGAGTGAACTACGATGACTTCTGCATTTTTATGTATTAATTTTACCTTCAATAAGTTGTAATTCAAAGAACATGTTCATAAGTTGGTCCGTCTTAGAGATAAAAGCTCCAAGTTTTTCCGTCAATTAGAGCCCTTTTTTTCACTCTTGATTGCCTGATTTCATGTAACTTTAGGTTGACAATAGAATACCTCAAAAGCATTAGATCATTATCAATACCCTTTTAATTTTAAATTTTTGGACCCTATAATCTTTAAGAGTTCAGTTTCGCTACTCGAATGTCAACAACTCGATTTTTTTAACATATATAAAAAAAAAAAGTGTGACCCTTACTTTAAACTATAATTCGGGTTTTGCAGTTAGAGCTAGCATATGAAGGTATCCTTAACTAGATTGTATTAGTTCTATAGAGGCTGAAGTGTTGAAAATAGTTTTTCTTTTCTGGTTTTTAGGATGAGCACAGTCGGATCGAACCCTAATAGTCAAACAAAAGAAATTCCCCCATTCCTAGTTGAACCAATCTTGTTTTTCATTCAAAATCAAATGTCTATAAACCAGAATCTATTATGAGACAAAAAGTAGATGTTTGCACTTATCTAGGAAAGAAAAAAGGGAGGAGAAAAACAATTACTTTATCCATTTACTCTAGCTAGTATTCCAACTGGATATACATAACGAGTCAAGGGTGGGCCGTAGACCAGCCCGACATGATCTGATATGGGCAGATTTAGAGCTAAAGCATGATCAGCATATTGCTTCCCCCCTTTCCCCGTACAGCAGGTAGAGTAAAAATGAATACGTCTATTCCCCAACAAGCTTTGCCATTCGTAGCTCTCTTGGTCTTGGTGACGCTCTTCCATGTCAGCGAAGGCGACATTGGCACGGCTGCTCACTATGGACCCCCGTACACACGTAAGTGCCTTAACCCTCGTAAGGCCTTTTCCTTTTAGTAATTATATATAAATTACAATAATTGGGTTTTGGATAATACTGAGTCAGAAGTCATTGGTCTTCACGACAATTGACTTTAGGATTCCCCAGTCCTAATTGTTTCCAAAACATAGGAAACATGCCATTTCACAAAATGGAACTAAAAGGTTGATTTCTGATCTGGTTATCCTTAGTCTCTTTCCCCTCTGCTGACAATATTAAATTGGTTTGAGCACGCGGTTGATGCAATTACATGGTACGCCTTAAGGCTCCTAGTTCTCCATATATATCGTTCTTTATTGGTTGGGTTGTTATATAACTGCGTGCAGCAACTGCCTGTTTTGGCGACGACGTATCGCAATTCCCAGGAGACAATCTCTTTGCGGCAATGGGCGAGGGAATATGGGACAATGGCGCAGCCTGTGGGAGGATGTATGCAGTGAGATGCATTAGTGTAGCTCCACCTAGAGCTTGCAAGGATCCATCCCAGGTCGTCCGTGTTAAGATCGTTGACCGCGCGCAAACTTCAGTTTCTAGACCTTCGCTTGGTGGGGCTACCATGGTCCTCTCCACAACTGCATTTGGTTTACTTTCTGACATTTCAGCCCCATCTATCAACATAGAATTTCAACAGTAAGTTCATTTAATTTCTTTTTCTTTTGGTTAGTCTAAATCCTGATCATTGCCGTTTCCAGAGTCCCGCTGTATTTTGCCATGGTCTTGGATGTTGTTACTATTTTTTGTTCTTGACACCATCATGCTAAGCACGAGCTGAACAAACAAGGATATGCTTGAAATTATCCACCAGTAGTTACCCTATATATAGTAATAACTCTGTCGTATAATCTGGCCCCATCAAATCAGCACTTTTTTTGGGGATCAAGACAAAATGAAACGAGAATATTGCTGGCGCTTATTTCGTTTTAAGCAAGTTTATGAGATTGGAAGCATGCAAAATTGAAGTAAAAAAAAAAAATGGTAGCAATTACTTCTTGAGAGAATAAGATGACACTGACAGAAAATTGCTTCCATCCTCTTTATTGATGAAACCAACTTTATTATTTATCGAGGTTACAAGACAAAATTAATTACAAATTCAAAAGCAATGAACAAAATTTCAAATTTGAGAATTTTAGACAAATCTACTACACTTGAAATAACAAAATTAGATAAATTTAAAATAAGCTAATTTAACTTATTCAAACTTTATCAAACAAAAATTTAAAAAATGAGAGAGAAGACTTGAAAACTTGAACTGGAATGCTTTAGCAGCATCATTCCTCCTTGGTGTTGTTGTTTTGCATCTCCAACTTTCTCCTTAAGCCTTCAAATCTATGCTTGAACAATGCTTTGGTTTGGATGTCTGTAAGTTGCTCTTCAGTAGGACAATAGAGTAGTTTCACTTTTATTTCTTCTTGTGCATTTCTAATAAATTGTAGTTTTATTTTAAAATATTTAGTTTTTCCATGAAGAATTAAAGTCCTTGAGATTGCAATTATTGATTAATTGCCACAATAAATCTCAGCAAGTTCTTTTGGTTCTAGTTTCAAATCAATTAGAAACTTTCTCAGTCATATTACTTGATTCATAGTTGAGGCAACAACTATATATTCTGTTTTAACTATGGATTGAACTATCGTAAAGTGCTTTTTAGAATCCCAATAGAACACTCCTAAACCAAGAGTAAACACATACTTTAATGTACTTTCATGTCTTCATATGACCTTGCCCAGTTACTATATGTATAATCTGTTAGTTTCAATTCTCTGGTTCTTTTGCACATGATTCTAAGATCTATGGTTCCTTGAATGTACTTTGGAACCTTCTTGGCAACTTTAAAATATTCACTTGGAGAATTCATAAATCTTGATAAAAGACTAGCTGCAAACATGATATCAAGTTTCGAAGATGAGAAGTATAGCAAACAACTAATAAGACGTCTATCTTTGCTAGCATTCACTTTTTCAACTCCATCCTCTTTTTGCAATTTTACTCCTATTGTAAGTGGTGATACAGATTTTGTACAAGAAGTCATTTGAAACTTCTCTAATCTATCTTTTGCATATATTGTTTGACTAATAAAAATTCCTTGGACTATAAGATTGAGTAAGACATATTTCCTATATCAATCACAACATATTAATTCATAATATTTGTCTTGAATTTTTAGACTACCTAATGACAGCTTTCAATGACCATCAAATCATCCACAAAGAGAGATAGTAGAAAAGGTGATCTTGTTTAGATTTTACATAAAGAGTGGCTTCATTCTTACTTCTACTGAAACCATGATGCAATAAATGATCACTGATCTTACTACACTTGATCCTGATAACCTATTTTAAACAATAAAGAGTCTTTTTAAGTAGATAAATATTTTCTTCCTTTCCTTGTTTCACAAATATTTTTGGTTGCTTAATGTAAATGTCCTCTTGAAACACAATATTTAATAAGACATATTTAACATCAGGCTGATGAATTATCCAATTCTTTTAAGCTATAACAACAATTAGTAGCTTGATAATGTTAAGATTGGTTACTAAAGAAAAAATCTCACAATAGTCCACACCGTAATGTTGTGAATATCCTTTTGCCACCAATTTGGTTTTCAATTTGTTGACGATACATCTACTACAAGCTTTGTTCTAAAATTCCATTTAACACCAATGATAGATTTATTTTAGGGTTTAGGAACTAGCCTTCAATTTCCATTGCTTTTTTTTAACTTCAATCTCATCCTTTATAACTTTTCTTTAGCCTAAGTTATTAGAGGCTTCTTCATAGTATGTAGGCTCTATAATAGTTTTATTACATCTATGACAAATGTTTGTAAGATATTTGGTATCTTTGACTAACATATGACCAACATTCTTATCTTTTGAAGATTCAAATTTAGTATTTTAAGGAAATTGAGCTTGAGGTTTGGATGGCTCTATTTAAGAGTTTTACTAATTCCATTGTTCGATTTCTTTACACTTTAAGTCTTTACTAACAAAGACTTTGCCAAACCTTGGATTGAAAACTTCATTATTAAAAAGTGCTTTTGTGTAACCAATAAATATAAAGGCTACTACTTTGTTGTCAAACTTGTCTCTTTTCTTTTCTAAAATATGAATATAGCAAATACACCTTAAAATTTTAAGATTAGTGAGAAAGGGTTTAGTTTTACACCATGCTTTAAAAGAAGTCTTTTCTTTTATAACCTTAGTCGGTAATCTATTCAATAAATAGACTGATGTATTAATGAATTTAGCTCAAAATTTCTTTAGTAGAGATTTTTCGATCATTAAACACATTGACTTTTCTAGTGAGATGTTCTTCTTCTTTTCATTTACCTCATTTTATTGAGGGATATAAGGTTTAGTCAATTAGTGTTGAATACTTATAGCATTATAGATTTATTTAAATGAATCAAACACATATTCTTTGTCATTATTTGATCTTATGGTCTTGATCCTACTCCTAGATTACTTTTCAACCCAAGATTTGAACTTAACAAAGATTGCAACAACGTATAATTTCAATTTGAGAAAGAAATCCTAACAATATATAGTATAATCATTAATGAAACAAATGAAATACATATTACCACTTAATGATTTAATGTTCATTGTGCCATAATGATTGATATGGAGTTACAACTTCTCCTTACCTTTTTAAGATTGATTAGAGCTAAATAGTCATCTACTTTGTTTCCTAAACTAAAAAAACTTTGTAAACTTCCTTAATTTCCTAATTTTCAAGCAAATCTAGAACAAGTTTATTCTTTTGTAAAATATGTAATCCATGATAATGAAAATGCTCCAATCTTTTATGCCAAAAAACCAATTCATCATGCATAACAAGTAGAGCTTCATTTTGAATTTGGTTCATATTTAAATGAAAAATCTTTCCTCTCATAAGAATTGATATGACCTTATTTCCATCAAAGTCAGTGATGATGTATGCATCATTCTTAAATAGTGGAGATGAGTAAACTTGTGCGCCCATTGTCAATAAGCCAAGTTCCTTTGATTTTTCTTTCTAAGTTACAAGCAATAATAAATAGTTGCTCTTAAAAAATATGCCCTCCATCATTTATAACTTAAGCCTTTTGCTACTTTGCTTGATTTGCAAATTTTCTTTACATGACCTTTTTTGTTACAAACTTTGTATACTAAGTTTGGTCTTTTGTAGCAAAAGTTTGATTGATGATTAGTTTTATTACAATGCTCATAAGGTGGAAACTACTTCCTTCTTTTAGGTTTGCTTAACTTATTAGCTTTTCTGCCTGCTTCTTTTTCTTGGAGCCTTGCTTCTATTTAGCTTGAAAGGCCCTTTTTGTTGCATTATCTTGTATCATGAGTCTTTATTGCTCTTGAGTTTGCAATGCATTTATAAGCTCAACCAAACTAATTGTATTTAGTTCTTAAGAGTTTTTTGAAGAGGAAATTTTCATTTCAAACTTCTAATAAACCTTTGAGGTAATAGTAAGGCTTCATTTGGCATAAAATCATTTGTTTGAATTTTAACTCATGTTATGTTAATGAATCCCTTACTTTGCCCTAGTAAATTTCTACTTTAAATAGCTTATTTAGAGTTTGTTAAAACTTTATCTAGTAATATAATTCATTAATATTATTAATACAAACCTATAATGAAGAGGATAGAGGTGCATATTTTGGCATCCATAAAACTGATCAGGAATATTTGCTTCATTTCTTATGCAGGCTATGATAAAAATGGAAAACTTGTTTGGTTGAGGTTTGAAGCTAAGTAACTAGAAGGTCAATGCCTTCTATTTCATGTTGTTTGAACTTGTACTTTTTAAAGAGCTTTTCTTTTTAATAAATCATATGTTATAGTTATATATGTATATATATGTGTGTGTATATATATATATATATAATTATTTATTTACATCTTCATACTTGAAAAATATTTTAGTTTTCATCCGTGCCTTTAAAATCATCATGGCAACTAGAAGAGGTTCATCTAAAAAACTTACTTTTTGCTTTCTTTTTTTTTTTTTTTTGATTCTAACAATTTATAAAGCTTAAATTCTTCACTAATTCCATTTAATTAAAAATTATATATTAAAATGCTTTTAGAGATTAGGATGTATATAATTGCATGGACCCAATAAAAGAAAAGAAGAAGAAGAAGAAGAAGATATATACAAATGACATATGCGTAGCTAAATTTAACCAACTAAGCAAATTTATATCATTTTCTTTCAAAAGAAAAGAAAACAAAAGGGAGCCCAATATAGTTGATAAAATTTGATGGCAAACCCCTAGACTTTTTAAGTAGTTAAAAAAGTTTTATAATTCTTTTATATTGAATTAAAATGTTCCAACAAAATATTTTTCATTGCAAAGTCATATTATATATACTATAGGTAAAATTTTATACTTTGTTATGTACTTATGCATAAGTCAAACCTTTTAGAATGATGGCAGGCATTATAATAAATTAGGTTACCTTACCAAAGAAATGCCATGACATTTTATTCTTGATTTATAGGAAAGAAAATGTCATTATATTTTGAATTTTCAAATAACTTAAGTGTCTTAGATTTAAAATTTTCAATTAATCTATATATATAAATATATAAGATTAAATCTAGGCATTGCATAGGTTTATGATTTCTTGTTAAGAACTATTTCTTAGGTTGACAAATTTTTAAAATCTAATTAAATGAGCTTTGATGTTCATAATTTTTTTTATTGGTCTTCTATATAGTTTTTAATTAGTATTAAATTTATATTCTCTATAGATATTAAAAGTTAAAAAAAAAAAAGAAGAGTATGAAAACTAAAATTAGTGTATAAAAGAGTGTATATCAAACATTATCTTTTTAATTAATATTAGTTACCTTATTTGTAAGATAAAGTAAATTTTTTTTATTAAGTGAATATTTTATTACTTGAGTCAAAATGAATACAAAGATCTCAAAAGATTTTTAGTATATAAAAATGCAAGTGAATATTAACTAAGCCTCAATTTAACATTTGGCTATAATTTATACTAGGTGAGCCAATTTGGTACAACTTACATCTTTAAGCAATTTGAAAGCTCTATTTTAAATGCATAAAGAAGTAAGAATGTGATGAATCGCCATTTTTTTCACAAATAGCCTTTTAAAAATTCTATTGTTTTTATCTTTTCATAAATGCCAACATATAAAAGCAAGAATTACAAGTTTAAATTTGTTAGGAAGCCAAAACTTGAGTTGATATTCTTAACAATCCACTAAATCTACCACTAAATAAAGGAAAGGAGTATGCTAGCATAAACAAATCAAAGAAAAAAAAACTGCCCAATATTCTTAACAAACATGTAATGAAGCATAATGCATCAAGTAATTTGAATCTTTATTATTATCACAACATAAAAAACACATGTTAAATAGGAACAAGCTCCATTTAGATAAATTAGGAATAATGAGAATTCTATCCTTAGTAAAGGAGAAAATATAAATTTTTAAAGGAATGCATTTTTACCAAATGACTTTAGTAAGAAAAAGGTCAAAATGGGATACTCTAACTAATTGTATTAAACTCTCATATAAGTTCCTAACCAAGAATCCTTTTAAAGAAGAGGGCTTACAATTAACCCTATCAAGCTTATCAAAATGAAAACAAATATTGTTGTTATTTAGAGAATTTTGAAAGTCTATCTTATATCTAGTAGCAATGTCATGCAAGTTAATGGTATAAGGCACTATCCACACACCTTGATTTCCTTTACATTTCAAAAAATCAAATGCCATTGCATTATGAGATAAGTAAATAGTAAATAAGCTAAGAAAGTGATAGCAATAAGCTTATCATCGAGCTAGACATCCTACCAAAAAAAGAGAAAGTACAAAAACTATCACTAATATCAATCTTAACTATGCCACAAAAAACCCCACTCAACTTATAAATGTGTCTCTAAATTAATCTGTAAGTGAAACTAATGTTGCTTCTTTGAACCCAACATTTATACTTATAAGCTATCGTATAATGCCGAAAGCATCCTACTTGAGGCAAAAGCACTTAAACCATTTACCAAGTAATGATTTATTCATAAGAGCAAGAATCTCTACCCCAAGCACTCTTATACTCTTAGCTCTCTTAGCCTCAACCTACAATGACAAATGATATTTGTTCTTATTAGAATTTTCATTCCATAGAAATCTTGCATAAATCTTATCAATATTCTTAAAGGCATGAAATAAAGAGAAAGAGTAAATAAGAATTTGTTACAAAGTACTCTTGATGAAATAAAGAGAAAGAGTAAATAAGAATTTGTTACAAGGTACTCTTGATCAAAGCGAGCATACCATTTAGAGACAAAAACTTGTTCTTCCAATATGAAAATAAAGATTGGACCTTGTCAATAACTAATCCCGAAGCTCTTCTAGAATTCAATTTATCACCTAATGGAAGCCCAAGTAAGTTCTTAGCAAGGAACCACATTTGCAACCTAAAATTAAGGCTAATGATTCCAAATTATCAATTATATCAATAGGAATAGATCTTATATTTATTTAAATTGATTCTAAGACTAAACATAGCTTGAAAGCAATTAAAGACAACTTCAACCAGAAACACTTATGACTTCTCCATCTTGCACAATAAAAGTGTAGCATTGGCAAAAAGAAAATGAGTGAATTTGTCGCTTTGAAAATATTTGTTTATCTTAAAACCATTAATCAATTTTTTTTCTAAATTTATTTTAAGGCAAATATAAAAGGCTTCCATAATACAAAGAAAGAACAAAGAAGATAAACAATCTTCTTGTCTAAGAGCTCTCTTACTTTTGGAATTACCTTTTTGCCTTACCATTATTAATTATTAAAAAAGTGGTAGAGGTAATACAATCCCGCATTAAAGAATTCATCTAGTCCTAAACCATATCTAATACAAAATAAGGAATAAAAACCCTCAGTTAACAAAATCATATGCTCTCTTAATGTCAAGTTTGCAAATCAAGCTATTCTTATTTGTTCTTATACATGCATCAATACATTTATTAGCAATCAAAGCCACATTTAGAATCTATCAACCTTGAATAAAAGCATATTGATTTAGCAATATAAGATCATGAAATAATACTTTTGGCAAAATCTTGTAAAAATTTTTAATCAAATAAAGAGGCAAAAAATCCTTTAAATTGTCTATAACATACTTTTGCAAAGTTAAAATAGTAAAGGTAAAATTTAATGAAAAAATGAACCTATGTAGTAGAAATTGTTATTCAATAGAAGAAGAATTGCAGGTCCAACGAAAAACTTACAATCTGCCTTTTAAAGTTGTTTTGTTTTGGGCTTTTTTTTTTTCCTTTTGTTTTGGAAACAAAAATAGAGAGAAAAAGACTTGCAAAAGTAACCAACCTTTTCATTATCTAATTCACATATATATGTTGCATTCATCGTTACAAATTCAAAAATGCAAAGCTTATGCCACTAGCTTGTATAAAAAGCTACAGTAGAGTTTTAATTACAAATTTCTAGTTTAAACTAATTCATATTCAAATACATGATTTGCTTGCTAAGGAAGCTAACAAAAGAATGTCTAAAATCTTTTAATGGCTTCTAACTAATTTAATTAACTTTGAAAATTTAATAAGAATCTTTAAAAAATTAGAATCCTAAAGTTGGGATGGAAAGTAATAACACCAACTTCATCTTTACTCATCCTTAGTGTCGAGGCATTGCATCCCAAGCTTATTTCTTCGAATAATGAACCAAAGAGTTTTAGTTAAAATGTCTACCAATTGTTCTTTAATGAAATAATAAACAAGTTTTATTTCATTATTTTCTTATGTTTCTCCAATAAAGTACAGTTTTATCAAAAAATACTTAGTTCCTTTATGCAAAACAAGGTTCTTAAATATGCTAATTATGACTTGATTACTACAATAAATCTTAATTGCTTTAAATAACTCTTTCCTTAAATTTGATAACATCTTTCTAATTCAAAATGCTTGAGTTACTATTGCCACAACAACAAAATACTTAGTGTTAGTTGTTGATTATGCAATAACAAATTGTTTTCTTAAACTCCAACTAAAAGATCCTAAACCCAAAGTAAACATATAATTTGAAGCGCTTTTCATATGATCTTGAGAGCTATTATAGTCATTATCAGTAAATCCTATCAATTTAAGCTATTTTGTTTTCTTGAATATGATACTAAAACTTGTTGTTACTTTAACATATCTTAGAATTCTTTTTATAACTTTTAAATAAGTTTCACTTAGCTCATACATGTACTTGGAGAGAAGACTGACACCATGCATAATATCAAGTCTTAAAGCTAATAAGTATAATAAATAACCAATAAGGCTTTTAAATCTTCTGGAATCAACGTTTATAATTCCATCTTCCTTTCACATCTTTATTCCAATTGCTATGAAGGTATTAAATCCTTTACAATTTGTCGTGTAAAACTTTCTATGCACATTTTCTACATACTTTTTCTAACATACAAATATGTCTTGCTTTGATTGATGAACTTTTAAACTAAAGAAGAAATTCATTCTTCCTACATTCTTCATCTCAAAGATCTTCATCACTTTAATTTTAAATAGTTGCACTAATTAATAATTACTCCCAATAATCAATAGATTATCTATATAAAAAGACACAACAAATATCTCACCTTTTTCTTCTCTATCATGAAGTGTAATCTCATTCTTACTTTTATCGAAAGAAAGCTTTGTAGAGTGGTCATTGAACTTTGTATATCATGTTTTAAGAGTTTGCTTTAATCCATATAATGCTCTTTTTTTTTTTTCAAGAATAAACTTTATGCTCTTCTTTTTTCTTCCAAAAGCCTTAAGGCTATTTAACAAAAACTCGCTCATCTAAAATTTCATTTATAAATGCAAACTTCACGTTATGTTAATGCTTAAGCCAACCATTTTATGTAATATAGGCTAATAATAGTTTTATTGTGTCAAGTTTAGCTACTAGTGCAAAGGTCTCTACATAATTAATATCATATTACTGAGAATACTCCTTTGTTACTAGCCTAGCTTTATACTTATTTACAAAACTATTTGAGTTTAATTTGGTTCTACAAATTCACTTTATACCCACTACCTTTTTGTTTTTTAGTTTGTCATCATAAACCCATATTTGATTCTTTTTTATAGTCTTTATCTCTTCTTGTAATGCTTATTTCCTATTGCTACCTTTAGAAGGTTCATTATAGTCAGCTGGTTCTAAGGTTACAAGGTTACTTCTCTTATAGATATTTGCTACATTTAGAAGCTTTATCATAGTCAACTAATCTTTTTGACTAGATAGTCTTTATCTGAATCATAAAAAAAAATCTATATGTTATAACTGTATACTTTGTGTTAGTGCAAACTAGGATTTAGCAAGCTTAATTTTAACCTTTTAATAATCCCAATTTTCTTTCTCTTTAAGCTTTAACTCTTTATTAAGGCTAATTTTGCCAATCCTTGGATTATAGATTTTATAGTTTTTAACAATGTCTGTATACCTTATGAATACACAAGCTTTTGCTCTTCATCTAAGTTCCCTTATTTCTTCTCAAGCATTAAGGTATAATGCACACTACCAAAAACTTTAAGATGACTTGTTGAAGGTTTAAATCCATATCAAGCCTCATATAGAGTTTTTTTTTTTCAAAAATCTAACTAATAACTTGTTCAACGAATACATTAAAGTGCCTTTGGCATCTTTCTCTTAAACAAGAGACATCTAAACATCTTTATTATTATTTGCTCTTCCTCTCATTCACCCTATTTTGTTAAGGAGCACAAGGGACAATTAGTTGTTAAATTTCAGCTCTTACATAAACCTCTTTAAAAGAGTTTGATGTATACTCAACTTCATTATCTAACTTAATTGCATTAATCATTCTCCCTAACTAGTTTCTATCTAAAGCTTTAAAGTCTCTAAAGATATTTAAATTTGTTGATTTTTCCTTTGAAAAAAAAGATCCAATAAAACCTGGTTAAGTCATTAATCAATGTTATAAAATACTTGCTTCTATTTAGTGACTCTATACTTATTAGTCCACCAATGTCATTATAAATAAGTCAAAATTTCTCCATGCTTTCTAAGGTTTGATCCTTAAGAAAATGAAGCCTAGTTTGCTTTCTCTATTGGCATGCTTCACAAATAGTTTTAGTCTTTCCAATTGTTAGTAAGTTAAGCATCAGATGATTTTTTTGGAGTTTTTGCAAGCTGACATCATGCACATTGTCTAATCTCTTATGTCATAGTATGGTAGCATCAAAAGTAGTAAGCATTTTGTGGTTCTTTACTTGATTTAGGTCAACCTAAAACTTTTTCCCTTTATAGAAACTGTTATAATCTCCATACTAATAAAATTATAAATTGTGTAAGATTTATTTTTAAATTTAATTAAGTAATTTTTCTCAAGTAGTTATGCACACTAAGTAAATTTTGATTAATGTTAAGAATATAGAGGATGTCTAGAATTAGCTTAGTACCTAACTTGGTTTAAACTACAATTATTCCTTTGCCTTACACAAAGATGAAATTTCCATTGTCGATCTTAATTTTAAAGGTAAAGCTTCTATATGGATATTTGAACATGGATAGGTTTAATGAAATGTAATTTGTACATTGACTATCCACAAGCCAAATCCTAGTGTGTGGCTGAGCAACCATTTGGCACAATAAGTTGCTCCTTTGGTTCCTATATGTCATTATTAGCAACTTAAGCCTACTATTGTCTTTGTTGTCTAGTTTTTTTTGTAAACACTCTCTCTGTGACCTTTCTTATTACAACTTTTACACTAATCTCTTTTTTGCCAACGTTAAAATTTTACAATTTTATGAAGTTAATATCCAACTCTTTCAAAGTTTTGCTCATGTTATAAATTTTGTCTTAAAATTTTTAGTACTAAAAAAATTTAGCTATTTGAAAAATTAAAGAATTATTTAAAGTTATTTATTAAATGCTACTCTCTTAAAAGTAAAACTTACTTTCACTAATTTTCAATTTAAGTTATACAAATTCTTTAATTTGATAAAATGACTCACACTTGATTGTATTTTATAACATTGAGTTAAGCCTTTTTGAAAATTTGTGTTCTCTAAAATTACTCTCAAAATTTTCTATTATTTTTTCTATCATAAAATCATAGAATTAGAATCATTTATATACTAATCAAAGGGATATTAAAAAAAAAAATCTTCTTATATGCAAAATTCAAACCCATAAATAAATAAAAATGTTGTTATAGAATAACCAAAAGGTACTTTTTCTTTTCAATGGTAAAAGAACTTAACTTTTCATTTGAAAGGTTTTGAGTCCAAATTTTTTCTTTTATTATTTATGTGATTCAAATTAAAAGGTCATATATGATAGTTAATGTATTAATTGTCATCCAAGTGATTGTTAGTGTGCCTTTTAGGAAAAGGCATCTTATGGATTTTACCCCAAGAAATGCATCCCTCCTTTTTTGTTATTTCTTCTAGAATTGATTATATAAAAAATTGATTGTAAAATAACTAATTAGGCTACTAGCCTAACATTGATGTTGATTTAACATAGGTTGCACCTATGTTGTTTTTTTTTTTTTTTACTTCTTGAAAATTAATTAAAAAACTTCCTACAAAAAACTAGATTGGATTTGGAATGTCCATCAATCAAAGCCTGAGCTAAAGCTAATTAATTACTTTATTATTCCTTTTAAAATTTTCATATTCTACTTTTAAGAATCAATAAATCAAAAGTCTATTTACTTGGTTCTTACTTTTTACCAATCAAGGCACCTAGTGCTAATCATTGTTTCCATAACACATTATAGGAAAGTTCAATTACCATGAAAGTTAGCAATGACATGATTGAAAACATGTACCAAAAAGCTAAGAATGTTTGTGTCCCTGACTTCATAAGAGTCATGATTTTGAAAATATAATTAATAAAATAATATAATATTGCAACAGAAGTAAATTAATAAAAGGACATCATGTTTGAAGTGAGATAGGTATTGTCCTTAAGAATAGTTTTAACTTCCTAAACAAATTTTCCTAGTGCAATAAGTTATATAATTATCCTCTTAAGATACAATAAACCTTGTGCACTTTAAATAATGAGGTAATATAATCAAATTAATCTTTTGATTAACCTAACAATAAATCATAAATTATTGAAAAATAGTGTATCTTGTCTTTTTGTATCCTTTCTTGCTATATCATCTTTATATATATATATATATATATATTCTCTTTCAAGAATAAAAAGAAGAGACTAATTTATATTAATCATGATTTAATAACTCATGATGTGAAATAATATTAAATATAAATTATAACAATAATAAATGATTAATATTATTGTAATCCATAATAATTAGTAACAAACACATAACAATTAGTTCAATAGTTATATAATAATTAGTATAATGGTCATAAAACTATTAATTAACCAAGTTTTAAAATATGATATTAGTTTTTAAAAATACAATAATTTACAATAATCTCCTATTATTTTTAAAAAATTAATTTTGTTAGATTAATGAAAATATAATACATCATCTTTGGTGCCTTTTGGGTTATAAACCAAAGATTATGATGTATATATTTTAATATTCAAACAAATGGTGAAATAAAAATTTATATGAACCATAACTTCTTAATAAATAATAGTGAACTTACTTTCATGTTATATTCTTTAAGATTATACTATTTAATATAGTTAGGTGTTGTTAGTCTATACACGCATTTATTTTATTTTCATAAGAGCTCTAAAGAGTGGCCTCACTCTACTTTCATATAATTGAATATATGAATTATACATTCTAATAAAACACCACCCATAACAACTATAGAATTCATTAAGAGTATAACTCAACCTCAAACTTTAAAATCATTATACTATTTACACTATAAGAAAAACTTTATAATTTTGATAGTGCACACAAGGTTAATCAATAACTTGTTATTATCCATATAAATCTACTTTAAGGGATTTCCTATCACATAGTAACCCATCACTCTTAACCATATTTTATAAATATTAACCTCATTTCTCTCAATGTAATTTGCATTAACTTTTTGCTTATTGATTTAATCAAAGAATCATATCAATTCATATCTAACCATACAAAATCAAGTGATATCACTCTATTACTTAATTATTTTTAATAATTCATTTCTTAGACAAATATAACAAATATGTTTATTCTCTCTATCATATGACCTATTTTTGGTGTAAATGATAGAGACTTGAATATCATAATACATTGACACTTATAATATCAGTTTCACTCATAATGAAATATTCATTAAAAAATTAGCCAATTTGTCTCAACATTAACTCAAAATCCAAAATGGATTGAGTAGTAATAATTTATTTATTAGGTTTTAAAACTTTCATTTCACCTTTAAAGGTGAATATATCTTATCTGAATAAAAAATTCAATTAATATTGTTATACATTTTCTAATACAATGAAAATTCATTATAAAATATATTTTAGTTAACTGTAAATATATAACTTATGGTACAAATTAATGCCCTTCAAAAGTATACCATACAACTTTATTAGTAGCTATAACCTACTGCATTACAAGTGTCAACTAGTTCTCATAATTATATCTCATAGATCCAAAATACTTTTTTTTTTTCTTAAACTATATCAATTTTTTGTTGACTATATACCATAAGATTAGTATAATAATATGACAATTAATATTGGTAAAACTTAAAATAATCAAACTTAAGGTCTTTGTATCTAAACATTACATGATATAAGAATTGTTAACGATAAAAGAATATCTTATCAAAATTAGAATCTTGAGTGAATCTTTTCTGAGCCCTTAAGTATCACAAATGTTTTAATGACTCATTTTTCATTGTCATGAAAGTTAGTATTATACAAAAAGGTCAAAATATACATCTATAATAAAATAATAAAGTAACATCCAATAAATTTCAAAGAAAAAAAATCAATTTAAAGTCATAACTAATTTTTTATATTTAAACATTTAAGAGTTATCAAAAATTTATAATAAAATCTTTAATTTACAATTTTTTAAAATTTATCATTCCTTAATTAATATAAAAGGTTCATTTTATTTTTTCTTCTAAATTAAAAAAATATAATTATATGATAATATATATCACTTACTTAGAATTAATATCACAAATTAAATTTTTCAGACAATGAATCAATTAAGTAAGATTAATTGAATTTTTTTACCGATAATAATTCTATAATTAGAATTGTCATAACCCATGAGATATAATAAATTATTATATTTTTAAAAATTAATTATTATATTTTTAAATTTAATCTACTAACTATTTTATAACCATTAGATTAGTAATTATATAACCATTAGACTAACTATTACATATCTATTATTAGTTATTATGGATCGTAGTGACACTCTAATAACATTAGTTATTTATTATTATTAAAATTTATATTAAATATTATTTAATATTATAAATTATTAAATTATAAATAATATAAATTAATTTTTTTATTATTGAAAAAAATTAAAAAAAAAGAATATAAGAAGAAGTTATATATTATTTTTCTATAATTTATACTTCAAAAAATTGAATTATTTCTTTTATCTCACTATTTAAATTATACATTAATAAAAAAGTTTGTTGTATTTTGAAATAATAACTATTATAATTTATTATACTTAAATAATTTATTTATGAAAATATAAATTATTTTCGAAAATAATATTTGACACACTTCAAATATAATATTTTTTTATTAATTTATTTTTATTATAATATTATATTATTTTATCAATTATTTTTCAATACACACGCGAGTAAACAAAGATACTTTCTTGAATTTCATATACGATTATGTTCCTCTGGAACAAATCATTTGGGACAATGCGGTTTTGATTGGATAAGATGGCCGCCCTATGGCCCCTCACGTTTTGAAAGGTACCGAGCAAGTGCCTCGGAAAGTGGGGCCACAAAAATTTGCCTTCAGCCCTTGAAATTACGAGAGCATTGGGCTACCAGTCACCCCAGAGCAAGTCCTTCATTCACGGTGATTGGGTGGTAACAAACAGGGATTAGTTCTTCCTGATCGTGCGGTTTATAATCCGGAGGCGGCAAGTCGGGAAGATGGTGAAGAGCTTCAACAGAAAATTATGCCTTTCTTTGCAAGTGCTCCTTTGATGGTGGGCTAATTCGATGCCCCGCCTGAATAAGGATGGACAGCACACCTGCACTGCGATCGGAAGATGTTCTGAAGCATGTGCATGATTCTTACATGCGCCACAACCTTATACAACTCCAGGATTCATGTAGATTTAGTCTGAACCGTTTGCATGCCTCATATTGTGGAATTGACCAAAGTTTTCTGCCTCCCTTCAGACTGCCCTGGCAAAGGCGACTAGTTAGACTTCCGTCGGGACATTCCTTGAACCGAGTGTGCCTCTCCTTCCACGAGCAACCTAGAATTCAGGCATTTCCCAACGACGGATTCGCACGGCCGTGTGGGTGGGGCACTTTTCTATGTTTGACATTTATCTGTGGAATTTTGAGTCAACCAGCGGTGACACCATGACTGGGCTATAAGTTTTTCCTTACCCGAAGCCCACGGAGACAAGAACCTTTCGCTTGACAATTGCTTTTTCGGTCTGCTGACTCAACGACTGCTAAGCATGACCGGAGATGGACATAGGAAGAAAGAGTCGACAAACATTCTTCGTCAACGCAGAAGACTTCCAGCGAGGCATACTGTCTCAATGAAAGGGGCAGAATATTCCAGAGATTGGTCCCCTTTACTTACTCCAGGAAGCTCTAAGATCCAGAAGATCAGCTTCCTCATTAGACTCGTTAGTCTGACAGACACGAACTCGGGACACTTCTATGATGAAAATGACATCACAGCGGACAAGCACAACAAAATTACAAAACCATATTTCTAACGGTGCTGATGGCTCTTTTACCCGAAATTTTACCAGCAATGGGCAAACACAACCGACAAGACCAAGAAGAGAAACAAAAAAAACAACAAAAGGCTCCATTACAGGTCCAATGCTCCATGCCAGTTTCTATAAGCCTACCAAGAACACTAACCGAATGAAATACATAGTTCACCAAGTCTATCCAGAATAAACAGCGCTCCATCATCGTAACTCATTTTTTGCCTTCAACTAATGAACAGCAGATTAAGCAGTTTTTGCAGGCCATGTTGCTTGAGCTGACATTATTATACCCACAATCACTCCAAACAATCCAAGTGCACTCCCGAAGATCTCAATCACAAGAATCTTCACAAAAAGCGAGGAGTTTTGGGCATCAGACAGTGCACAGCTGCTTCCAATTACTCCTACACATAACCTGTTGCGAAACCACAAGTTACAAGCTAGCTAGCTATATCTACATAAAAGTAGTACATACATTAATAAAAAGACAAAAAAGGATACCCGCAAACAAGATTTGCAAAGCCCACGATGATCCCAGAAGCAAAAATTGCATATCCAGCTCGAAGAGACTCTTGGGCATATATCTTCGATGCAGGAACACTCTCTAATTTGGTTTGTAGGATAATAGCCACAATAACACCATATATAGCAACAGCCTCACAAAAAATTACACTGACAGATACCAGCAATAGAACCAAATTACTACCAAAGGCATCACTTGTATTATTTAATTTGGAAAATGCTGAAAGAAATTCTGCTAAATTACCAACAATCATTATAGGACTTAGCAACCAGAGTAAATGCACACTTTGGAATCACAATATTTCAATTATCCACAGAGAATCCAAAATTCACACATAAAAGTAAAAACCAACTTCATTTAGAAGAAGGATTGAAACTAAGACATAAGCCTGAACAACCGTTAGCCAGCTCTTGAAACAATCTCACTAAAGGGATCTAATGCATTGAGTGGCTGGCACATAAAACTCAGAGATGCAATTTAAGAAAATGGAAAGCAACTGGCCAAAACTATTTTGCTTCCACTGTTACTGCTAGAAACAGGTCCATTCTTATCCCTTCCGCAGCAATATATCCAATACAAAGATCCTTAGCTTCCAAGAAAACGCAAAAGTAGGATGAATGTATAGAGTACAAAACTACCTAATAACATGTAAATCTTTCCGGCCAATGCATTAGAGAATAATGTCAAACTTCCTAATTCCTTTAAAAAGAATTGTGTAAGCTCCTTTATTCTCAAAACCTAGAGCTGCCCCAGACAATGCAGATTCTGAAAATCAATTTACTTGATAATGCTTTCATAAATAATCCACCAAATTTCAAAATGAGAGAGAGGGAGAGAGAGAGAGAAAGAGAGAAGAAAAGTGATATGGAGAAAGAAAATCAGTTAGCAGAGTACTTCAGAGGACATGAAACAACTTATTCAGGATCTGAGAATAAAAGAGCCCAATATAGAAGATTCATGTCTAGATCCTTGTACGAGTTCTTATTGTCAAAGAAGGAAAATAATCATTTTGTTAAAATCAAACAATTTCATTCCGAACACACTCTAAACTTTGCATCTTCCCAAACTTCCCTATTCTTAGACCCATACAAAACTCCCCTACTTTTCAGGGGCTTTTTTTTTTGTAGAAATTTAAAAATAAAAATAAAAATAAAAAGTAAAATTGGTAATACAGCTATTAAGCTTATGTTTCTTATGGTGCAATGGAATGCAACCCAGACTTCCTGAGAGAAGAGATGTTCAGATCTTTTCACATTATCTTGTTAAATGACTGGCACAAGGATTAATCAATCTGTGCAGATTCTTATATATTGTCTTCAACTTCCTCTGTCACAATGTCCCTCGTAGACAGCAGCCACAGAACGTACACAGGCATTCCACGTAACACTAGCAGTTAGCGGTAACAAACATGAATATATCATCACATCAAAGCCAAGCAACCATCAATCAATCCCTCTACAAAACACCAGTGGCGGGCAATTCACTTATTTCGATTAAAGTTTTCAACTTCAAAATATGGCAGTGCTACCAAACTAATATGATTTATCAGATATATATATATATATATATATATGGACAGAAAATTGACAACAAAGAAATATGCAAACTGGGGTTTTGTCGCACCTGATGAGATTCTTAGAAGTAATACGAGGGGCCTAGATGGCAGCACCGATCAAACTACTTCCGGTGATGTAAATTCCCCTAAGAAATCCGCGCACATAGGCAAGCATATTTGTCAGACAAATATCAACATTGGCACAACGAAATGCATACGCGGAATATATCTTTGATATACGTATGCGTTTATGTACACGAGAGCGTACCAGGCGGCCCCCAGTACTGATACGCCTATGGCGACGGCGATGCCGACGGCGGAGAAGGTGTAAGGGGAGATCTTCACCAGCGCGCGCGCCCACGAGCTCGGACCTCCCACCGCTGCCGACGCTGACATGGTCCCGTTTCGCTACGCTTACACCTGTTTGACGTGGACGCCGATCTGGCGGTTGTTTCGTAAGGAGGTATCGGAGATTGTCGGACCCGGGTGTTGTGATTGTGTGAAGATCCAAGTAGAACGAGGGGCCAGTATCGCACGTGCTGTGCTGTTTGCGCATCGCTTGGCGTTAGGTTTCATTTGTTAAGAGAATTACTTTTCAAGCTTACATTTAAAATAGTGTACGTAAAAATTTAATTTTAAATTTTTATAATTAAAACTTAATTTTTGTGTATTTTAATTTTAATTTTATTTTAATTTAATTTTTAATGAAGAGTGATTAATTTATTAATCTTTTTTAGTTAATTAATCTATAATTCTAACTAACAATTTTGACAGATTATTTTATATTAAAAAAAGATTTAAAATAAATTTTAAAAATAAAAATTTGAATAAAAATATTTAAAAATTTAAAATTTAATTACGAAAATTTAATTTAAATTAATTAATTTTTTTTTTTGGTTGTATATTCCATTTGAAATAGGTTTTCTAAAACCCTTCCACCCTTCAAAAATAAAAAAGTGCCCGATTGGAATAGTGAGAACTCGCATACTTTAAAATAAAACACCAAATGCCGACACTTGCGAGGGAGAAATTGAGTGCATGTCTTGTCAGATTTATAGGTGCTGTTTATTGTAACTTGTAGAATTTTTGTTGGGGGCAAAGCAAAAGTTCAAACTGCCCAAAAACCGATCAACAACCGACGTTTTAGTTTGGACAGTTTTAAGAGGTTATGATTTACTTATAGATCGCATAGTTTAGACAAACTGCCGCGAGTGTTTTGGATGTAAGATTCGTTTTTAAACCGTCCAATACGTGACCCAACACACTCGGCGGTTTAGAATTTATGGGAAATTTGATCGATGAAAAATGAATGCTTATTCAAAGAAAAATACCCCTTGAATCTATGGAAAATTACTTCACCTTTTAAGAAACAGAAGCCATTTTTTGAAAAAAGCAAATACGTAGACGGAGAGGGGGGGGGAGATGCCGAGCTAGGCACCCCACTTCCATCACCACTAATTAAATTAGGTGATCTTTCCCCCCCCCTTTTTTTTCCTCGAAAATTTTCATTTTCTTTCATTTGTTCTTTAACAAAAATGACAAATCTTCACTACTTACGTCATATTCTTCCCTTTCTTACTTTGTTTGTCCTTTTCTTTTTATCAATTCAAACGAAATATCAATCTGTGGCGGCATTGGGAATCGAAGAAATTGAGGTCAAAGAGACGACGAGACCTCTTTGCGGTTGTTGCCGAGACCTCTCGAATGGTAATACCTCTGCGACTTCATCATCTTAAACTGGGCTGGAATATCTATGAAATAAAGGGGGGGGGGGAGTTTCTTTTGTTCTTCTTGGCCATGCTGCTAATCTTTGTTAATTGAGGTTGGTATATTTGTTCTTCTTTGTATTGCAATTCACATTGATGTGAAAAATCCTTGAGGAGATTAAATTTGTTTAAGACTTTTATAATTTTCCAACTACTGTATTTTATATGTTATATATATATATATATCTTTAATTTTTAGCTAGGAAATTATGAAACCTATTGCTTATTACATTGGCTAATGCTTTTGCCATTCTCATACCTCTGGTTCCTCGGGACAA